>OX030948.1:167314745-167918495 GCA_943735915.1 Pherbina coryleti
AGATACGTCAAATCGTATCGAATCGATCGAGTCAATGCGTTTCGATCTTTGTTATAACTTCGTTTTAAAATAATCGGAACCGAAGTCGGAGTCAGAATTATAAAATCAAGTTCCGACCTTTCGGAGCCGAATTCGAATTGCATCCCTACACTAGGGTTAGGACTGGTACACGGTTAAGAGCAAAGATAAGGACTAGGATAAGAATTAGGAATAAGTCAAATGTAAGGTAAATACTCACAAGGATTAGATCAATGGTGAGTATTAGGTCACAGGACCTAGAATATGGATTAAGACAAGTGCTAAGACAAGAATTAGGACAAGGATAAGAGCAAGATTTAGGCTGAGAATGAGGCCAAGGTCAAGGTGAGGATTAGGTCAAGAGCTGAGAAAAAAATTTAGACAAATACTAGGGCAAAATATGGATAAGGATGTAGACAAGGAATAGAACAAGGTTTATAAGTTCGTTCAATGATGAGAACAAGGATTAAGACAGGGATTTGGGTAAGGATAAGGATAGGTAGTCACGTCTAAATACCATCCTTTGTGAAGAGGTGCTGTTGTGACCCGCACAACATTACCCTGTACACTTTGTACAGCCCGACCTCACACAAAGCCAGAATCTTCAATCGATTCTCTTTAAAACTCATACATAAATATCAATAAATATTGCCTCGGCATTTGCTGGCAAAATTTATGACTATTATTTCCATGAACGACCAAGACCCAATTCAAGTGCAGTGACTCGAATTGCTGGCGTTAATGAAAAACTGACCTAATTTTAGCGCACGCTTAAAATTACCAAAATAAACAAAACCATTGCTTGTTTTTAGTTGTCAAGTGTTTCCGACTACAACGTCGGCGACAACAAAAAAAACAAAGCAATGAACTGTTTGGGTGCATCGGCATTAGCTTGCACGGTCAGCATAATAGCGATCATTTACCTACCCTAGTTGCTGCGCTGCTCGCAAAGTGCAATGCCTGCAGCTACGCAACATGTAAGACGTACGTGATCACGTATCGCGAAAGGGGAAGTAATATGTAAATAAATGCAAAGATTTTATGTATGACATGTAATGTTTTGATTGGGTAGAGTCGATACATAATTTCCACTTATTGGAAATTATGGGAATTGTGGGAGTTTCTGGAAGAAAGGAACCTCTTTGGAAAGTGAGGATTTTCCTTTATAAACCCGTCGCCGGCGCAGAAATGGACAGAGAGCGTTTTTAGAGTTATAAGAATAAACAACTAATAAGGTCGCAGCCTCGCCTAGACAGCGGGCCTTTTAGTTAAAATAAAATATTAATATTAATAAATACTTAAGTAAAACACAACATTGGTCGCAGCCTCGCCTAGACAGCGGGCCTATGTTGTAAAATAAATAAAATTAACAAACTTAAACTAAATATCTTTTACTCGCTCTCCCGTCTCTGGTCTCTCTTCTCCTTGCGGAAAGCACGGAGGCCACGGACGTTAAACACAACATTTGGTGGCAGCGGTGGGATACGCTACATCTCTTAAACCAACAAAAAGGAAAAACCATCCTTTAATAACAAAAAAAAAAATCTTTAACAAATGAAATTTTAAAAACAAAAATTTTTTAAGCGTACCGAGGCTTCGACATCGGGTTAAAAAAAAAAAAAAAAATATAACAGCTTAAAAGTGAAAAAGCGTGCCAAGGCTAAACAGCGGCAGTGAAAATTTAATAGTGACAAGTGAAAAAAAAAAAGTTAGCGAAAAAAAAAAAGCGTCCCGAGGCTATAACATCGGAACAGTGCAAAAAAAAAAAAAAAAAATAATAAGCCCAGGTTAACCAGCTTTAAGACGTGAAGTCTCCTGGCCCATCAAGAAGCCCAGGATAACCAGCTTTAGGGCCTAGAGCCTCCTGGCAACAACAACAAGAACAACAACAACAACAACAACAACATCGACAACATCAAGAACAGCTCAACCGCACCTTCAACAACAAAATACTTCAACAGCAAACTAAATTCAACAAGAAAGACGACAACAACCACATCCAACTAAATTCAACAAGAAAGACGAAACAATTGATCAACAGTATCATCGACTGAATATCAACAACATCGGCTTCAACATCCAGCAGTGAGCAGAAAGAAAACACACATTTTTTTTTCAGTAAGCAAAACATTATATTATTCTTATACACTATTTTTACCACCAAATCTAAAAAAAAAAAAAAAAAAAAAGAGAGTTAGCAACACACAAATTTTACAACTTATTAAGCTTTCAAAAGAGAAGAAAATTTATAAGAGAAATTTATTTATAAAAAAACATAATATTTTTTTGTAATACTTGAAAGTTTTTGCATACAAAATTCGTACTCGTCAGCGCGCAGCTGAGGTAGTTCAGCTCTTTGCTAATCTACCATTTTTCGAAAACTCGTTTTGTCTTGAAACCATTGAAGATAACGATTTTGAAATGGATCTGAAATTTACTTTAAACGATATTTATAATATCGTACCGGTATTTAACGGCAATCCAGCCGAACTCAATAAATTTATAGCTTGCGGCAATATTCTGTTTTCATCTGCTAAAACTGAAGCGGAACACACTTTTATTCTAGAGGTAGTGAAGACTCGATTGGAGGGTTCGGCCTTTGAACTCATCCAATTCAAATCTTTTACTAAATGGAATGATTTGGTACGAGATTTGGAGACGGAGTTCAAGGAGGAAAAGTCGAGAACTTCCGCCCAGAATGAACTTTTAACTGCTAAGCAACAATCACAAGAAAAAATAAAAGAATTTGGTGAACGAGTAGGAAAATTGTTACATTCGTTAAATTCTGCTACATTTTCAAGCACTAGCGACGAATCAGTTAGGGCTTATTTAAAACAAGAAAATGATCGATTGGCACTACAGGTATTCGAGGATGGTTTGCGGAATCATAATTTAAGATTAATTCTTAAAGCTCACAATGAGCGAGACTTGAAGAATGCCATTGCATATGCTGAAGAACATTCAATACGGCTTGAAAAAACGTCGCAATACCAAACCTCAACGTTTAAACCTACATGCCAATTCTGTAAGAAATTAGGGCATACTCAAGAGACGTGCTATCAGAAAAACAATAGTAATTTTTCCTCCCGCTTTAATAACAATTTAAACAGACAGCCAAATATAAAAAAAGAAGTACAATCGATATTCTGTACATACTGCAAACGGCCGAATCACACGTACCAAGAGTGTAGATCTCGACTGCGAAGCGCCGAAAAGTTTCAGAACCGAAGAGTTAATGATGACCCAAATGCATATTACAACCCTTTCAGAGGCGAATACAGCCATCCCAATCAAACGCATCATACTAACAACTCATCGGGAAACGGAATAGCCCGGGAAGAAACCAACGGCACTTCTCCCCGGATGCAAGTAAAAGCCGATGTGCACCAAGCACGAAATTAAATTACTCTATAAAAATACCTTTTTGCAAAGAATACGAAGAGCCAGTGCTTTGCATTAAACTAGAACCTTCAGATAAAAATATAACTTCATTATTAGTAGACACGGGCGCACAAATTAGCCTATTAAAAGACACTGAACCACAGCGCACAATTTATAAAAAAAGTAAACATACGGTCTCAACCATTTCAGGCAATGCAATGCAAACGCTAGGGGAGCAAATAAAAACGATTAATGTCCCTTTTTATGACCAAATAATAACACTGAGTCACAACTTTCATATTTTAAATAAAAATATTAACTTAACCTACGACGGAATCTTAGGAAGCGACTTTCTTACCACTTTTAACTGTAAAATTGATTTCAAGAATAAACAACTGGAAATACCAGTAGACTGCTCCAACGCGGCAGTAAGTAAAAATAAAATTATAAAACCACATATTCGAAATGATTATAAAAACACTGAAAAGGAAAACAATGTGTTGCCTACGGGTAACAAAGGGAATTGTGAAAATAGGAAACAGGATCAGGAGTATGCGCCGAATGGCATAAGTCATATTGAGAATCCTCAACCTAATGTCTACGGGCCGCAATCCATCACATTGTCACCTCAAAGTGATAATAAAATCATTACAAATAAAGTGAAGGCAAATAAAGAGGAAACCAAGGCATTATTTTTGGATAATGAAAGGATTTGTAAAAACAGGATTGAGTCAACTCAACCTGATGTCTACGGGCTACAATCCATAACCTTGCAACCTCGATGCAAACAACTTGTCGAGATCCCTTTTGCTTATACAAAAGACGCAGTGATCCACAAGAAACAAATAAACCCAGGAGTATATTTGGCGGAAACCCTGGTACGCCCAATCAAAAATAAAGTAAAAGTTCTTTTTATGAACACAACAGAAGAAATAAAAAAAATCAATTTAAATAAAATTCAATATGAGTGGGAAAAAATAGAAAACTTCAACGAAATCAAACTAGATAAAACAAAAGATTTAGTGAAGGGTAGATTAAACAAAGTAGAAACAAATATAGACCTAACGCATTGTAATAAAGAAGAAAAGAAATCAATTTTAGAGATTTGTAGAAACTACAACGATTTATTTTATTTTGAGGGAGACCACCTTACTTGTACTGAGACAGCAGACCATGAAATTATTACAGAAGCAAACAAACCTCCTTTATTTGTTAGGCCATACAGACTTCCTGAAAGCCAAAGAAATGAAATTCATAAACAGGTTAATGAAATGCTAGAAGACGACGTCATTCGACCAAGCTCAAGCCCATGGAACTCGCCACTATTACTTGTTCCAAAGAAGGCAGACCCTGAAGGTCACAAACGCTGGAGAGTCGTAGTAGACTTTAGAAAATTAAACGACCTAACCGTTGGGGACGCATACCCTTTGCCCAACATAACTGACATACTTGACCAGTTGGGAAGAGCAAAATATTTTAGCACATTAGATTTAGCCAAAGGATTTCACCAGATTCCCGTTAAAGAATCTGACAAATGTAAAACAGCTTTTAGCACACCTTTTGGACACTACGAATATAATAGAATGCCATTTGGGTTGAAAAACGCCCCCGCTACTTTTCAAAGACTAATGAATAACGTACTCATGGGCTTACAAGGCTTTGAATGCTTTGTTTATGTAGATGACATTGTTGTGTACGGCTACGACTTAAAAGACCACAACCAATAATTAATTAAAATATTCGACCGATTGCGTCATCATAATCTCAAACTCCAACCCGATAAATGTAATTTTCTTAAACAAGAGCTCAATTATTTAGGACACATCATTTCTGAAAACGGTATAAAACCTGACCCTGAGAAAATTAAAGTAGTAAAAACATATCCAACTCCAAAAAATACGAAAGGAATTAAATCATTCCTTGGATTCACGGGATATTATAGAAGATTTATAGAAAACTTTTCCAGTATAGCCAAACCACTCACAAAATTGCTGAAAAAAGATGTAAAATTCAGTTGGGATGCATTCTGCGATGAAGCATTTACGAAATTGAAAGATAAACTAATAAGTCCCCCCATTTTAGCCTATCCAAATTTCAGTGAAGAATTTATAATCACAACAGATGCGAGTGATGCAGGACTTGGCGCAGTCTTATCCCAAGGTATAATTGGAAAAGACAAGCCAATATGCTTCGCAAGCAGAACATTGAACGATGCAGAGACACGCTATAGCACCACGGAAAAAGAATTGCTAGCTATTGTCTTCGCCGTAAAACAATTTCGACCGTATATTTATGGTAAAAAGTTCACGATCTACACTGATCACAAGCCGCTCGAATGGCTAATGAAGCTAAAAGACCCAATGTCAAGATTGGCTAGATGGCGAATCCTTCTATCAGAATATGAATACACGATCAAGTATAAAGCAGGGAAAAACAATACAAATGCTGACGCACTTAGTCGCATCACTAAAGACAAAAATATTACAGAAATAAAAAACAAGGTTTTAGTCATGACACGACAAAAGGCGAGCGAGCAAATAAACGATGAGAGTTTTCAAACAGAAGCAAAACAGCCCAAAAATATAAGGAATGAAAAAATATTAAAAATAATAGAAAGCACAGAACAAATTTACGCCAATAAAGGAATAAAAATAAAATTATTATTGCTACCCCTAACAGAATCACCAGAAGAAAATCTTATAAAAAAAAAGATCCCAATATTTATCAAACCTCTCATGGGAGAAAATGAAATATATACGCTAGAAAATTATTGTAAATTATACGTAACAACTTTACCTTTACCCTTCAGAACTACTAAAGACCGCGAAATGGCAAAAGAAGTACTACAAAAAATCAAAAACGAGAATTGTACACAGGATCAAAAATCCATCGCAATAGCAATTCCCAAATTTAACTCCCAATTTAAAGAAGAATTCAAGACAATGCTTACGGAAATATTTTTTAACATGGAAATTAATTTACATATAAACAATAGAACAATCTTGGAAAACACGAACGAAATCGAAACAGTTCTAGCACAATACCATAAGTCACCATTCGGAGGACACCAGGGTATAAATCGAACCTTGAAAAGATTAAAAACAAATTATTACTGGTCTACAATGAAAAAAGATGTACAAAATTTTATTCAAAAGTGCGAATCATGTCAAAAGAATAAACTCAACAAATCACCAAAAGTACCAATGAAAATTACAACAACGAGCTCTTCACCTTTCGAACGAGTAGCATTAGACATAGTCGGTCCTCTTCCAGTAACGTACAAAAATAACAAATATATTTTAACTTTTCAAGATGATCTTACGAAATTCACTGAAGCTATACCTTTGGAAAATGCAGAAGCAATCACAATTGCAAGAGCTTTTGTAGAACAAATACTCTGTCGATTCGGATTTCCAGACTCACTATTAACCGATCAAGGCACTAATTTTCTCAGTGAATTGTTTAAAGAAGTATGTAAGTTATTGAAGATCAAAAAACTACAAACTACACCATACCACCCACAAACAAATGGAGCACTTGAGCGAAGCCACCGCACGCTAGCGGAATACCTTCGACATTATGTAAATAATGATCCACTCACTTGGGACGACTGGATTCCCTATGCGATATTTGTTTTCAATAACACACCACACAGCAGTACAAACTACAGCCCTCATGAATTACTTTACGGATTTCCGGCCAAGATTCCTTCCAACTTACAAAAAGATCCATCCATAAATTATAACTATGAAAATTACGCCAACGAACTTAAGGCAAGACTACAACATGGATTTAAAATTGCTGGACAAACTTTAAAAGAGAAAAAGGAAAAGTCTAAGGAATATTATGACAAAGGTGCGAAACCGAAAACATTTAACGTAGGTGAAAAAGTTTTGATTAGAAACCAAACCAGGAAGAATAAATTTTCATCTCTATGGGAAGGTCCATACGAAGTAATTAAAATAGTATCACCCGAAAACACTGCCATAAAAATGCGTAACAAAATTAAAGTCATACATAATAATAATTTAAAACTTTTTTCTGATTAAAAAACAACATTTGACGGTCCATTTAAACACAACATTTACAACAAAGTCAAAGTAATTAAAAACACAAATAACACACATACACAAAACACTTTTATATAACTGAAAACACAGCAAACACCTTAAATCAATACACCCATTATAATTTTTTACAAATTTTTAGTTAGCTTGCTGGAGTTTCTGACTAGCCATTTTTTTAAAGATTAGGGAAAAACATATTTTCCGTATAGTTTTCCAAAACGTAACGAAGACTTTGTTGTTCTCCCTCCAATTTTGGTAGATGAAAATAAAAATATTGCCAAACGATTTTAAGCAATAAAACTACGACAATTTTTTCTCTTCTCTCAAAAGAACTTTCAGCTATTTTTATGTATGAAAAAAAAAAATATAAAAATCTTTCTATCGCAAAAGCTTTCAAATATGAATAAAAAAAAAAAAAAAAAAAAAAAAAAAAAAAAAAAAATTTTTTTAAACATTTTAATAACAAACGAAAAAAAAAAAAAAGAGTTCAACAAAAAGAAAAATATATATATAAACTATGTAATTAAAAAAAAAAAAAAAAAAAAAAAAAAAAAAAAAATAATAAGTTCTATAAAAAATTTTTTTTATTAAATTCATATAATAAATTTTAATTCAATTTCCTTTTAATATTACGCATAATTTTTAACGCTGTAAAATAGTAAAATATTCATTTACAATGCATAAACTATATATATATCATATTGGAAAATTAATAATGTACATATATTTAAGTTTTACAAACAATGTAAATACCCTATGCTCATTTCTGCTCAACCGGTCAGTAACGCGACAGAAAATTTTTCAACCTCTTCAAGGAGAAAAATTTTCTTTTATAAGGGGGGAGGGATGTTGTGACCCGCACAACATTACCCTGTACACTTTGTACAGCCCGACCTCACACAAAGCCAGAATCTTCAATCGATTCTCTTTAAAACTCATACATAAATATCAATAAATATTGCCTCGGCATTTGCTGGCAAAATTTATGACTATTATTTCCATGAACGACCAAGACCCAATTCAAGTGCAGTGACTCGAATTGCTGGCGTTAATGAAAAACTGACCTAATTTTAGCGCACGCTTAAAATTACCAAAATAAACAAAACCATTGCTTGTTTTTAGTTGTCAAGTGTTTCCGACTACAACGTCGGCGACAACAAAAAAAACAAAGCAATGAACTGTTTGGGTGCATCGGCATTAGCTTGCACGGTCAGCATAATAGCGATCATTTACCTACCCTAGTTGCTGCGCTGCTCGCAAAGTGCAATGCCTGCAGCTACGCAACATGTAAGACGTACGTGATCACGTATCGCGAAAGGGGAAGTAATATGTAAATAAATGCAAAGATTTTATGTATGACATGTAATGTTTTGATTGGGTAGAGTCGATACATAATTTCCACTTATTGGAAATTATGGGAATTGTGGGAGTTTCTGGAAGAAAGGAACCTCTTTGGAAAGTGAGGATTTTCCTTTATAAACCCGTCGCCGGCGCAGAAATGGACAGAGAGCGTTTTTAGAGTTATAAGAATAAACAACTAATAAGGTCGCAGCCTCGCCTAGACAGCGGGCCTTTTAGTTAAAATAAAATATTAATATTAATAAATACTTAAGTAAAACACAACATTGGTCGCAGCCTCGCCTAGACAGCGGGCCTATGTTGTAAAATAAATAAAATTAACAAACTTAAACTAAATATCTTTTACTCGCTCTCCCGTCTCTGGTCTCTCTTCTCCTTGCGGAAAGCACGGAGGCCACGGACGTTAAACACAACAGTGCGAAAATTAAACTTTCAAAATGTTTTTTAAGATTTTATTAAAAAGCTCGTTGCGCTAATTGATATCGACAAATTAAATGGTTGAGTGGTAGAACATACGGAATTATATCAGATAGAAGACAATAGCAATAGCTGCAGCATGTTTTTGACTTATAATTTACAAGGATATTGCTAAATATGGATACGAATACCCAATAACTAATCTCAAAAAATCACATTTAAGAAAACTTGTTCGTATGTTCGACTTTTGTTTTACAAGGTCTTTTCCATACTGCGAAAAACAAGAAAATAATAATGTTTCGTGCTTTTAAGAAGACTTCTATTTACAAGCAAAGAAAAGTTAATTTTAAGAGGTTTTAAATCAGGCGGATCAGGAAATAGTTCTTTTGCGAATGCAATGTATTTTCATACCCGAAAACTTTCATGAAAGGATTAAAAGCAGTACTTTTGGATCACTGGGAAGTATAGTAAATACACATAAATGGAATCATGTTCCTGCTGATTCCATTTGTAAAATTTGGAATCAGATAAATAAAAGTTGCTAAGCATTAAAATATTTGAAAAAGTTATCGAGAAATTTTTAAAATTAACGAGATTTGCAAGGAAATAATTTTTAAATAAATTGCTGACCTAAGATTTTAAGGATTAAACATAAACTCGGCTGAAATCTATTAAGTCATTTAGTTATTCACTTAATTTTGAACAAACTGAGGCAACCTTTTTTTGAAGTACGTGCTAATAAAATTAATTGAATAAATTTTTAATATCATGAGGTACCTACATAAAATTTAAACTGCAATAATTTGTTTTCCGTAAAACCCTTTTTATATCCAACTAACTTCAAAAAGAGCTACTTGAACACTCTCCCATTCATTGTGATGTCCTTTTGCGACCTTTAATCCTGCCGCATCTAATTTAGAAAGCAAAAAAAAAAATAAAAAAAAGGAAACGTTAAAGTTGCAACATAACTCAAGCAGCTCCTAGAGGGTGAAAAATGCGTTAAACGAGCTGAAAAACGTAATCAAATCAAAATTAAGCAGCTTCAAAAATAACAACCTAAGCAAAACAAAACAAAAACAACAAAAAAAAACAAAAAAAAAATAGAACATTTTATAATCGCACGATTATATTTTTATTTAAAAAAAAAATATCTAACCCATCACTACGTTGCACGCAGTAGCTATAGCAGCGGTGGCAGCAACAACACTATTTAACGTCAACATCAACACTTCACGATGTCTCACAAAAAAATGGAAACATTAAAAATCGCCAAAGAAGATGGCTACGAAAAATAAAAATCCAAAAAAAAAGGGTACAAAAACAAATTCAATTAACTTGATTCCCGCCACTTAAGCTTTTAATAATAATCAGTTAAGTACATCATGCTACAAGCACCCAAGCTAGCCAAAAAAAAAAAAAAAAATAAAAAAAACCCGGAAAAAAATCATCGCTTCAACATGGCAACTTTGGCCACTTGTGCAAATAACAGGGGGTAGGGAAAAAACACCAATGCAAAAGCTGAAAATTCTTAAAAAGTCCTTAAGTTCTCTAGTCCTCAAGTGAAAATTGAGTCGAGGAGTTGGCGCGGAGTTTGATTTTTTTTCCTGTTTTTTTTTTGTGTTGTTTATGCTCTATAGTTCTCCAACAGCTAACTTGAAATTAAAATTTTTTACGCTCCCTTTTAATAACATGATATCTATCGATGTGTATGAACGACGGAAATGGAAACGGTCGCTGCTTGGACGGCATGTTGCCAATCAGGAGTCGTTTTTAAAGTGTTACTTGATTAATTTTTCTTCAAAGTCTTCAAATTAATTAATATTGGGTTCACTTAATGGAACATTTTTAAAAAAAACACTTTTTATACTGCTTTCGATTTTTAAAGTTTAGTAACTATAGAGGCAAAAAATACTCTATTTTTGCTGATAAAATGATATCGATTATTTCTGACATGATATTAAAAATGAATGAAAGTTTTAAAAGGTTGAAAATTATAAATATCGATAAATTTTAAAATCGATATTTTTATCGATACTTTTTTATCGATATAATATATCGATAAATAATTTAATTGTAGAAATCTCTACGTCATCTACAATAAATTATTATAATTATACGTCATCTATGTATTTTTAAACGCATAGTCAGATAAATAAGTCAATCCCTTATGGAAACATATATCGGTAATTTTATAAAATCTCTATCGATAAATATTTCGATTGTCACTTGATTTGATCAATTAATTAAGTATCGATACATTTTAATATTACTTATTTATGCAAATAAAGATCTATTTTAAAATCGATAATTTTTATCGATATATTTTTATTGAGTTATTGATACAATTAAGACATTTTAAAACGATTGTCTTTTAATTTATAAAAAAATCAATTCGTGTCCGAAAGACTTTTATTTTATTATATTTTTATCGGTAATTATCGATAGATATCCACATTAACCGATATATATTTCATTATAAATTTGCATGCTTTTTAATGGTTTCTGTTATAATCGTCACAATCGTCAATCCAGGTTTTTTTTCATAAATGATTTGAAGGTTTTTTGATCAATTAATTAAATATCAATGAATGTATATCGATATCGATAAATGTGTGTATCGATAAATTTTTAATATAAAATATTTTGATAGATTTGCCTATTGTACTTTATGTTATCAATACATTTTTCAACTGATAATCTTAACATATGCATCACTTCATTAATCTTGTACAAGTTGAAAAAGTGTAATTGGATTATTTTACAGTATATTTATCGATAAATTATTCCAATGTGACATTTTATTAAAAACCTTTTACAACTTATGATCCTTTACGCATTATTTCTTATGAAAATATCGATAGATTTATAAATAAATATTCTTAAAAAATTAAATAAAAAAAAATAAATAAATAACTGGCCATTTCAGCCCTTGAAAGGACTTTGACTTAGCTTCTTATGATCAATTATGTTGTGCGTGTTATTAAGTTTGTACACAATTGACCGAGAAATGGACCTACAGGTTTAACGCCGACTCCGAACCGCGATGAACGGAATGTTCTTATTCTCAAAAAGCTTTACATGGCATTTTGAATACTCTCTGAGGTTTGCCATTGTCTGCAGAGAGGTGGCGGCCGTACAGAAAAATTATTTTAATTCAAATAATTTCCTGTCGCTGCTGGGGTTCGAACCTGGGTCTCCAGGTTCGTTGACATAGCGGCCACGCACTTTAACTAACTACGCCACGGACGCCACACATCAATAAGTAACTTACATTAAAAAAAAAATAATTTATTTTTTCATTTTAGATGATCCAGTCCAGAGATATCGTACTCACTGTCTTTTTTAGAGGAGCTCCCAGAGATCGGCTACACCAAATAAAAACTATGAAATGTAACTCAAAGGTAAAAAAAAAAAATAAAAGAAATTTCTTAGTGCAATTATTTCAGAAAAGAAATATCGATAAATTTTCTCATTAAGATCGATTTCGATCAATTATTTCAATATCAATGTACATTATGTACCGTCTCGAAAAAATAAATTTCGCCGAACACCACACACCTCACACCACCATCTAAAGCATTATTGAAAGAAAGTTTCGAAAAAAAATTTTTTCACCGAACGTAGGGGTACGGTATTTACGTCGGTATTTACTGTCCGATCTTAAAGAATGATATGTTTATGTTTTTGTCTCTGAGGCCTATTTTTTGTCTCTAGAACTCATTGACCTCAGCTGACCCCTTATAGTACTGAGCCACAGGACCTGTTTCTACCACTTTAAGGTACCGCTAGGTATCGATCGGTACCTTAATTTTCAATATAATTAAATAATAATATCACATTCAATTTAATTCGTAAATAAACATTATTTACCTCATTCATATATTGCTACACTGAAAATTGACGACAATTGTTATTAATTTGACGAATTTTTTGTTTAAAAAATAGCTTGCAACAAGTTTCGCCAAAGTAAGATCAAATGTTTGATAAAACTTTTGAAAAATATATGAAAGAAAAGGCAAATTATGAACACATTTTTTTAACTCATTGTGTTCAATTTTAATGAAATGTTTTTTTCAGTGTATTTAACTGAACATAGAGTTATCAAAATTTTTAACCTTTTAAATTTATATATTTATTTTTTTATTTTTTTTCCAGATTATAGAAATAACACCTAAAGAATAAATAATGGAAAGATTCACAACTGAACAAAGAACCAGAATAATAGGATTTTATTATTTAAATTAGCGATCTATTATTTTAACACATAGAGCATATCGTCGACTTTTTATTGTCAGAATTTCGCCCTCTAAAGCATTGATTCGTTACTTAGTTCATCGTCACCACCAACATGGCACCTTAAGAGATTTGCCTCGAACCGGTAGACCACGTTTAATGCGCACTGCGGAAAATATTGAACGTGTAGAGCAAAGTGTTAACGAAACACCAGAAACATCTACCAGAAGGCGTTCTGCTCAGCTAGTAATGGCTCCAACGCCAGTACGGCGCATTTAAAAAAAAAATCTTGGTGTTATTCCCATATAAGACGCAATTGGTGCAAGAATTAAAACCCGTAGGTCATCGGAAACGTGTCAATTTTGCGGTTTAATTTCAACAGTTGGCCAGAAATAAAATCAACTTTATTGAAAATCACGGAAAATGAGTGATGAAGCTCATTTTCATTTTAATGGCTTTGTTCATAAGCAGAACTGTAGATTCTGGGGTTCTGAAAATCTAAGAGCCATTCCTCAACGCCAATTGCACCCCATAAGGTGCACAGTATGGTGTGCCATTACATCTGAAAATATCATTGGGTCTTACTTCTTCGAAAATGAAGATGAAAGTGCATTTTCCGTCAATGGAGAGCGGTATCTGTTTATCATAGAACATTATTTGTGTCCTGCTCTTGAAAACAGATCTGAGATGTGGTTTCAGCAGGATGGAGCTGGCACTGCCCACACTGCCTGAAACACAATGACATTATTAATTCAAATTTTTGGAGAGCGAATAATTTCCAGAAATTCAGAAATTAATTGGCTAGCGTTCGTTAGATTTGTCAGCTCCCGACCATTTTCTTTGGAGTAATTTGAAGGAGCGAGTATATGTAAACAAGCCCGAGACAATCATTGAACTCAAGGCCAACATTGTGTCAGAAATTCGAGTGCTTCAGCCAAACAAATTTTGAAAAATGTTATGGAAAATGCTCTGAAACGAAACCATCATTGCAAAGCTGAAAACGGGGGTCATTTCATTATTATTTTCCATACTTAGTGTAAAAAATGTCCATTTTGTATATTTTATAATCTGAAAAAAAAAAAAAAAATAAAAATAATATACATAAACGAAAAAGTTATTAAATTTTTAAACTGCATGGTGATTTTTGAACCACCCTATACATATTGTGGTAACTGTTGAGTTACATTTCGCAGGTTTTATTTGTAAAAATAATTATTTTTAAAGCTGGCGTAGTCGATCTCTGGGAGCTCTTTTACCAGCGAGTGCGAGTACGATATCTCTGAACTGGATCATCTGAAATGAAAAAAACAAATTAGCGTTAAAAAGTTTTATCTAATATGAAATCGGTGGAATAAATAAAATATTAAAATTTTTATAAAATGTGGGATTATAAACAAAAATAAAAAAAAACATTTTTAACTGAAATTTTGTCGGTAAACTGTTTGTAAAATGGAAAATATTTATCTTCTATTTAATTAATTTATTTTATTTATTTGATATATTTAATATCAAAAAACAAAATTTGCTTGGTAGTTAAATCTTGATAACGAAAGAACTAGCGGTAACAAGAGAGGATAGAGTGGTGCGATTATTAAAATCTGAATTTTCTGAAAAATTTAAAAATTATTTTTTAAATATTTAAAAAACTATCTAAGCACGCAATAATATAAAAAAAGTGCAAAAAAAAAACAAATAAAACACCCAAACTTTCTACAATTTATGTGCTGTTAAAATGTTTCTATTTCATATAAAATATTCATATGCGAAAGTATTATTTTTACAGCGAAATAAGAATAATAAAAGTTCTTAAAATAAAAATCTCCTGTGAGTAAAAATCACAAATGTTATATTTGCGTTTCTGTTAGAAGCTTACAAATCCCCCCTGCTCTGGCAGCTGCAGCAGCAACAACATAAACGCAAAAGTCAAATCGTGGTTTGTGATGTGTGTGTGTGTGTTCGTAACAGTTTTGTTATTTTTATCTAGTAACTTTTTTTCTCGAACTGTTCACACCACCCGCCGACCCCTTTTACAGTTTTAATCCTTCATAGATTGTGGTTCACCAAGCAACAACGCGTCATGCTATAAAAAGAGGTCATCGTGTAAATTGTTTATAGCTCAAAAAAGAAAACAAAGTTGAACGAACGTACGAACGAACAAACGAATGGTGAAAAATTTAACAGGGCAACACTTTCGCAGCACTTTTTCACTTTTTACACTCTAATCCACTTTTCCCTTTCTCTGTGGCGCTCACGCTTAGATAGCCCCATAAAATGGTGTTAAAGTTCGGTCTAAGGTTGCAACTTTTTGCTTGTCTTTTCAACTGATTTATCAATATAAACGGTTAAGCGTGCAGTAAAAATGAAAATGAAAAATAATAACAAAAAAAGAACGACCAAAAAGTTCCCGACCAAATCCCTTGAATAGAGCATAAAAACAAAAATGTATGGATATGGAACAGTATCAGGTTTCGAGGCTGTTTTAAGGATTTATTTTAATTAAAAACTGTAACTCCTGGAGCTGTTGGTACTAAAGTATTTTATGATTGAATATTTTTTTAGGAGTTTTTGTATTTTATTTAAAAATTTTGATTAATTCAAGCTTTAGGAGATTAAAAATGAAAATATTTTAAGGATACCGAATTGAATATGAATATGAATATGAATATGAATATGAATATGAATATGAATATGAATATGAATATGAATATGAATATGAATATGAATATGAATGTGAATATGAATATGAAGATTAATATGAATATGAATATGAATATGAATATGAATATGAATATGAATATGAATATGAATATGAATATGAATATGAATATGAATATGAATATGAATATGAATATGAATATATGATTATGAATATGAATATGAATATGAATATGAATATGAATATGAATATGAATATGAATATGAATATGAATATGAATATGAATATGAATATGAATATGAATATGAATATGAATATGAATATGAATATGAATATGAATATGAATATGAATATGAATATGAATATGAATATGAATATGAATATGAATATGAATATGAATATGAATATGAGTATGAATGTGACTAATATGAATATGAATATGAATATGAATATGAATATGAATATGAATATGAACATGAATATGAATATGAATATGAATATTAACATTCATATGAATATGAATATGAATGTGAATACAAATATGAATGTGAATATGAATATGAATATGAATATGAATATGAATATGAATATGAATATGAATATGAATATGAATATAAATATGAATAAGAATACGAATACGAATATGAATATGAATATGAATATGAATATGAATATTTATATGAATATGAATATCAATATCAATATGAATATGAATATATGAATATGAATATGAATATGAATATGAACTTGAATATGAATATGAAAATGAATATGAATATGAATATGAATATGAATATGAATATGAATATGAATATGAATATGAATAGGAATATGAATATGAATATGAATATGAATATGAATATGAATATGAATATGATTGTAAATATGAATATGAATATGATTGTGAACATTAATATGAATATGAATATGAATATGAATATGAATATGAATATGAATATGAATATGAATATGAATATGAATATGAATATGAATATGCATATGAATATGAATATGAATATGAATATGAATATGAATATGAATATGAATATGAATATGAATATGAATATGAATATGATTGTGAATATGAATATGAATATGAATATGAATATGAATATAAATATCAATATGAATATGAATATTAATATGAATATGGCTTAGAATGTGAATATCAATATGAATATGATTGTGAATATTAATATTAATATGAATATGAATATGAATATGAATATGAATATGAATATGAATATGAATATGAATATGAATATGAATATGACTATGAATATGAATATGAATATGAATATGAATATGAATATGAATATGAATATGAATATGAATATGAATATGAATATGAATATGAATATGAATATGAATATGAATATGAATATGAATATGAATGTGAATATATATATCATATCTATACTATTATATAAAAGGTGTCTCTCGAATTTTCATCGTTCAATCAAGAGGGTAAATGCTGAACCGATTTTAATAATTCTTTCACTATTCAATTGCTATAATAGGCGACCGTGCTACTGGGTACTACGTTTTTGGTAAATCTTTTTATTTAATTATTTAAGAATTCATGCATTTTTATCCATGCTGCCATTGTATAAGCAGCAAAAAATAATAGCAAACAATAGCTTAAGCTCTTTGTTGAGAGAGAGAGGTGAGATTCTACAATTCACCCCGCTGGTCTCTAGAGTGGATAGTTGCACTCAGTTAATTCCTGCTACAGTGTAGCCATAAGCCCAATATATCGTATTTATTTGCGTGCCACTCTTTTTATTTCGATATCTACTGAGTTAAATAATCCAATAAATAGATTGAGATAAATTTTACAGCATCTTAATATATAAAAATTAAGAGTGGTTTGTTAGGATGCTTAAAACTTGAAAACGACTGGACAAAAGTGGATACTTCCTTCTGTGAGTTTGTTCGTAATTGTTACGCGAAGGTTTTGGAAAAAATTCACGGAACATTGGACAAGGAGGCGGGGCACCTCCGATACAACCCAAATCTACGATAGCGAATAGCTTTGAAATTATAGGTCGCATAGCATCGGAATTCGGTGTTCTACCTCAATTTACAAGTGCCGTTCCATAGGTGGGTGTTGGATGTGGGTGTTGGACGTGGGGCGTGACATTTTTTCAGCAGACAAAATTTTCGGTATAGCTTTCAAGCTATAAATCACACATCGATGAAACTTGGTAAGAGCGTACTATTTAGTCGCTTCCTTCGATTAGGAAAATAGAGCAAGCATTGGACAAGGGGGTGTGACACCGCCCATATAATTAAAATATATGATATCGAATAGCTTTGGAAATAAATATCGCATAACAATAAAACTCAGAATGGAATTACTATTAGGTGATGTCCTTCTATGTACTAGAAAACTGAGACGGACTTTGGAAAAGAGGATGTGGTTCCGCCCATACAACCTAAATTTGTTATATAGAATATCTTTGGATAAAAATGTTGCACAACAATGTTACTCAGTATGGAGTTGCAACTTGGTGATATCCTTCTATTGGAAAACTGGGACAGACAGGTCTTTCCATGTACAGTGGTTTGCATGTACGTTGAACACCAGAGGGCGCTGTAGTAAAAATTTTTTCAAAACCACCTTAAACTCCCGAACCGCTCATGAGATTAGAATGAAAATTGGTATGTAGTGGTTTTCAGGTACGGTGAGTTTTTTTTATCTTATTTGATCCACCTTGGACACCAGATGGCGCTGTAGTATTACCGCCATGCAAAACTGGCTAAATAAAATTTTGTAGGTAATAAATATAAATATAATATAAATATAATAAATTTGTTATTTTTGTAGGAAATATTTTTTTATTTTTATGTATTATTCAAACTTGAACTTATACGTGGCGTTTCTTAATAAATAAAGTATATAACCAGAAAATTTGGTAGCGTTATATAGAAAAATGGCCTTGCAACAGTCAAAAATGCATAAAAGTGGGAAACATTTAGCCAATTTTGCTCGCCACTGTAGTTGCTGGGTGCAGCAACGCGCGCCGGGAAAAAGCTAGTTCATATATATATGAATATGAATATGAATATGAATATGAATATGAATATGAATAAGAATGTGAATATGAATATGAATATGAATATGAATATGAATATGAATATGAATATGAATATGAATATGAATATGAATATGAATATGAATATGAATATGAATATGAATATGAATATGAATATGAATATGAATATGAATATGAATATGAATATGAATATTAATATGAATATGGCTAAGAATCTGAATATCAATATGAATATGATTGTGAATATGAATAATAATATTAATATGAATATGAATATGAATATAATATGAATATGATTGAATATGAATATGAATATGAATATGAATATGAATATGAATATGAATATGAATATGAATATGAATATGAATATGAATATGAATATGAATATGAATATGAATATGAATGTGAATATTAATATGAATATGGCTAAGAATCTGAATATCAATATGAATATGATTGTGAATATGAATAATAATATGAATATGAATATGAATATGAATATGAATATGATTGTGAATATGAATACGAATAAGAATATGAATATGAATATGAATACGAATACGAATAAGAATATGAATATGAATATGAATATGAATATGAATATGAATATGAAAATGAATATGAATATGAATATGAATAAAAATATGAATATGAATTTGAATATGAATATGAATATGAATACGAATACGAATACAAATAAGAATATTCATATGAAATATTAACACGAATATCAATATGAAATATTGCCTAAATGTTTACAGCCTTAAAGTTTTCACTTTTGCTTTGACATATATGCATAAATTTATACGAATACCTTTTATACGTCAAGAAACTCCAATCAATTTCGTACTCATTGAAAGATTGCATTTTAGTATCAAGGTTATAGAATAACATCATAACTTAATGTCAGCTGAATTATTAATACTCAATACATACTTTTTATTGATACTCCCACGCCCAAGCTATTGTAGCAAATCTTGCCGAATGTTGCCAATTCATGGCAAAGTGACAACTTCCAGAAATAATAATATTTTCACAAATCAAACATTTTCCATGTAATTTGAACTTAAATATTTTACAAGTTATGGATTAACTTACAGCTCACAGCAGATGCTGAACTCAAGCTGCCAAGTTTACACCCGCACTTCACACCCCCATCTCAGCACGTTGTTGACCCACACACCCAACACTCTCGGTTTCAATAATTTATTTAAGAACATTTTTGAAAGCAGCAAAAAATTTTGAAATGAAAAAAGAACTAGCTCTTGAGCTTAAGCGTTATGATAAAGTGTGAAAGGGATAAAGAGAGATAAAGAAAAAAAAAAAAAATAAAGAAATCTCTATCATATCTCTTCGCAATAAATTGATGCTCGTTTTGTCAAGCTTCGTTTCACTTCGTCTTTATTAAAAACGCTTTAAATATGGCGGCGCGGTGGCATCGAGAGCTTCTAAACGCATTTAACATATTTTAGCAACAGCTGCGACAAAGTGTTGCCAGTGTTGCCAGCCAACAATGAGCAATGAATGTGTGACTTATTTCGGGAGAAAATGAAATGAAATTTTTTGCATTGCCAGAAGAGTTAGGGATCCGGTGTAGAGCTTAAGAAATAAAGCGCAAGGAGCTTAAAAAAGAAATTTTGCGTTGGGTGGGACAAGAAGCAGTGCCAGTTAGTCGGATGTTCGGCGTGACGACTAATGCTGTGAGTCTCTTGACTTCACTTTCAATTTGCATCAATTCTACAAATCTTCTTTACCAACAAAAACAAAAAAAAAAACCCCAAAAAGCAACTACAAAAGAAAAAAAATAATAAAAAAGCCACAATCTATAGAGAAATAAACCTAGGATAAAACAAAAAAAAAAGACAAATATATGCACACAAAAAAGAAACGGAATGGTGCCGAATTTTCACAGCATCACGCTAAACAAAACGTTGACGGCAGACGGTGCGAAATGTTGAAAAACTCGACACAAAAAAATAAAAAAAAAAAGAACGGGTTGATCGAGTAGCTGAAATAAAGGGAAGAAAGCACGAACAATTTATGGCTAGAAAGTGTCGATGGAGGTTTGGGGAAAGTATGAGTGGTGTTTGGATGGTTGGAACTTACGCTGCATTGACTTCCAGTGAGATGCGTTAAAAATCACAAATAATAAATTTATGCTGCAAAAGTGTGCACTTGAAATGACAAATAAATAAGCGATGCATTTATTTTGGAAGTGTGACACCAAAAAAAAAAACAAAAAAAAAAAAAAAAATTGGATAGAAGTAGATAGCCGAGTGTTGGAGAAAATAAATTTCAGACAATTAGAGCACAGTTGCAACATTGGGATGACGACAACTATGAACAATGGAGAAAGGACACAAAAATATTCTATTCAAGCACAATATAATAAAAATTGACTTGATTTAAAAAGAGAAAAAAAAAAATAGAGTAAAAATTTAATAGATTTATATTAGAGTTCGCAATTTCACGTGAACGCACGTGGCTGTGTATTTAAGAATTTTATAGAATTCACGAACTTGAACTACGCGCGAATATTAACCTCGAACTACAAGTAAAGTTGGAAAAGTATGTGTTCACGTGAACACGGGTGTATGTGATCTCGGTTTTGTGTATTTCACGGTTCACGACTTACTTATCAGTATTCCTGAAACTGTTTCGAGATAATATGTCTCCTAAGGGATAACTAAATGATATTTTGAACTACTGATTCCAATAGGATTTTGCCAACCTTAAATAGTGTTTATAGGCGTTTTTGGGACGAAAACAGTGTCTGGTTTCTATTGCCGATCTTATACACTGGTATTATCTCAGATCATAGATGAGTCATGGGATGAGTTATGGATCCGATGAAGTCTTCGGACAAAAATGGGCGACTCTATTACCAATTGAATGCGATGAGATTCTAAAGTCATAGAGTGGTTATCAAGTCTTTTGTGAATTCCAAGAGCCCCTTGGACATAATTTTATGATTATATAACTAATATTTATCTCAGGTTACAGGAAGTGGTGCATTTATCGCAATTGTAGTTTAAGCCGGCGTCTAGGTCTTAGTTTTAATAGAAGACTATGTCTTAATTTATGTCTGAACGTGTTAACTAGCGTTGATTCTGAACTGATTCGATGCCAGTTTAACAATCCATGGGGACCATGGTTCGTATCCTACACCAAACATGTGGAACATTTTATTCATTATAAATGATTTTTCTGATTGGTCGTCAAGTTTCAAGTCCAAGACCAAGACCAAGTCCAAGTCCAAATCCAAGTCTAAGCTCAAGTTCAAGTACAAATCCAAGTCCAAGACCAAGTCCAAGTCCAAGTCCAAGTCCAAGTCCAGTTCCAAGTCCAACTCCAAATCCAAGTTCAAATCCAAGTCCAAGTCCAAGTCCAGGTCCCAGTCCAAGACCACATTCAATTCCAAGTCCATGTCCAAGTCCAAGTCTAAGTCCAAGTTCGAGTCCAAGTCCAAGTCCAAGTCCAAGTCCAAGTCCAATCCCAAGTCCAAGTCCAAATCCAAGTCCAAGTACAACTCTAGGTCCAAGTCCAAGTAAGAGTCCAAGTGTAAGTCCAAGTCCAAGACCAATACCAAGACCATGAATAAGACCAAGTCCAAGACCAATACCAAGACCAAAACCAAGAGCAAGACCAAGACCAAGACCAAGAAAAATACCAAGACCAAGACCAAGACCAAGACCTAGACCAAGACCGAGACCAAGACCAAGACCAAGACCAAGACCAAGACCAAGACCAAGACCAAGACCAAGACCAAGACCAAGAACAAGACCAAGACAAAGACCAAAACCAAGACCAAGACTAAGACTAACACCAAGACCAAGTTCAAGTCGAAGTCCGAGTCCAAGTCTAAAGTCTTACTCTAAATTTAAATACGCCTAATTCTTAGTTTAATTCCAAGTCTACGTCTAAGTTTTAGTGAATGTTTTTGCCTTAGTCTAAATCTAACTCTAACTTTTAGTCAAATTCTAAGTCTAAGTCTTAGTCGTTAGTTATGAACTATAGATAGATATTTTTTTTTGCATTAAAATCCAAATGAGAAGTTATACTGTTGAATATATAGATTTGCTTCTACTGATCCCTGTTGTGTCCTGGAAACAATAGATGCTTTTATGCTCTATTGGAAGCACGGGTTTTTTCTTATGTCAAAAGTGAGTCTTGGGGTCATTTACGGATTCCATGAAGCCGTCATCAAAACTTTGCTTTTGTAGAATCCTTTGGCCGATCATGGGCACAGGTATTATATGAGTGTATAGGTGGGACATGGTCAATTATGGATCTAAGTCAAGAAGATAAGTCAGTTTCAAAAGTTATCCAGTGAAATACGTGTATTTATATTTCTTTTTACTGAAACTTTTCTTGCGTAATCGTGCTGCTATCACATCTTATTCCACTCATTTCCTGTTTATCACGTACTGAAAATCACGAAATTTCTGGTGCTTTTCTGGTGCTTAAGAAGTTTCCTTTTCATTATGAGGATATTTAACAACATATTGGATCTTTTTTTTTTGAGAGAAAACTTATAAACTTTGTTTGTGGTATGGATGTTCATCAAATATGGCCAAAATAAAGGAGGACTGTTCTGGGTTGCAAAGGTGGAATGTCATATAATTACAAAGGACGCTTTTTCAGGCCAAAATGTGGCAGTTGCGATAAATGGTCGAGTGTATCTTCCACATAGCTTTCTAAGCCATACACTTTTGCTTTATTTGCCAACCTACTTGGGCTTATATTTTATCTTAAGACCTCCATAGGTATTTCGTGTAGAGACTTTTAACCGGGAGTTACTTAATATCTTTTTCTACGTACGTTTCGTCCATTAGTACATAGTCTGGAAAACAGGAAAGATCATTGTCCAATTGCTTTTGCACTCCAAGTTTTTCACGTTCTTTCACCTGAGAGTTATGGCTTGGATTTTTTTTAAGCAGAGAAATGATTTCAAGTTATAGAGGAGTTTTAATTTAGTGACGAGTGACTTCGAAATTTTTGGGCCAAGTCTAACCAAGAGATTGGTTAGGATTTGTAATAAGAGAAGCTTTTAACGAACGCTTTTTTGTCGACAGCATTTCCGGATATTTCCGGACATAGACCCTTCCATCTTGAATTTAAGTCTAATAAGTCTTTTGATTGGCTAATCTTGCTAAAAGTAGCATAGGAAGCAACTGGATTCACAAGACACTGCGCAATAATTTCTATATGAACTTTCTGTTTCTGGTTGTCATTCTGGTCAGCGGCCTCGGGAGTCAAGTGGTAGCACGGTTAGTTACCACCCCAGGAGACCCGAGTACGAATCCCAGCCCAGTCATGGTGATACACTTTTACATGTCTGAATTTCTGTGCCGATTTTAAATCAATTGAAATTGAAAATACACCAATATTAAAAGCTTTAAAAGCTGCGGGTCGTGGTAAAGATCCCCATTTGTGGATAGGAATACCTTATAAGTAGAAGTGACTGAGGTAAAAGTCTGAAGTAAAAACACTTGCCTCAGATTCTAACTCAGATATTTCTAAGGTTTTGCGCCATGCTAATAACGTCCTTCACTCGTTTCATTTAATTGCTCCTTATTTCCCACTAATATATCAACCCATTCCAAACCAAGGTAGATTTGACTAAATAGGTGTAATACCTTAAATCCCTGAACCACAGCTAAAAATAAAAAGGTACCTTTCAGTGGTGGATGGTGGACAATATTTACTCCGTGAAGCAGTTAGTTAATGCTATTTTTTCACACTTATTTACTAAAAAGCTTTGATCAACTAATAGTCTCTTTCAATTTTGGCAACTTTTTAACTTATGTCATGTTCATGAATACGAATTCACGTATTTCTTTCCAGCCACTTTTTCGAGCTCAGTTGCAAATATCTTTAATTCGAAAATCATAACCTTATATCAGGTTTATAAATTGATTTCTTTGTAATCGTATAGTACTCTCCACATACTCCGCTTATACAGTAAATGCACTCGATGCATTTCCGTGTATGATTTAAAAACAACAAATCCACAACAAAGGCAAGGATGACGAATCTTGTAGCAAAATGTGGAGCGAGTGCAAAACATTGGTATTCTAGCGGTACAGCATCTGCGATGCTGCAACTTCATCATAATGTGCTGCAGATGAAGCACATTTACCAGCCTCTAGTAAGTAGCACTTGGCTATGTGTGCGTGTGCTTTAAGAGAAACAAAAGCAAGCAGCAACAGCAGAGCAAAGAACTGCCAACACAAAATGTACCGCAGCTGCTATTTTCCAGCTCGTAATCCTTTTATTAATCCCACGACCGAGAATAATCCCTGCCACTGGTACTGTTGTTGTTGCTGTGATTGGTTTAAAATGTTGCTGTGTTGGCTGTGCGACAACATATAAGATTTAGTGACTAAAATAGATATTGTGAAGGAACGCCAGCGCATCATAAGCAAATAAATAATACAAAAAGAACGTTATGGGTTGGAGTTTGCAACGACACGAGCGGCAATATTGAAAGCGACGATAGGTAATGTAAAAATGTAATGTCTTTATAGTTTATATTAAAGTTTATGATAGAAATTTTGGTATTACTTCCAGTCCTTTAAAGGACTTCTTCCGAGTTTTTCATGATCAATTGAGTTGTTCGTCTTATCAAAGGTTTATTCACAAATATTCGATAACTGAACCTACTAATTTTAATGCGGACTCCAACTGACTATTGTTCAAGATCTCAAGCTTTCCATGGCATATATTTTCTCTCTAACGCTTGTAACTGTCTGCAAAGAAATGACGGTCGATTAGGAAAAATGAATTCATTAGAATAAGATGAATTCATTTTAATTCATTAATTCTGTCAGATGTGATTTGAACGTTGTACCTCCGGGTTCGTAAAACTTACATCCCAAGTAACAACTGTAGTAACAACTACAGTAAAGTAACAACTTCTTCTAAAGACTCGACAATCTGGTATGAATGCACGCTCGGACAACACAATGACAATGAAGATAATGACGTTATGGTCAAATGAAGTTTTCACGAACACTTTGAAGTTGGTTAAAGAAAGCATCTTTGGTCCAACTTTCGGAATGTGGATTAAACTTTGGATGAGCTGACAACACCTCTAATAGCGGAACGAGGCTGATAGACTTCGCCTCAGCACGAAAAATGGTCGTAAGTATAACTTAATTCAAGCACCTGAACATTTATAAGGTCTCACGTTCGGTTTTTGGGTTTTAAGGACGAAAACGGGGGTCTAGTGACGGATATCCCGAGCACACTGATTTTATGGAGGAAACAATTCCGTAGGTTTTTGATTTGTGATGCTGATAACAATCCCATCATTAGAGATGTCATCCCGGAAACCATTATTTTGGATGACAACGTTGAGGCTCCACAGCCCTAATTCGATACAAAGAAGTCTTGACAGCTACAGCTCGACTTTAAGAAACAATGACATGGGAGCCCACGGCTAATTTATCTTCTCTTCGGCTTAGCCATTAGCTTCTCAAAAACGGAGGCAAAGCTCTCTTTAAATGAATCCGGGGCTTTTATGCTGAATATGGACGGAAGAATGTAAACAATTGAAATGTCAGTGTGGTTTGCACAAGAAATGCTGAGGCCACCATGCGCACCAACTTCGCTGTGATAAATCTTTCTTATATCACCTGGTAGTTTTATCGATCGTATTGTGTGAAACCCTGAACACATCCTAAGCTAGATGATTGTACCTTATCTGTAAAGCTTCAACAAGCGAAAATCTAAAATTTATATAGATTGATATTGATATTAAATCTGAATCAAATATTGGAGAAAGCCCTTGAAAATAAATTAACCATCTTTTTGTCTATTACAAAGCCACCTTTGACAATTCAATAAAGAATCACCTATGAATTTGGAATTGAACCTGTCTGAATTTACCTGTATATCACTAAACTAATCCATCTCTGCAGCGCAGTTAAAATTGGAAAAGATTTCCCCCCCCCCCAATCTTGGTACCGAATTGAAGGTGATCTCTTATCTGAATTAAGTCTAAGACTTAAGACTTTTTCAATCCATTGGTGGTGAAGATCATCTGAGAGGTAATACCACAATATTTTAATATGCTACTGTTGCGATTTGATGATGTCGATATTATGGGTCTAATACACGTGAAGTCAATGCAGTATTCTCCAAATTAGAAATAACGTTAAGTGGAATGGGCCTTGAAGTAAACGCCGATAAGACGATATAATCTGCATCAAGAAACGGACTTTATGTCCCACCGTCTTGGGACTGAAGGTCTTCGTGTGTTTGAGATCTAGTATAAGATATTTTAATAATATCAACATTGTGATTAAATGGAGAATAATTCTTGCGAACAGGTGTTACTTTGAGTTCAGAAGCGTTTTGGTATTTAACGTAGACACCTGCTTTAACGACCTAATTCTGCGGTGCCCCTTGATACAAGGAGTCTTTGATTCAACGAATTGACGCCCAGCAGATAGATCTTCAGGAACGATAATCCAGCAACGTGCGGTGATTAATGTCCATTCAACACATGAACTTTCGGACGCTAATACCAGCTACGTTCCATTAACTAACGTCCTCCAGATCATCCCCTGAACTTCACTTCCCTAACTCCAGACGTGACCAACGCCCTATGTTTGTAGTTTCAATACCGGTTACACCACCACTTAAGTTGCCTATATAATTTAATAAATATGGATTACATACCGATATTTGAACCATAGAACCAATCGTGGATGGATAGTGTAATTCACCATCCACATTTATTGATCGAAATTGAGACCGATCTAAAATCTCTAACAATATGAGGGCATTGTCACCCGGTTGTAAACAAGCGCAACTCCACGCCGATCACCACGGACATGCGCTCGCGACATTGAGTTATCACAGCCAGCACAAAACTCCCCGACGGGCCAGCATTGCTATAGTCTCCTTGGCTTAAGGTTTTACCCCGACATGGCACTCACACTCAATGACACATTAGATATCATACATGACTGTGACGAATTAAATTCGCCACTTACTACACCAAGATCAACCTTGAGCCACCAAATAGCATCCAACGGCCTCTATCCATCTAACGGCATCACCAATTTGCATTACTGACAAGTCAACTACAGCAATACCTCTCCTGAAGACTCCAAGAATACTTTTAAATAGAATTAAATCATTCACTTCGTGCCCATATTCTCCGTGAACACTATGAGACCACTTTAGGGTAGGGACCAAAGTGAATCTCTTAGCTCCCATTTTACTTCCTGAACACTCCGAAACCACCTTAGGATACGGACTAATCTCTTTGTGTCTTAAGCTTCAAATAATAATCAAGTTTACGCCATCTCTTTCCTTCGCATTATATGCTCCGAATTTACTGTTGCTTACGCTATTTCAAAACTTTGCATCTCTTATTACGCTCCGAGTTTAAAAGATCACGCTTTTTAAACGGATTGTATCACCAAAACTAGGCTTTCAGACTCATCTGGTGGCTCACCATATACAGCCCTCGAGCAATCCCATAGTTTTGCAGTTATACTGCCATCCATTCTTAAAACATCGATTTATGCACCAAAGACATGCTATTATGCCAATGTATTTGTTTTTGTGCTTCTGCCAGAGTAAAGACTATCTCCATGATAACAAATTGTATTTTCGGAGCATTGGTACTCCTTTGTAGGCATAACGCTACCGTTGATCTAGTCAACGATCCTACCTACTGCCATTGATTTCGCTAAACACGCAAGGCTCAAGGAGGGCCTGATACTTTAAGTTCAATAGGCAATCACGAAGGAGAGCCCACACTCGACGAACAAATCTCACGGTCTATAAATCACTCAGCTGACCCGTATTGTTATTGACGCGACAAACCCTGGACTCTGAGCACTTCTTATCAAAACACTTTGGAAACCTTCGAGAGGAATATCTTCGAGGCTTAACATACGTCATTGGCGATTAACAAATAATGTGATATTTCGGATATTTATGTACAAGGGCATCAAAAATTGAGGGAATCCGCTGCAATAAAATTAATCCATTCGAAAAAGAACGTCGTAGAAAAGGACGTCGTAGAAAAGGACGTACGTATATCCGTTGGAAAGAAGCAAGTATTGGGCAACCCGACGAAGCATTGTAGCTTCAATTGACTCCATAAAACGGTCGATGTAAGATACTAGTTCAAATTCTTAGATGTTGTCGAAACCCACTTACGGTTGTAAACGCCAACTAATGTAAGAAAGTAGTTTTTTTTTAGTTTTCAACCAAGGATTTTAGGTGCTATGCCTATTCAGTCAAGTATGCCTTGGTTCAAAAGGAGGTAATAGATATGTAGGAAGGAAAGTCCAATCAAGTGAAGCGTGTGTAGGATGTTCTAAGCATGGCGGGTAGCCGTAGAAGCATATGTGTTGGTATCTGAAGCAAATATTATGCCTTAACCTCAGAAAATTTTAATTTTAAGGCAATCCCATCAACAAACTTCACTTCCACCAACTACAACTTTAAGTCGTAAATATTGGTGACATTGAAAAATAATATAAAGAAAATTCGTCAAACTGCATCCATAACCATACATAAATTATGAAAATTGAACGCGAGCTACCGTCTTATCTAAGTTCACTAAAGCTGTTCATTAGCTAAAGGCAGGCTATTAAAAATAATTTATTAAATTACCACCCGAGTGTCTAATACTCGAAAGACGGCTCTCACTGATAAGGCTCTCAAAATAACGCTATTATTTACTTAAAGCTTATGACAAAGTGTGATTGAAAAATTCTTTTCACATTTGCAAGATTCTAAAAAAAAAATCCCCCCAAATCAAAGTTACGGGTATAAAAGCTTGGCACCTAGTAGAAAGTTAGAACCTAGCATAAAGACAATACCGCGATGAAGTTTTCAATAGCGTTAAGCACGGTGCGCTTAGCAGCTGTCTGCTTTTGCTCTAACTGGGTATATAGCGCTGAAATAATAGAGCCATTGAACGTTACTAGTTACGAGAATGAAGGACATCATGACCATATAAAAGAGAAGCAAGATAACATTTTGACTGAACGCTTTAAAGGAGTCGATAAGGACAACCGCCTTGCACAAAATTCTAGCGATACAAAAGTCATTGTGGTGGAGTCACATCAGTTTGACGTATTCAATATAACAGAATCCTGCACCAAACAGCTGCAACTAGTGAACAGACTAAGCGCTACTCTTCAAGAATTCATAGATTTTCTGACGCAAGGTATACAGGCTGTTTACGATTCAGTCATTCAAACATTGCTTAATTTTGTACAGCGTCACCTTGTCGAGATCTATGAGAACACGCAGAAACTACTCGATATTATCGATAAATTGCCGAAAAAACTTGATGAAATACGACATGAATCACAGGCAGCACTGGAGGACTGGAATATTTTGGTCAGTCATAAGTTGGAGTTCGTCGAGAAAATAAGCAAAGGGGACAAACGGATTCGAGCAAAAGTACAACAACTGATCGCTATATATGACAAACATTATCGTGTTGAGTTGGCCATGTGCACTCAAATTAGTGAAATAGAACTGGATACGTATACATATCAATTGCAAGGTATCTTGGAGCTGTATCAAGAGGTTATCGATCTGCTTTTTCAGCAAGTGCGTGATGGCATAGGAGCGCCCCATAAACGTCCATATATAACTTATGCTATACACGCTAGTCTTGGTGAACTTCGGAAGGTGCACAGTAGATGGCAGGATTTGGAAGTGTCCTACTCAGTCCTATTGCATGTACCATATAAAGATCATTACTGCTTAAATGAGCTGAAGAATGATATGATATATGATACAGAAGATATCGATGATGATATTGATACGGTGTTGAACTTTTATACCGATTAGGACAACGACATCGAAGATAGACTCCTACTGACATGAGCAAACTAGTTCTTAGAGTTTCAGTAAAGTTTAAACTTTATCTCTGTTTAATTTTAGTTTTATTTGAATAAAAATTATTTGGTGTTGGGTAAACAAGATTTTTTTGGAATATACTTAGATTTTATGCATAAAGCTAACCAGACACGTTTTTATCCCTTACTAAATACAAAATGTGCTGCAATGTGCCGGATGTGTGCTATAATGTGCTGCATTAAAAAATAAAAATTTGTTTTAAGAATCTAGATTTTTGTGAGCAAGTGGTCATTTTTTTTCAGATATGTTAAAAAATGTGCTGTTTAAAGATCAAAATGTGCTACAATAAGCACTGAAGATCTTCTATAAATAGGCATATTTGCGAGTTTTATGAGCGCAAATACATTTTTAAAATGGCAGTATTGCTTTTTTGGACTCAAAAGCTAATAATTCATTAGACAACGGTTTTATTTGCATTTGTACACAGATAACAGTCAACCACGAAATTTTTCCATCTAGAAGTAAAAATTCCACCTAGGATTCCATTTCATTTTCGTATCCCAAAAATACTCTTTGGAATACGCCAGTACAGCTCGAGCATATGCCAGCACATTTTCTAAATTGCTGAAAATTCTGAAATTCCCAAACTTCTGCCTTAAATTCCGAAAAAACCCCCAAATTCCTTATTATAGTGAATGTTTTAGAATACTTTTGGAAATAGTTTTAAGCGGAATGTGACGTTAATATGATTTTATCAAGTTTGACATTTTGCTCGACCTGAAGTAGCACAACCTCTACAACGCACATTTCTTTTTTTCTTCAAAAGATCTGAATCAATTGCCTACTAAAATTTTCGGAGTTCTCATTAAATATACCAAAGTTTATTTTAACGTGCCCCCTCATTAAGCTTTGAAAGAGCTTCATAAGGCTTTAATGAGCGTGTTCTATGAAGATTTTAACTTAGTAAACTATTTTGATTTTGGCCGTCTCTGCATAGATACGATACATCTGAAGTTTTGGCTGAGTTTTTAAAACTTAAGGCCATTAACTTTCGTTTGTTAAGAAAAACAAAGTTTTTCGTCTTATGTTCACTCACAATTGTTACAAAAATGTTATTATAATACTTTAAAAGCACATCAAGGTTTATGACACTTAAACGTTTTAGTCTTGAGTGTTTTTCCACTGACTAATTTTTTTCGCATTTTTTTCGTTTCTTTAATGAATAAAAGTGATCAAATGCATCTGCTCAAATAATAAATTAAATGGTTTGCTTAAGAAAAAATGGATCAATAAAATACTGATCACAGTTGTTTCAATATTATGCCGCCAAAAGTGCAAATATTACGTTGATATCATCAATGCATTGTTTTTCATACGTATGTAGTGCAAAATGCAAATTGAATGGTTTCATTTTTGCGTTAATATTATTTAAAGCAAAAGAAAGACCCAATGTCATTTTTTATGCGTCATATGTTATGTGTGGCGTCCGTGGCGTAGTTGGTTAAAGTGAGTGGCCACTATGTCAACGAACTTTGGAAACCCAGGTTCGAACCCCAGCAGCGACAGAAAATTATTTGAATTAAAATAATTTTTCTGTACGGCCGCCACCTCTCTGCAGACAATGGCAAACCTCAGAGAGTAATCAAAATCCCATGTAAAGCTTCTTGAGAACGAGAACATTCCGTTCATCGCCGTTCGGAGTCGGCGTTTAGCATGTAGGTCCGGTTCTCGGGCAATTGTGTACAAACTTAATAACACGCACAACACAATTGATCATAAGAAGCTAGGTCAAAGTCCTTTCAAGGGCTGAAATGGCCAGTTATTTCTTTTTTTTTTATGTTATGTCATATGTTATGTCATATGTTATGTCATATGTTAGTCATGTTATATGTCGTGTCATATGTTATGTCATATGTTATGTCACATGTTATGTCAGACACATAACATGTCGTGTCATATTCATGTTATATGTCATGACATATGTCAAGACATATTTGTGTGATATATCATGTCATAAGTCATGTCATATTCATGTCATATATCATGTCAGATGTCATGGCATGCATGGAGTGCCCAGACAGGCTCTAGAAACCATAATAAAAGCACGGTTTCTGTTTATTTTCGATAATTTCATTAAAAATATTCTCCTTCGGATTCAACATTATCCTTCTTTAAGAAAAAAAGCGACGATACGGTGCTAAGAACTCTAAGAAAAGGTAATTACCAAGGCCGTGTAGCAAGGGAAAGACCATCGTTGTCACTTATTAATCGTCAGAAGCGACTTTTGCTGAGGAGTTCATTTATAAGCCCAAGGAGTTTTGGAACAAAGTGTTTTTCACTGACAAGAGCATATTCTGCATTTTTTGGAATAGATGGTAGAGATCATGTGTAGAGAAAACTAGGTACAGCTCTTGATCCAAAAAATTTAAAAGAGTCTGTTAAGCATGGCGGTGGGGGGGTGCATGTGTGCCACAAGAGTGGGCAACTTGGCATTTATACTATCCACAATGATCATAAGCTCTATAAAGGCATTTTAAGGGAAAATCTTAAGCCAAGTATTGAGAAATTGGAGTTGGGTACCGATTATACGTTTCAGCAGGATAACGACGCAAACGTTACGAAACTTTGACTGCTTTATTATGTTCCAAAATAGCACCACAAAAATCGCCTGATTTTAATCATATTGAGCATTTGTAGGATTTGTTAGAGCGAAAGATTCGTCCGCATGCGACCACTTCGAAAGAAATGCTGACAAATATAACGATTAAGGAATTGGCCAAAATCACCTCCGATAGAACGTGATTTCAAGAGCTATACCACACTTTACTGATATCTAAAAATAGGAAGACAATTCTTTTCTTAGGTCAAAACCAAACATATTCCTTGTACGGAGAATTTTTCTGGTGATTATAGTACAATAGGAGTTGGCAAATATTTTATAAGATTCTGGATCAATAACAAAAGATCTCAAGGTTCCTTTACGGGGGTTCTGTTCTCGAGTCTTACCTTAATGCGAAGCGTAATTCGAATATAAAAATTGTTAAGATAAAGAACGATCTCACGTCGAAATAATTACGTTACGAAAATAGTACTTAGGAAAGAGGGGATTTAGTACGGAAATATTTATAAGATTTTCCATTTAATGAACACAGAAAATTTGAACACAGAAAATTTGAAAACTGATTGTAAAACAACGACACCCCATTTTATTTCACTGCTTTTTTTTCAATGCAACACTGGTTTTGCTGTTTTTGTTTTGTTACTCAAATTGTTTCATTCATACAGTACTTTTGTATATATGTTCTGAATCGTCTGATTTCACACCTTAACTCCCTTTATGGTTAATTCAAAATGATATTTTCCTGATATTCCATCAGAAAACTGGAAACCTATGCTAGTTCGCGACTCATTTAGTGTTGATGCGTCTTCGGTAGTCTAGAAGGTAGCGCGTTGACTGACACTCCAGCGATCACGGGTTCGAATCCTGCCCAGGCCATGGTCCCACACTTAAACCATTCAACATTTCTTTCCTCATTTCTAATCAAATGAAATTGAAAACTTAACAATATTTACGACTTGAAGTCGTAGTTGGTGGTAGAGAACTTCAAGGACTAGATTGCCTTATAACTTGAATTGACTGGGGTAAAGGCATAACACTGTGCTGCAATGTGCCTGATGAATGAGCTCATATGCTTCATAGGAGAAGCAAATTAATTCAATGGGCAAGGAGTTGCTTGTTTTTCAATTGAATTTAGTCCTTTTTCATTATAATCAGAAATTCGGAATTTGTTCTGTAATTTGCAAAAGGTAATTGAAGAAATTAGTCACAATTTTTATTATTTTCCAAATGAAATAATTGTTCCGTGATGTACTCGAGTTGTGCTTCCATAATTCATAGAGATATTAAGACCCTTTCTTAAGCTTTCAGTGTTAAAAATTCGCATTTAAATCATGTCATATTTATAGAATACTTTAAAAATTTAAACGTTTTAGTTTAAAACGAAGTCGAAAATAATTTGGAACAGACAGACTATTGAACCAATTCATTTGAGTTATGGCTGTAGTAGTTAAAAACAAACAACTGCGAGGAAAAAAAAAACTTAGATTATTATTAAAATTTATAGGGGCTATATAAGCAGTTAAATGGAACAGTTTCCGAACAGTGTTCAAAGCCGAGTAGTTGCAGCTGCGGAATAAAACCTCCAACATGAGGACATCATTTGCACTCATAACCCTGGCCCTGGCAGCAGTGGTGCTACAGACAACTTGGGCTAAGCCACATCCACAATTTTCTTTCAATTTTGGTGTTGGTGGAAATATTAATGTACCTTCTAATAATCAGATAATACCAATAGCCACCGAAGCTTACATTCCCGCCGCATATCAAGCAGACGGTTCAAATAATGGCGACTCTAAAAAGTCGGAGCCACAAAATATTCTTGAAATCATATTCAGTGGCATAGATGAAGCCATCAGAAATGCCAGCCGGTTGGGCGAAGAAACTACGAAGACCTTCTTTGAAAACATACTCATTGCCAGCGAAGCTTTTTTGGATAATGCGAACGATCTCGGCGAAGCTATTGAAGATAACTTTAGAGAGTTAGTTCATCAGAGTGTCGCCAATTTTAGAGCAATTGTACATGCCTTTATCACTGGAGTTGATCAACAAATACTTGCTGTGCGCAATCGCATCAAGCGTCAGGCATTGCTTGATGTCGAGACGCAACTCGAAGACCTTTATGACAGCCTCAATGGTCTGCATGGGCATGTCGAAGAGTTACGCGTCAATTGGCAACACGATATCGAACACCAGGAAATGATTATAGTGCGTCGTTGGAACATCTGGGCCGGCGAACAGCTGGAGAGAGTAGCCGACGCTACCAATGGAGATGAGCAGAAAATTGCCGAGGCGGAGAGCATCATCAATGAATTCGTCAACCGTTATGGCAACTATCTGACCCAATGCGCCGACGAAGTCGAGGAGGAATTGCAGGAATATGAGCAACAGGTGGATAATACAGTACAGCAATACGAACCTATCTTGGGCAGCCTGATCGAGGAGGTCGACCAGTGTTTGCAAGATAGTGACACTAATGCCGCAGGACGTCGTTGCTCACGTCAGTTTAAGGAACACTTGAGGCAACTGCGTGGCTCACCTGTGGATTTTATTAAATTAACTGCGGCAGGAGCGCAACTGGGTGCGGAACGTTTTCAAACTCGTTATTGTGTGGCGCAGACACTAATTGAATTCGGTTTGGAGAAATTTGCAGTCGAACGTCAACTTGTAGAGTTGATACTGAGACAAGAAAAAACTGAAAATAGTGATGACAACGAGGATAGTGATGCATCTGCGGAATCCGGTAGTAGTGAGGAAAGTGAGTCGCAAGAAGGGGCTTCTATTAGAGAAATCAGTGCTGGAAGCTCAGCTGAAGCGAGCGGCAGTGTGGCGTCTGGCAGTGAAGAGTCGGGCAGTGAAGAGTCGGGCAATGGAGAGTCGGGCAGTGAAGAGTCGGGCAGTATAGAGTCGGGTAGTGAAGAGTCCGGGAGTGAAAGTGAATCATCTGGGGAATCTGCTAGCAGTGAAGTGTCCACAACTGAGGTATCTACTGAATCCGCTGCTGACGCTGTCACAGCCGCCAATGATGAAAATAATGAGTTCGTCGCTGCCGCAATCACCAACGATGATAGTAGTGGCGAATCTGAAAGTAATGAGTCCAACGCTGACGCAGCTTCCAGTGACAATAGTAATAGCCAATCTGAAAGTGATGAGTCCCCCGCTGCCGGTGACTTAGCTGCTAGTGATGATAATAACGTCCAATATGAAAGTAACGAGTCCATCGCTGACGCAGCCGCCAGTGACAATAGTAATAGCCAATCTGAAAGTGATGAGTCCCCCGCTGACGGTGACTTAGCTGCTAGTGATGATAATAACATCCAATCTGAAAGTAACGAGTCTATCGCTGACGCAGCCACCAGTGACGATAGCACTAATTCAGATAGTTCAGATAGCTCCGAATAAGTTCAAGTTGTATCTTAACTAAAATCCTATTGACTCTTATTCATTCTTTTTTGTTCCTTAATGTCATTGGTTAAACTCTAAATAACAGAATTATGTATACAAAACAGCAATAAATAATCTTTGGTGATGGGTAGCAATAAATATCGAATATTTTCTAAATAAAGATGGAATACTTTGGGACTTACAATTTTAGAAGTTAGTCCAACTAGTTAATTTTTTTTTTTTTTGCTTTTTTAGTAAAGTGGAAGGATAGATGAATTGGAAGCATTTTTTGAGGTTTTATAAATTTATTTTCTTGAAGAGGAAAGTTTGTTCAAAACTCTTAACATCAATTTATCTACTTCGAGAAGTTTTATAAAAATGCTTTGGTTGGAATGGTTGAATGCTTCATAAAATTTCTCGTGGCAGTTTTCAAAATAATACCTTTTAAAATAACAATTTTTTATATGGAAGCGCACTCTACAATAAGTGTCTCATGGGGCAGACCCTATAGAAATCCTAAGCAACAAACATAAGTCACTGTCCAAAGCAACCTTTGCTTTGATGCTGCGATGAGTAAGGAGGTCAATTAATTATAATTTGTACTCAATGACAAATCAAAACCTTTACTTCACAGATGGTTTTGGTGAATTTTTAAAACAGATGACTTTACGCTAAGGAACTTGTCGCTACGGGCTCGTTCTATTGCCGTTATCAGCTATATCTAAATCTGTCCCAAGATAGTTTTTGGAATTGTCAAAACATCTCGGGCGATATAGCGATGATTTCAACACGAATGTTTGTCTTGAGCTCGTCACTGGTCTGACGATTGCTGGCGTACGATTTGCTTTTCAAGTAACCCCAGAAAACGAAGTCCGGAGGAGTCAAGTCTGATGATCTGGATTTTTGGATATCATACGTCTAGGGAATTTTCGTTTCAGAAACTGCATTGTTCGATTTGCAGTGTGACATGGCGCACTCTCTTGTTAAAACTAGTAAATGTCCAGACCTTTTTCACATATTTGTGGGGAGACATGATAGGCCAACATCCACCTATATCGATTCCCATAGACTGTTTCACCTTCTCTGAAGAAATATAGCCCAATAATGCCTTTGGCGTAAACGCCTGCCCAAGCAATTACTTTTTGGTGACGCAATTGTGTTTCATGGATCTTGTGTGCATTTTTCGTTCCCCAAAAACGGCGATTTTGCTTGTTAATGGCGCCAGTGAGTGTGAAATGGACCACGTTGGTCATAAAAATTTGTTTTCAAAAATCAGGTACAGTGTCAACCATTGCAATGCCTGTTTCGCCGTATTCCAAGCGAAGTGGACTGTCTGTCGAAAATATTCTTTGAGTCAATTGAACTTTTTACGGAAACAAATGCTAATCAACCTTTCCGCAAAAAGGGCTCCACTGACTCCAAAAAGCTGAGCGCGGTGATGATACGACACATGTGGATTCTCGGTAAAACTCTCTCTTACCGCTTAAACCAGTTCGTTGGAACGTCTCGGGCGTTGATGAACGGCAAGTAAACCCTGTATATACATCATTTGTGCATTATTTAAAAAAAATTTTATCAAATTTTCAAGCATTAAACTTCTTCTTACTTAAAAACCCTTAAGAACCATCTCGTTTTTTTTTTTTTGTATTTTTAATTTCCCTCAAATGCCGCATTCAAGGAATAAATTTACGATGTAGTCGATTATTTTTGATAAAAATTACAACTCTTGAGTCTGTAAAAACTGTTTTAGACACACCGGTACAGCAAAGTATCACAGCACGCTGCAATGCTTTTGATATCCTTGCCAGCAAATGTCCGAATAAGCCCAAGAGAAATCATAAAATGCAACAACTGGTGCTGCGTACAATAAAAAATGGAGTCGGGGCAATATAAAAAATCATAAAAATTTGTTGCTTTTAATAACAACAAAAAAAAAGGACAATTTCTTGCACGCACACTGCGTTGACTGATGTCTAAGGATATCCCTGAGAGCTAAGCAAGCACTAAAGGCAGCAACATCGTCGTCATGATCATGATCAACATCATTGACGTCTTCATGCTGGTCTTCAACGAATCAGCATACTATATAAATTTCTTGTTCCTACTATCTACTCTTCAACGACAATAACAATAAAAGAAAAATTGTACTAAAAAGGAACTCATTTTTTATGCTGCTTCTGCTCTGCTGTCAATGCAATATGTTCAAAGGCTGCAACAGCCAACAATGCTTGGCTCACTACGACGAAACACACACACGCACATGCACCAACACAAATTTACACACACTCATATCCACATGTAGAGATTCATATATCTGCATAAAGTGTGCTTTTCGAGCAATATATTAAATATAATCCTTTTCGAAATCTACTTTAATACACATAAATTTATGTGATTTTTTGTTGCATGTGTGTATGAGTTGTTATTGTTGTTGTTCACCACCCCCACTAAACTCTTCCTTTTTTTTTTTTTTTGTAAAAAAACAAACCTCCTGTTTATTCCGTTTGCCACTCGAAGCACACGATATTTTATTGCTAAAAGGATTGCATATTTTTCAGCGCTTCACACATGCACGATACACACTTTGTTTGTAGGATGTCAGGCTTGAATATTGCCTGCCGCCGCGTGCGTTTATGTTTGAAGCTACGTTTTCTTTTTTTTATCCTATATCTACCAGTTTGTATTTTGTTTTTTTTTTAATACTTTCCTCGTTTTTGTTAATAATGACATTTTTTCTTAAATTTTTATATGATTTTTTATATGCAGAAAAGTAAATCAAGTTGAGTTTTTATACGTATTTTTTTATGTGTATTTCTTTTCTTTTTCGTCTGCGTATGAGTGTGATTTACGTATGATTGACTTGTGTCTGTTAAAACGTTGTTGGGCGAGTGTGTTTTGTGCGTGCTTGAGTTTTGCTGCTACTCCTTCAACATATGTTGCATCTAGCTAGATTTATGTTTTATTATTAAGCTTTATGATAGCCAAAAAAATATTATTTTGAATATATTTAAAGTTCTTTTATTAGCAATTTATTAAAATGATATCAATTTATAGTGCCAATGGGTTAATATGTCAACCGATAGGCAGCAATTTTTTATTAGTTTTAAGAAATATGTATATTTTGCTTCAAATCACTTTTTACAATTGAAAATTGTTTCAATTTGTTTAGTAACGGGACGGTATAAGTAACATGAAGACGTTACAAGACGTTTTTAAAGATAATACGCAGTCATGAGGTCAAATTTATTCTTCGAGAGTTTTTCCTAAGAAAACATTTTATTATATTAAAGGTAAAATTATTTCCATAAGAGGCAGCTATTAAGTTTTATGTATTTTATTTGTAAAAATAATTATTTTTAACGCTGTTGTAGCCAATCTCTGGGAGCTAGTCTTAAAAAAAGTCGTCTTGCGGTGTACATGATATCTCTGGACTTGATCATCTGAAATGAAAAAGCAAAAAAAAGGCGTTAGCATGAGGTATAATTTAGTATTATATCAAAGGAATGAGTAACAAAACAGTTTATTTGCAATAAAAACTTAGACCTTAAATTGTTTATAAAATAATAATCGGTGAGAAAAAACTTTCGATCAATTACAAAAAAAAAAAAAACAAAAAAAAAATAAAAAATATATTCTGCAAAGTTTCCAAAACATCTTGCTCATCAGAGATTTCCATAAGACCATTCGTCATTTTATGCTAATCGAATAACATTCGTCGTCAGACATAATCGCACGTAAATATTAATGCATACATACCGCTCGAGTTCGTAAACAACAATGGGCACGGAGCCAGCTGAGAGCAATTGAGAGCAAAGGCTTTTGTAGCAGCACAAAACGCAACAACAAAGCAAAGACAAACACAGAAGCTTTAAATGTAGTGGTGCCCATACCTGGTGATAAGCATGGTTTGTTACGATTGCGAATAGATACAAAGACAGCATCCAGACAATGCAGACATTCGAATGATTCGCTTAAAACTCGAGTGTCTGCTGCTGCAAGAATTTTTTTGTTTTCGTAATTCCCTGACATTCTCTAGCAGCGCGTTTTTCTTTGTGCTCTCTGGTTACTTTTAGTTTATTATTTTCTTTTCTCTGATTGGAGCACATGGACATAAAATCATTTTCCTTTCTTTTGACGAATATTGCTCATGTCTTGCTCACGGTTGCCACTTTGGTCATTTGTGTCAAAATTTGGTCATTTTTGTTTTAATTGGTCGCTTGGTCATTTTTTTCTGCATCTGGTCACTTTTTATAAAGAAATGAAATTTATAAAGAAATGAAAAAAGATTTTCTCAAAAATTAAATGGATGAACTTAGTGGCGTAGGTAGCTTTTTGCAATGGGAAGGGATGAAATTTTTTTGGTAGAGGCTTTCGAAACGACGAGATTTTGTTTCAGGGAGTCCCATGGGCTGTTAAAAAAAATACCCTTTATTTTAAAACATGTATGTATTTATATAAACCCCTAATAAAAAAAAATATGAACGTGTGAGGCAATCCTCAGTCTAAACCTTGGACTGTTAACCTGTTTTTTTTAGTTGGGTTTTTTTATGTTAATTTTTTTAGGTTGTTATTTTTTTTCTTCATTGTTTTATTTAAGTTTTTTATCAAGTCTTATCAATCATTTTTACTCACTCAAAAATCTTATTTAAGTTACTGTTTTATACAAACCTTACATGTCTTATGATTATTTCAAAAATGCCTCCTCAGTTTGAGTTCTCATTGAAAAATTCGAAATTCACAAACCTGAAAAGAAAAAAAAAAAGAAAAAATTAGTAACATTATGTTAACAACAACAATATCAAACATTTACTACCGCGCATTCCCAAGTGGGTTATTTAAAAAACAACAACAAAATACGCAATAAATGCAACAACAAAAGAGTGCAAAAATAAACAAAAAAAAAAAAAAACGAAATGAAACTGCTGCTGCCGCACAAATAAAATTTAAAAGCAACACTTTTAAAATAATGTCTAAGCCCAAAAGTATGCTTCAGTTGGTGCGGCATTGACGAAAGAAAAGAGGATAAAAAAATACTAAAATTGCAGCTGACACGCCTAATTTCAAGGCAGTCAACAAACACGCACATACACACATACACACACAGACACATACACACATTCCAACATACACTTGATAACTTATCAGTAAATCAACAACTGCTGTCGGTGCCGGTGCTTCAAAAAGTAAAGCAGACTTAAAGCCACAGAGTTTAACAAAAATTGACTCCCGCAGGTATGCTAACGCGTGTCGTCGCAGCTGGGCTACACATTTAGTGCTATAATGATGAAGGCGCAACGAGAAACACAAAAGTTTAAGTATGATGCATACTTTTAGGCCAGCTTCTATTGTTGAATACGCTTTTGCGTGCCGCAGCGTTTGGGTGAGGATGGGAAGAAGGTGTGAATGATGCAATTACATTTGATGACCGCCGCAATTACCAGCTGACTGGATATTTGGCTAGCTTGTTTGTTTGCTGTCTGTCCGTCCGTACATCCGTCTGTCTAACTGGCTAATGTTTATTATTTCATAACGGCTAAGAAATTTGTTACAAATTTAGATAGAGCAGGCGGGGCTTTAAGAGCAGCAGCAGCAGTATAGCCCAATTTGTTGAGCCCAAAAGTATGCTATGCGGAAACTTTAAATTGTATTTAAATAGCTTGTTGTACATAATTTCCATCGTTGTTGTTGTTGTTATTGTCGTTCTTGTTGTCGTTCTTGTTGTTGATGTTGTTGTAATGATGGTCGATGGCATATTTTGAGTGGGTCGCAAGGTGATTGGTTGGCGGTGTTAAAAGTTAAGTGGTGCTAATGAAATAATAGTGCTTTGGTATTTATTTCCAAAGTTGTCCTTAAGGGACACACTTTAACGCAGCTGTACTTAAAGTAATGGATCCTTAAGAATATTGGAAATGATGCTAATTATTGAGCTTAGGTCAAAATGTTAGACGCTTAAGGTTGAAGAAATGCTTAAAATTTGTGATTAGCAAACATTATTTTCATGAGGATTTAGTTTTTTTTTTTTTAACTTTTTTGGCAGCAACAGAATCGAATTTTGTTGTCAAGACACTTCAAACTTTTAACTTAAAAAAAATTTAATGTAAAAAGAATACCATACGTTTGCTGTTTGCATGATTGCAATGAACTGTCAAAACAGTCCATCGCATTTCAGTAGAAAACTTTTTGATGAAGGTCGTTGAAACCGTTGAATCGAAAAGTTTTAAATAAAATTCAAGCCAAATTGAAGGAAAAGTAAAATTCCATTTAACTTTTTTGTTTTGCGTTTTTTCTGACCAACACATGCAAAATTAAAAAAAATTTCGTTCACATTTCTATAAAAAAAAACACATGCATACTTTTAGGTGTTAAAAAGACACATTCTAAGTTTGCAATCAAAACAAATCAACAACAATGAAAAAGGTATTCAATTAAAATTTTGGAAACTCGTGTTGCTAGGTGGCGATAGGCCAACTAACTTTGTACTTTCTTTAAAACCCGAAAATGAATCAACTTTGACCTGACTTTGTATTGGACGGAGTTTAGTTTTAGTGTGTATTTTTCTTTTTTTGACTAGACTAGAGAAGGAGATGGAGGGGGAAAAGAAATAGAGTGGGAAAAATTGCGTGGGAAGGATCGAAGTTGGCTGCAGTCAGACATTGAGGAGATTGCACAAAAAGAGAATCACTCAATTGAGTCGAACTTAAAATTTTTTTCAATCTAGTCATAGGTTGTATGTTTCTATAGCGGAAGCAGAACTTTTATTATAAACTGTGAACTTTTGTTGTAAAGTCTGATGGTAGCATCAGTTCCATTACACTGGCTGCCTATTATTTTGAGTCATCAGAACTTTGAACTAATATCAGACAAAATGTTCATACTTCTAGAAGAAGTATCTTTTCGAAAAAAAAAAACGCAAAAGTAATGATATTGAGAAAATGAAAAATATATCATATATTACCGGATAACACAAGAAACTCTAACAAATTACTATACCACTGCATTTAGGAGATCCGAAAGGAGCACATGCGAGTGGATTGCTTGACCACTATCTTAGGACCTATCTTATAAAGAGTGTATCAACAAGAGGTGTAAAAAAAAAAAAAATAAATAACTGGCCATTTCAGCCCTTGAAAAGATTTTGACCTAGCTTCTTAGGATCAACTGTGTTGTGCGTGTTATTAAGTTTGTACACAATTGACCGAGAAATGGACCTACAGGTTTAACGCCGACTACGAACGGCGATGAACGAAATGTTCTTATTCTCAAGAAGCTTTACATGGTATTTTTATTACTCTCTGAGGTTTGCCATTGTCTGCAGAGAGGTGGGGGCCGTACAGAAAAATTATTTTAATTCAAATAATTTTCTATCGCTACTGGGGTTCGAACCTGGGTCTCCAGGTTCGTTGACATAGCGGCCACGCACTTTGACCAACTACGCCACGGACGCTACAGAGGTGCAGGATTTTTTTTTTTTAATACTTTGAAAACATTGTTTTATTGCCTCTTCAATTTTTATTGCATTATAAGGTAAACACTGGGAGATTTTGTATGGAAGACAATACGAGGGTTGCCTTTTATTCAGTTTAAAATTGAACTAGAGTTATACTTAGTGTAAGTGTTACTTTTTGTAAGAGTAGACTTATTTAATTGGTTGAGAAGTTAGAGACAAAAATGGTATATCAACAACTTGGTTGTACAGAAAGTAACCCCTTTTTGCAAATAACCTATTTCTGAAGCCCAAAATATCCCATGGGCGCATGTCATCTAGTCGACAGATCTACATAATAATGAAATTGAAAGTGAGTCAACATCTGAAATAGAAGAACCATTTTCTAATGAGTACTTTCTGACTTGATTCGTTAGACTGTGATTTGTGAATGCAATGTTGAAAATAACACAAAAAACCAGAACTGAGATAAGACAAGTGACTGTTGACACAAAAAAATATTTTTCATCCATTTTTACCACAAAAACATTAGAGATGGGTCTAATATGAAGCACTTGCCGAACATGGTTAAAGATTGAAATCACTTTAAAATAAGACATGTTTAATAACTATTTACATTTTTAATGGAAAAAATTAAGAGGGTCATATAGGTATGACCCAAGACCAAAAAGAGGGTTTCAAATAAGTAAAAATTGACAAAACAGACATCACTTAGTACAATTTTTTCAACAAAATCAGTTTAAGATTTACTTGAGAAGAAGTAGAGGTGGGTCATATATGACCCATTGATGATGCATAGGGTTAAGAATAAAAAGAAAATCAGTAAAAATACATCATTAAATACTTTTTTCTTAAGAAAACAATTTTAATGTTCGCCTAATAAAAATAAAAATTAAAGTGAGTCAATATCGTACAGGGTTAAGGATATCAACAATCAAAAAACATGCATGATTAGAAACTGTGTACTCAATAAAATAATTTTTGTCGCTTAAATCCGTCATATAACCCAATAAACCACAGAGCGGACTCGGATTCGTTTCGCATTCGAAACGAAGCCGAGATCTCGGATCCCAGTTCTCGCTTTCTATTCGAATTCGAGATGAATCCGAGAATATTAAAAAAGCGAATATTTTATTTTATGAAATTTTGTGGAAAATATTAATACAAAAAATATTTTTTAATATTGTTTCTTTATTTAAAGGATAAAAAAAGATAATGCATAAAATACGATTCTTTACCTAATTTTATAAACTTTTCAATATATTCTACCATTTGTTTACAAAGACTCAAATTACTCTTCTCAAGTTACCAAAAAATAAAAAAGAAACAGTGGCAACCATAGGTTTAAATGTCAAAAACAAAATAAAAATAATTAAGTAAACTTTTAAAAAACGTTCGCATTTTGACATTTTTTTAAGTTTATTTTTAATAAAATGAAACGTATGAGTATTTTAAATGATTCCTCTTTATCTGGTAACTACACTACGCCAGGTGAGGTATAAATAAAGAGATTAAGTAGGTTAAGAAAAGCCATCCGGTAGAGGGGTGAATTTCTTACTAAAGTTTCCGGCCGTGACTGAAGTTGCTGGACTCAAGAAGTTCCTTTTCAGAAGCAGAAAGAAAATTCATTTAAAAAAATGGCTGCACAAGATGTCAAGGAGATAGGATATTCCGTCACGGCAGTGAAATGCAGTGAGGAATTTTCCCTTTACCGAACGGCTTCTCTACCGAACGACTTCTACCGAAGTTATAATTAAAAATTTTTGAGAATAAAAAAAAATAAAATTATATAAAGCTTTTTATTATTAAAAAATGCATTGATTTCATACCAATAATATTGAAATCAGAAGATTTGAGAATATAAGAAAATGTAAAACATTTCGTTTCGAAAACGATCCGATTATTCCAAAAATCTCGTTTCGAAACCGATGCGGTTATTTTAAAAATCTCGTTTCGAGAACGATTCGATTATTCAAAAAATCTCGTTTCGAAAACGAAGTGTGAATTGCTTCCGCTCGCGGATTCGAAATCGAAAGTGGAACGAATTTCGTTTTCGAACTAAATACACGAGATCTCGGTTCCCTCTCGAATTCGAAACGAATCCGTTTGGTTTATTGGGTAACCCATAATGCGGTGGTGGAGGTGCAAAATATATGAGAACACATAAGTTAACAATGAAATTTCACACTAAACCAGTGGTGATCAACGCACGGTTCAAACAACAACAAAGAGAGCTTTCCGAGCTTTACACTGAAACAAGAATTTGTTAAAAGCTCTCACAACATTTGGTGCAAGAAAATCTTATCAATTGTTGGATTTCCAATAGAATGGTTTCGTTTTTATTTTTGTTTTTGTTTTTAGCTATTATAACATAGAAAAGATAAAAAAAAAAAGGAAAAGTGATGAATAGAATGTATCAATGTTTTTCCTGAAACATTGCAAAATATTGACGTACATTCATAACAAAAAAAAACAGCAAGTGACACCCCTACTGTATGAACGTTCAAAGCATACTGACTTAAAATTTAAAGCACGCCGAAAGAACAATATTTTACTCTGTGTACAAAAACAGCGTGCCAATTGCTACGTAGTGTGCAAAAGCACAACAACACACGATGACAGCGGGCTATGGGAAACCATGTTGTGACCACCACTGCATTGAATCAGTGGTGCTCATTCTTCAACATAGACATTTTTGCGTCTGTGTTATAGAGCTTTAAGCTTCTTCACTGTGAGAAATCTGTTTTTAAGCGTTCTGTTGCACAGTTCTTCGATGCTTAAATTTCTTATGAAATACAAGTGAAACTTCTAGATGGTTTAGCCTGAAATTGATTATAACTATGCAGGGTATTCATGCTTACGGTTAATCGGGCTCTTATTTTTATATGTTATTTTCTGATTACTTATGATGTCATATTTTGTTTTGTTGTTCTTTAATGGATATTATGTTATCATAACATACGTTTTATTTAATCTTATGTTATTATATGTTAACATAAGCTCAAATCAGCAACATCGGTTGCATTATGAGCAGATTTACACCGCTGCTTACTTTTTTCAAAAAAGCCGTTTTTTAATCTATGGAACACTTTTGTTCTCTATTCCCCGTAAAAGGAATGGTTTTTTATAATGTGGTTAACTAAAAAAAAAATATATATATTTTTCTTGATCACTAGCAGAAATCATTTTCAATAAAATGATCTACACGAAAAATATTTTTTTGTTCGTCCTAACTAAAAACAATTTTATAGTTCATTTTAACATTTTTTTTTTTTTTGTGCATTAAAAAAACTAAGCGTCGCAGCCTTCACCGCTTGAAATGCCAGAGCTAGCTGGGATGAATTTTTGTATGCGTGAAGCTTTAAATACGTGCGAAAGCACAAAAGCTTATCTGCACATTTGTGCGCGTTTGAGCAAATGCACTAAACTGTGTTCTGTGTTCACTTCTGTAAACTGTGTGAACAGAATTCCGACGCATCTCTGAGTGAACAATTTCGTTTGAACTCAAACTAAACTCAAACTAAACTCTCTATGTATACATAGCAGAAGAGTTGAGCATCTGTAATACTTTTATCGAATTTTCATTTCCGATAATCCGGGTACTATTGAAACTTCCGGTCTTGAACTCTCTAGTAAGTACACAACGAAAATATTAAAAAAAAAAAAAAATCCAAATTTTTATTGTTTATTGTTTTAAATATGTTGGGCCCTTTTTTGAGATGACATGTCACTTTTAATTTCGAACACAATAGGGGTATTCACACTGACTTGGGTAGTTGGGTATGGGTAGACTGACTACATTTGATAATTGCGAGCATCCTAAATTGCAATTGAGTACTTTCGACAAACATTTGTTTGCAAAGGTATTCGATATAAAAACTTTGGCTTGTATGGGCGGAAACACACCCACTTGTTTAATGCGCGTTCAGTTATCTAGTAGAAGGACATCACCAAGTAGAACTGCATTGTGAGTATCAATGTCATGCGACATTAATTTCCATAACTATTCGATGTCAAAACTTTTCCATGCTTGGGTGAGCCACACCCCCTAAATCAATATCTGTCCAAGTTTTTTAGTAGAAATACATCACCAAATAGTAACTTCATTCTGAATTTCAATTTTTTGTGACTTTTTTAATTTCCATAACTATTCGATTATATGGGCGGAGCCACACCCCCTTGTACAATGCCCGTCTCAGTTTTCTAGTAGATGGACATTACCAAGTGGCAACTCTATACTGAGTTTTATTGTTATGTGGCATTTAATTCCAAAACTATTTGATACCATAAGTTAGACTTATATAGGCGGTGACATGCCCACTTGTGCAATGCTCACTCAATTTTTCCAGTCGAAGGACAGAACTAAATAGAACTTTCTTACCGAGTTTCATTGATGTATGACTAAAAGTTCGAAAGCTATACCAAAATTTAAGGCAGCCGAAAAAGTGCCACGCCCTATTTCGAACGCCTATTAAATTTCACCAGTGGAACGGCATATGTTAATCGAGGTCGAATACCTAATTCCAATACTGTGCGACCTATAATTCCAAAGTTATTCGATATTGCAGATTTGGGTTGCATGGCAGATGCCACGCCCTCTTGCACAATACTCGCTGTATCACTTGTAATTAGTTTACTTTGTTTTTAATTATTTACAATTCAATTATTGCCTATTTTTGCAAAAGGTGATGACATGGAAAAAGTACTAAATTTTGCAAGAAGTCAATCTACCAAACAAGTCAGGGGGTCAGCTAGTGTAAATTGGTAGATGAGTACTTGGGAACAATGGTACTTGGATACAACTTAACAAAACAAAATGTACGGCATTTGCCAACCTACCCAAGTCAGTGTGAATACCCCGCATGTGTTTAATGAACCCATTTGGCATTTGATACCAGGGGTACTATTTATATTTCGGGAACTGGCAACACTAATGTCAATAGCAAAAATCTGGCATAACCATAATACAGTTTGACATTTGTTAGCATAAATATACTCACAACGTTTTGATGTTAAGGGGAGCAACGCAGCCAGAGGCCGAAAAAAAAAGGTCAGGTTTGTGAATTTTTTTAAGGAAACCTATGGGATATTTTTGAATGAGGGTTTTTATACCTAAAAATATACACATTCAAGAGTATTTTTAGTTTTTTTTTTATTAAAAAAAATTTAATATTAAGGTCGATACAGCAGTTTTTGTAGAGCGCTCTGAAAAAAAGGTGAAATGCGGTGACCAAGATTGCTCCTCCTTAATTCATCTGAAACAAAAAAATGAAATATATTATTAAAGTAGATACTTAAAAATCGTACTTGTCATAGCCGTTTTTGAAAATATTGATTTTTCACAAAATGGCGGACTTTCAAACGTAAAAAAACGATTTTCGACCAAAAATTCGTTATAGTTTTGCCTATAAAAAATGAACGAAGCTAAAAAAAAAAAAATCCTATGACAAGTACGAGATTATTATGTGTACAATAAGCCTGCAAAAAAATCAAAACGATCGCTTCACTGAGCTTTGAGAAATCTTGGTCACCGACTTTGAAAACATGGTTTCGAGAAAAACGCGTTTGAAAATAAGCGCCAGCACTGCGCGCTCTAGAAGGCGGTTCACTCAGTAGGCTATAACTTTGTTATTTTTTGAGATATTAACTTGAAATTTTCACCAAATATTCTTGAAACTTAAGGCTTTAAGAAAATGCAAAAAAATTTTTTGAAAAAAAAAAAAAGTTCTGACTGCGTATCTCCCCTTAAGAAAATCAATTTGTTCAAAAACTGGAAATTTTAAGAGAAGGTTTTCGTTGGATTATTTTTTACAACTTTCGACGTGGATTATCTCAACAAGAGTATGTCGATGAACTCAGTTCTTTGTATGACGATATAGCACCATCAAAAACCAAAGTATATCGCTGGTATAGTGAATTCAATCGTGGTCGTAGTTCGGTCGCCGACGAATTCCGTGAAGGTCGTCCAAAAGCGGTTGTTGTGCCACAAAACATCGATGCAGTACGTGAACTTATAATGCAAGATTGTCATGTGATATATCTTGAGATAGAGGCATCCTTGCACATTAGTTGCACTTCAATACATTCGATTTTGCATGAACATTTATCTGAAAAAATTTGCTCTCATTGGATACCGCATAATTTATCAATCTCTCAAAAAAAGTCTCGCGTCGATTGGTGTAAGGAAATGATTAAAAGGTTTAATCGTGGCGCTTCAAAAGACGTATATAAAATCGTGACAGGTGACGAATCATGGATATATGCGTATGAGCCGGAAACAAAACAGCAATCGACCGCAATCGACCGGGACGAATCATTGCTCCATCATGACAATGGGAGCTCTCACACATCTCGCCAAACATGTGTATTTTTGAGCAGTCAAAGCGTCGAATTGATGACTCATCCCCCATACAGTTCTGATTTGGCACCCAATGATTTCTTCTTGTTCCCGAATATCAAGGTAAACTGCGTGGTAAACGGTTTACGAGCGCTGCAGAAGCAGTTGAAGCGTTCAAAAACCATGTTTTGGAGATGTCTCAAGAGGAATGGAAAAACTGCTATGACAAATGGTTTTAACTAGTGCAAAAATGTATCCATCATCAAGGGGAATATTTTGAAAAACAATAACGCCTTTTTTATTTTTTTTTTTTTTTATAATGATTTATAATGATAATGTTGCTAGAACACTTATTATAAAATTTCTAAGTAGCATCTCCTGATGTCCTAAATTTTTGTGTTCCATATGAAAATTCTTTTCATAATATTATATCGGACAACAAAGAAACACTCCAATTTGTATTTATGGGTGTGTCACCCCTATTTGTTTCTAAGCAAGACACCTTCTACATGACAAATCTCGTTATGTTAGTGTGGAGTTAGATCCATACTTGTAGCCGTTTTAAAACCATTCTCGCCGTCTCAACTAACTTCGAGCCAGGGGAATTGTTACACTTCATAAAGATATTTTCTTCAGTTTTGCGAAAAATGTTTCAATAACTAATCATATACATTTTTTTTTTGTCTGAGTACTTCATGTAGAAGAGTGTAATTTTAATTAAAACAAAAAAAATCCAAGTGTAACATTTAATCCCAAAAGTATGGTAAGCATCTGCATGTCATTTCCCTGCGTATTCTTGCTCTTTTTACTGCTCTTGCATTTTTTTTCCGCCACTACTTTTTTCCCTATGCTGCCTATGCTGCCAATGCTGTTTAGGTAGAGTCAGTTCTCCACCCTCAAGAGACAGCTAATCGGCTGTGCAGCAAAATCGGTGCACAGTAAATTCATATGTGACAAAAAATGATTCTGCACTAAGCTGCAAATGTGCATTAAAACAGATGCAAAGATAACTTAGTGCAATACATACAGGAGGACTAAGGGAAAAAAGAAAAACACGCACATTAGTACACACTTTTAGTCATACCCACAGAATACACGATTTGTTGTTTTTTTTTTTTTCAAATACATTTATCATATGCTAAGCAGCTGCAACAAGGTGTGGTAGAAATCCCATGCCGCATGGTTTCTGCGACATGTTTGTGCATCTCTAACTTCAAAGCATATAAAAACTCAGCGCAGTTTTCAAGCTGCGGAGCATGAAAAAGTAACCTGCTACAACATATGATTAACTCACTCAGCAGTGCTTTGGCTCCCCACGGAAAGGAAGATATTTTAAAAATGTATGTTTTTTTTTCTCCGTGCCATGTTTATTTAATTTTGCTGTATATGGTGATGATGGAAGAAGGGGGTATAATTTAATGTTAATTAACTAATTGCGTAAAAAACTATGCGATTACAGCGCCATCTGGAGACTGTTGCTTGGTGTGCTTGAGCCATTTAGAAGACTTGATATTAACATTTATAGAATTTTACTAATTTTGGTAGAACTTTCAACTGGTTAATGTCTTATATTTGTATTGGTAAAAATAAAAACAAAAATCAAAGAAGAAATGATATCAAAAATTTACATATAGCATGATATCAATTTTCAGTTTTAAAATATACACGAAGAATTAAATAATAATTTTTAAAATCGCTTAGATTTTTCTTGAAATCATCTCTCTTTTACTTTAACTTTGATCTATCTAAGTATCATGTTCATTTCTTTATCATGCTTTTTTACAGTTTTTTTTTTAATCTGTCTTTTCTTTGCATTAGCACTACATCCTTACTTCAACTTTTCCTTTCTCAATCTCTGTTTGTCTTTCTTTCTCACTCTCGTTTTATTCCCCTCTAATAAATAATTTGAACCAATCTGGAATTTAAACCTCGGACCTTGACTTGCCTTGCCTTGCCTTGCCTTGCTTTGCCTTGCCTTGCCTTGCCTTGCCTTGCCTTTCCTTGCCTTGCCTTGCCTTGCCTTGCCTTGCCTTGCCTTGCCTTGCCTTGCCTTGCCTTGCCTTGCCTTGCCTTGCCTTGCCTTGCCTTGCCTTGCCTTGCCTTGCCTTGCCTTGCCTTGCCTTGCCTTGCCTTGCCTTGCCTTGCCTTGCCTTGCCTTGCCTTGCCTTGCCTTGCCTTGCCTTGCCTTGCCTTGCCTTGCCTTGCCTTGCCTTGCCTTGCCTTGCCTTGCCTTGCCTTGCCTTGCCTTGCCTTGCCTTGCCTTGCCTTGCCTTGCCTTGCCTTGCCTTGCCTTGCCTTGCCTTGCCTTGCCTTGCCTTGCCTTGCCTTGCCTTGCCTTGCCTTGCCTTGCCTTGCCTTGCCTTGCCTTGCCTTGCCTTGCCTTGCCTTGCCTTGCCTTGCCTTGCCTTGCCTTGCCTTGCCTTGCCTTGCCTTGCCTTGCCTTGCCTTGCCTTGCCTTGCCTTGCCTTGCCTTGCCTTGCCTTGCCTTGCCTTGCCTTGCCTTGCCTTGCCTTGCCTTGCCTTGCCTTGCCTTGCCTTGCCTTGCCTTGCCTTGCCTTGCCTTGCCTTGCCTTGCCTTGCCTTGCCTTGCCTTGCCTTGCCTTGCCTTGCCTTGCCTTGCCTTGCCTTGCCTTGCCTTGCCTTGCCTTGCCTTGCCTTGCCTTGCCTTGCCTTGCCTTGCCTTGCCTTGCCTTGCCTTGCCTTGCCTTGCCTTGCCTTGCCTTGCCTTGCCTTGCCTTGCCTTTCCTTTCCTTTCCTTTCCTTTCCTTTCCTTTCCTTTCCTTTCCTTTCCTTTCCTTTCCTTTCTTTTCCTTACCTTTCCTTTCCTTTCCTTTCCTTTCCTTTCCTTTCCTTTCCTTTCCTTTCCTTTCCTTTCCTTTCCTTTCCTTTCCTTTCCTTTCCTTTCCTTTCCTTTCCTTTCCTTTCCTTTCATCCTTTCTCTATCTCTCTCAATCTACTTCTCTATATATTTCTCTATATATTTCTCTATATATTTCTCTATATATTTCTCTATATATTTCTCTATATATTTCTCTATATATTTCTCTATATATTTCTCTATATATTTCTCTATATATTTCTCTATATATTTCTCTATACATTTCTCTATCTCTCTCTATACATTTCTCTATCTCTTTCTATACATTTCTCTTCTACTCTCTGTCTTTTTTAATTCGATCCCTTTTTTCCTCTTTCTCTTTTTCTATCATTCCGTCACTCTATGTCTCTCTTTCTTTATTTATTCCCCTCTCTCTCTCTCTCTTTTTGTATTTATCCCTCTTTTTGTGATCCATCTTTCTTTCTCTTTTTCTATCTTTTTGTCACTTTTTTGCTATCTATATCATTCTGTGACATTTTCTGTTTCTATAACTTTCTTTGTTTTATTTTGCGATTTGCTCTTTCTGAACACTAGTTTCTTAATTTTCACCTTTGCCTTTCTGCATCTTTTAATAAATGTCTTTCCATTTTTTTCCCTTCTTCGTTCCTTATCTTTTCAATCGGATTTTTTCACTTGTTTTTCTGTAGAAATTTTTTCTTTGGTAATTTGCTGTTTTTGCCTATCATTCTCTTTATTTTCACCTTTCATCTTTCACCTTTTTTCTTGTTCTTCTTTATTTCTCTCTTTTTAAATTTTTGCTCTTCTCTGCCCTTTTTTCTGTACAAATTTTTCTTTGGCAATTTGCTCCTTTTGTCTATCATTCTCTTCATTTTCACCTTATTTCTTGCTCTTCTTTATTTTTCTCTTTTTAAATTTTTGCACTTTTTTCCTTATATCTTTTCTCTCTTTCTGTCTGTTTCTACCTTTTATCTTTCTTTCTGTTTTCTTATTTTACTATCTACACATTTTTTTTTTTTCGCAATTGGCTCTTTGTGAACATCTCTTCATTTTCACCATTTATCTTTTACCTTTTTTTATTGTTTTTCTTTTTTCTATCATCCACTTTGTGCACTTCTCTCTTTCTATATTTCTACCTTTTTTCCTTCTTTCATTTATCTTACTATTTTTCCTTCTATCTTTTTCTTTTTGTCTTTCTTTCTTTCTTTCTTTCATTCTTTCTTTCTTTTTTTTTTCTTCCTTTCATTCTTTCTTCATAATTTTTTTCTTTCCTTCTCTTCAATTAAACTTTTTTCACATTCCGTCAATTTCCTGTAGATTTCTGTCATATGCCGTTCACTCTTTAACTGGTATATATTTTTTCTGTTTTTTGTTATGATTTAACATCGTCCATTTTTACCTTGTGTAATTCTTTCTTTTTTTTTTCTTTCTTTCTTTCTCTCTTTCTTTCTTTCTTTTGTGTAATTCTTTCTTTTTTTCTTTCTTTCTTTCTCTCTTTCTTTCTTTCGTTTTTTCTTTCTTTCTTTCTTTCTTTATTTCTTTCATCTTTATATCTTTCTTTCTTCCTTTTTTCTTAATTTTTTTCTTTTTTTCAATTTTCACATTTTGTTTATTTTTCTTCAACCTTTTTTCGTAGTTTCTTTAACGTTTTCTTCTTCACTTTGTACATTTACTAGCTTACTACCTTTATTCCTGTCTTTGAAAATTTTATATCTGTCTTTACATGTTTCTTCATTTTTTTTCACTCTTTCTCTTTCATACTTCTTTCTGTTTGTCTTGTTTGATTTTTTTCCTATTTTCCAGCTTCCTGTTTTTCTTTCTTTGCTTTTTTTGCTTTTTCGTTTTTTTTTTTTTTCTTTCTTACTTTCTTTTTTATTTTCTTGGTTTATTTCTTTCTATGGTTTTTATTCTTTTTTTTGTTTTCTTTCTTTTTTTCCGTCTTTTTTTTTTTTTGCTGTACTTTTTTTTTTTTTGTGTCTTTGTTTTTCTTGATTTGTGTTTTTTTTATTTCTTTCTATAGCGGATTTTTTATAATTTCTTTCTTTTTTTTTTGCCTAGTTACTTTTATTTTTATTTTATTTTTTTTTTTTTTGTTTGAATAATTTTTCGCTCTTTTGATTGCTTCTTGTTATTTTTGTTTTAATGTTTTATTCTTTAAGTGCTTCCTCTTCTTTTTTTATTTTCTTTCTTTATTTTCTATATAGACTTTGTTTTTTCTCTTTTTCTGCCCTTGTTCTTTTGTTTCCCTGTCTCTTTCTGAATTTTTACTTCTATATTCTTTGTTTTAGTTCGAAACAAGTGCCAAAAATTGTTAGTTCTGGTATACCAGTTAGTACTGGTCTACGACCAGAGAGGGTATGGTTCATTAGTACATTGATCGAATTTACTTTTTGCGGAATGATATCCAACTACCGTGTTTGTTAAACACTAGTGTGAACATATACTTTTGCAGTAGTTATTCTAAACTGTATTCTAATTGTTGTCACCCAAACATTATATATTTGCAGCAGGGTGTTTCACAAATAGTTAATAATCGTTATTAAAATGCTTTATTTTTTTTTTAAATGCTAATTTTTAACTATTCAATTACAAGGATACGGTTTACAGAAGAATCAACAAAATTTCCAATAGGAATTTGAGTGTAACTTTTGCAAAATATTATCAGAAATTGCAAAAAATAATATATCTTTTGCACACAGGTTGGCAAATAAACTGTCTTATATTAAATTTTCTGATTTTTGTTTTTTTTTTTTTAATAATTTGCATGCACATGGCTAGAAACTCAACGCAGCGGAAATACGCGGTAATGGTAAACATTAAAAGCCATTTATCGACGTCAATAGAGTCAGGTTTATAGGTGAAAATCTGTTAAAGTAAAATTTATGAGCGAACGAGCGCAATGATAGAATTTCGAGCAAATATATTTCAATAAAAATGGAAACATAAATTATATTATTGGAAAGAAGTATTCTTTATGAGGCAACCACCAAAAGGCGTATAGATAGATAGATGCAAGTAGCGGCAAGTTGGTAGTAAAACAAAAAAAAAAAAAAAAAATAAAGAAAAGAGCAAAAGTTATAGTTATGATGCAGTAAATCTCAGAAGAGGTAAGGCGTAAATTAGATAGAACAGAAATTATTACGCTAGCAATAAGACAACAAATAATATTTAAGAGAAAAGTAAGAGTTCAGAATGCTTTTTGCGAAATTTGTTAGAAGTTTCTTTTTGGGGCATGAAGTTAGACAAGGTTATATATGATAAAATACGAAAAATTACTCTTAAATTTAACTTTTTATGGATAAAGTTTTATTTTATGTCGTTGTTTATTGGGTCAGATATTGTTTTATTGTCATTTATAGCATCAGTTATAGAAACTTGTTCAGTTGAACCATTAAGGACAAGCAATTATACCCAAATATAGTGTTTGTGGGTCATCAAGAGGTATAGGATTTGTTTTTTTGAATAAAGCGAGCAATTGTTTAGATGTCTCCTAAATTTTGATTGGATTATAAAGTAGATACATGGTGATTATGTTTGGAACCCAATAACTTTTAAAATTAACAGGCGGCTAGCTGTTAAACAATACGCCTGTTCAACCCTACACTTATTGTTGGTACACCCTTTATAAGCAGGCATCAGTGAAAGGTGTATCTTACTGTGAGTTCTTTAAAAAAACATGCATAGTAAATTATTATTACCTAAGACATGAACCGTCGACAAGACTAAATGTTTGTTATTAAAAAACCTTGATTTATTTTAAATAGGTTTTGAAAGCACTGCAACGACACTCTAGAAAGCACTAGTCTTTACATTCTTCCACAGTTACTTTCATAGAACTCAAAAGTAATACTTCGAAAAAACAATCTCAAAATTTATCAATGTTTTCTAAGACATGAACCATCGAAAAGGTTAAATGTCTGTTATTAAAAATCTCTATTTTTTAAAACCAAGATTTAAAAGCACTGCAACAACACTCCCGTAAGTACTTGACATTCGCCCACAGTTACTTTCATAGAATTCACAAGTAATATTTCGACAAGGTTGAATGTCTGTAATTAAAAATCTTGATTTTTTTTTTTAAATAAGTTTTATAAGCACTGCAAGAACTCTCGAAAGCAATGTTCTTTACATTCGCCACAGATACTTTCATAGAACTGACAAGTAATATTTCGATAAAAAATCTCAAAATTTCTGAATGTTTTCTAAGACATCGACCGTCGATAAGATTAAATTTTTTTTATTAGAAAACCTTGATTTCTTTAAAATAAGTTTTGAAAGCACTGTTTATTACATTCACCCACAGATACTTTCACAAAATTCACAAGTAATATTTCAATAAAAAATCTCAAAATTTCTGAATGTTTTCTAAGGCATGAACCGTCGACAAGATTAAATGTTTGCTAGTAGAAAACCTGGTGGCGTCCGAAGGCGTAGTTGGTTAAAGTGCGTGGCCGCTATGTCAACGAACCTGGAGATCCGGGTTCGAATCCCAGCAGCGACAGAAAATTATTTGAATTAAAATAATTTTTCTGTACGGCCGCCACCTCTCTGCAGACAATGGCAAACCTCAGAGAGTAATCAAAATGCCATGTTAAGCTTCTTGAGAACAAGAACATTCTGTTCATCGCCGTTCGGAGTCGGTGTTAAACAAGTAGGACCGGTTCTCGGTCAAATGTGTACAAACTTAATAACACGCACAACACAATTGATCATAAGAAGCTAGGTCAAAGTCCTTCCAAGGGCTGAAATGGCCAGTTATTTATTTTTTTTTTTTTTTTTAGTAGAAAACCTTGATTTCTTCAAAATAAGTTTTGGAAGCACTGCACCAACACTCTCGTAAGCAATGTTCTTTACATTCGCCACAGATACTTTTACAGAATTCACAAGTAATATTTCAACTAAAATCGCAAAATGTCTTAATGTTTTCTAAGATATTAAAAAATTTTGAATTCTTTGATATAAGTTTTGAAAGCACTGCAACAACACTTTCGAAAATACTGTGCTTTACATTCACTCGCAGTGGCTTTTATAGAATTCACAAGTAATATTTCGAAAAAAAAATATCTAAATTTCTTAATGTTTTCAAAAACACTAATCGTCAATAAGGTTATATAAATATCTGTTGTGTCTGTTATTAGAAAACCTTGATTTCTTTAAAATAAGTTGTGAAAGTACTGCAACTACACTCTCGAAAGCACTGTGCTTTACATGCACCCACAGTTACTTTCATAGAATTCACAAGTAATATTTCGATAAAAAATCTCGACATTTCTTTATTTCTAAGGCATGAACCGTCGGCGAGGTTAAACGTCTGTTATGTCTTTTATTAAAAAAATTTTGATTTCTTTAAAATAAGTTTTGAAAGCACAGCAACTACAGTCTCAAAAGCACTATTCTTAACATTCGCACACAGTTATATTTCGATAAAAAATCTCAATATGACAGGAGAAGATAAAAAATATCTCTGTCATACCTGTTTCATATTTCATATTAGTACTCCTCCTTGAAATCCAAATGACTTCCTTTGTCGTTGTTGTGCTTCACGTCTTTGTTGTTTAATTACGTGTATTACTTAGTTATTATTTTCATAAATTTCGAACATTGAGATAACAATGAAGCAATTCATGCTAATTCTGCCGTTAGACAACAATGCGTGGAAATGCAATTAACGATTGTTAAATAGCTAACAGCCTTAGCTGCAAGTTATGTAACAGTTCTGGGACTGTTATGCCTGGTTTGCATCAAAATATCTTTGAGCTATATTTATATATGTGCAGTTAGTGCTTTGTAGTTAGTAAGATGGCAACTTAGATAATTGGTTAATACTAACATAGAATAATATGATTACAAGGATGTTATAAATACAAGAACAATACGTGAAGTTTAAGAAAAAAATTTGAATTTTCTTTTTTTAAAAGAAAAAGTGTTTAACATCCGTGTAGAAAGAATTTTTCAATGATAAAATCAGTTTATGTAAAAGAATTTGAGATTCAATTTACAAGATTATCAAGTTTCATAACGACGAGGAATGGAATTTTTTGGTTCAGTTTTTTTATAAATCCCTTTCCTATAAGGAAGTTTTTTAATTGGAGACACCAATTTATCACCCGTAACAATTGCTTTCAGTTGGATTACTTTTTGATAAACGCTCTTCGTTTCAGGTTTAATTTCAACATCAAATGTATACATGTTTTCGCAAAATAATTTCTATAACTGTTAAATGACAACCAACTTCATGACATTTCTAAAGACAGTAGAGAAAAATACAACCATTAAAAACTAATTTCAAATACATAGATACCGCTCTTGGTTGCAGAGATATGACTCATGTCCGGGATATTATTTGACACATGTATATAGTGGTTGCTAGGAACCTTAATTAAACCAATTTATGCTTTACATTTCCCTCTGAACCGCATTTGCACAGAGGTGCCCGCCACACCTGAACCACACCTGCAATATATAACGGGTCCTGAACTTTCAAAGTTCAGGCCCTGCAACTTCCAAACCGCACCTGGACAAAAACTCGGTCACACCGCGAACCGACCCTGTTCATAAACACGCAACTGTGCGACCCGCAATCAAACAATAACAAAGCATATAGCGAGCCAGTGGCATGATCACATTAGCACAACAACAAAACAATATAACGATGAAACCTTTGCGACCGGCAAACAAACAATAACAAAGCATACAGCGAGCCATTGGCATGATCAAGTGGCGCAACAACAAAACAATATAACGAAGTTGTACAAAGCAAACCAGCAAAACATACAAACAACATGCATTCTATGCACCCACAAATGGCAGAACAAAAATAAACAGGGATCAATAAACAGCGACTATGACAACAATAACAGGCAGGGCAAAAGGTTGCCACTAGTTCTAGACAAGCGAAATTCAAGGTCGAGATCGGATGGGAACTTGTGACACAAACAAGGTCCTGTTACCCTTTTTGGGGATAAAAGGAGTCAGCGAACCAACAGTGGCACTCTATTTGAAATCTACACGCAAGCAGCACACATCGGTGAGTCGAGTGAACAAGTGACCAAGGACAAGTAGTGAACCAGTGACAGCGGATAGTGAACAAGTGACCAAGTAAACTAGTGACCTAAGACAGCAGTGAACAGTGTTTCTTGTCTGCACGAGTGATTTCATATCAGACGGCCGGCCATAAAACATCCTAGTGGCATCACAAAAGCTACTTTTTCTGTCGACCCGAGTGGTTTCTGACCGGACGGCCTGCTCTAAAAGCATCCAAAGCTTAGGTAGTTCATGAATGAACTAGTTCAATTGAACGATTCCCACTCATGAACTATGTGAACTAGTCTTTTAGTCCATTTTAGTTCAATTGATATTGCAGCGAGTAGGAACAAAACGAATGAGAGCACAAATAACTAAATTTGCCAAGCTATGGTTTGAGTCTTTGGTTTGAGGCCCTTTTTGTGTCTGCACTAATAGAAATGGTGGATTTGATGGCTGTCACATATTCAGACCAAGTTAGTCTCATTTTATACAACTGTAGCTCGTTTCTGTAACCAAATCGGTAAGTACCGATATGTGTGACGTCACACCGACTCGAATGAAAGTTACCGATTTCGTGATAAATGCTTTTTCTGTACGTAGAGATCGGTAAAAATTCGGTCTGTGATGGAAAGAAACACAAATCGAGAAGAAACATTGCGATATGTAACAAATGACGAACAGCTGTATATGTATTTGTATTCTTTTTATTTTATGTTCGCTTATATATATATTAAGAACGCATCAAAAAGTACTTGTTTGTTGTTTTAATAATAATAATAATAATAAGGAAATTAATTATATTATTAGTTAAAGATTTGGAAAAAATTTGTGAAATTTTACTTAGAAGGCAGTAGTTGTAAACCCCATTACCTTTATTATTAAAATGTTTTATAACAAACAAAAAGATTTTAATCAGTAAAAATTAACTTAAGCGAACGTTTTCTATTAGAAAAGGACATTGTGAGTACTTTTTATTTCATATTTAAACAACATTACTGTGGGATTTGGGAAGACAACACGGACTGGACGAAACTATTGACTCCCTGCACGAACTGGACGACCATAACGCTGACATCCCTGAAATGACGAAGAACGAAGCGTTGCTTGGATTTTTAAAAATAAAAACGAACAGTCAAGAAAAACTCGCCGAGCAACGAACACTGAGCAGTGAAATGTATATTAAACTTTATAAATTGAAAAACTTTAACTTAAATGAACTTTAAAATATTAAACTTTGTAAAATTGTTTACTTTGTGAATTGTTAAACAAAATATATAAAATATAAAATGAAATAAAATTAGAGTTTTGATTAAATACCCACAAAATTGGTGTCAGAAGTGGGATAAAAGAACAAATAAATAAATGTGAAAGTGCATTCGAGTTTGTTTAATGATATCGGAATGTTCTAATAAGAAAATAAATAAATAAAAAAGCAATATAACATGCAAAATTAACTTTGATATGTGTTGGACTAAACTCGTTAATCTGAGCTGAGTTGTGCAGAATTTTGCATGTCATCAAACAAAAATTCTATACGCTCATGAGGGTTGATTTTGATGAACGCTTAAGTGTATTGTGCTAGAGTGAGAAAGAGCATTGACTCGTTGGTTTTAACTCTTTGAGTTAATTGAATTGAACGTTTCGTATGAGCTGTGTGCGCAGAAAAAATAAAATAGAACGAAGTTGTGTTTATGTCGCATTGAACGGTTTTTTTGGTGAAGTTTCAACATGATTGAACTCTGCTGCGTTAACGGCAGACGAAAAAAAAGGAAATTGGACTGAACTCGTTAATCTGAGCTGAGTTGTGCAGAATTTTGCATGTCATCAAACAAAAGTTCTATACGCTCATGAGGGTTGATTTTATGAACACATAAAGTGTATTGTGCTAGAGTGAGAAAGAGCATTGACTCGTTGGTTTTAACTCTTGAACATTTTGTATGAGCTGTGTGCGCAGAAAAAAGAACGAAGTTGTGTTTGTGTCGCATTGAACAGTTAGCTTAGTGAGGTTTCAACATAATTGAGATCCGCTCTGCTTCATCCTGAAGCTTATGAACAAGACAGCAGTGGTAGCGGCAGCAGTGGTGGCAGCAGCAGTGGTAGCGGCAGCAGTGGTAGCGGCAGCAGTGGTAGCAGCAGCAGTGGTAGCAGCAGCAGTGGTGGCGGCGGCAGCGGCAGTGGAGCAAAAGAGGCTAAATATTATGTTGTTTTTATTGTAGTTCTTTATATTATTGATATTATTTGATTTATAAATTATTTTATATTGTTTTGAAAATGGACCGAAACGAAATTTTGGGACTTAATGTTAGTGGGCTCAAGCTCAAGTTGACGGAACTGGGACTGTCGACAGAAGGGCTTAAAGTCAATTTACAGAACAGACTTTTGCAGCATTTCGGCCTGACTGTTGGTGATGAGACTGCATCGGAATGTGATGATGTAGGGTCGAATGATGCGCAATTCAGGCCAGCGGCAGTCGTTGAGCGATTTACTTTTTCTTTGCGAGACATTGAGGAATCATTAACGTCATTTACTGGCTCTGGGCATCCCTCAGTTGAAGAATGGCTATCGGATTTTGAGTCAAACGCAGAAGCTGTTCATTGGAACAATTTGCAAAAATTTATTTATTCAAAACAATTGCTTAAAGGTGCGGCAAAAATATTTTTGCGTAGCCAGCGCAACGTTACTGATTGGGATAGCCTAAAGTCAGCACTAAGAGAGGAATTTGGTTCTTCGTTGTCCTCAATAGAAATTCATAACATGCTTAGAAATCGTCGCAAAAAGCAAAATGAAGATTTTAAAGAATACTTATATACACTGATGGAAATTGGTAAACCGATTAGTTTAGATGATGCTAGTCTTATTCAATATTTTATCGAAGGCATACCCGATTCTCGACAGAATAAAAGTAATTTGTATCAAGCAAAAAATGTAAAAGAACTCAAGTACCAAATTCAAGTGTATGAAAAAGTCAGATCAGTTAAGCAACAGTCGGTTCATATTAGTTCAGCAAACATAAATAGTAATAATGTGCCAAACAGTGACATTAAATGTTACAAATGTGGTAATTCAGGCCATATAGCTAGAAATTGTCTTCAAAAAAATTTTAAATGTTTTAAATGTGGTCAAATTGGACACCGTGCAACTGAATGTAAATTTCAAGTAAATAATATTAAATCAGAGAAAAATGTAAACACTATGGTCGATAGTAGTTTAGAAAAAACATGTAAAGCTCAAAGTGGACTTATTTTTAAATCAATCATGATAAACAAAATAATTTTTTCAGCATTAATTGATACTGGCTGTGACTTATGTCTTATAAGAAATGATACGCTCAATTTACTTGATGAATTCGAATTGAATAAAGAAAAGCATTGTTTAGTTGGGATCGGCGATAGTAAGCTTATAACAATAGGTAGTTTTACTACTTTAGTTTTGATTGACGGAATTCAATTGAAAATTAAGTTACACGTTGTTCGAGATTGCGATATAAATTATTCTGCAGTACTGGGTAACGATGTGCTTAAGAGTGTTGACTTGATTTTTACAACAGGTGAAGCAAGATTCAGACAAAAAGAAGAAACACAAGGAAGGTTAGAGGGTTTTGATGAAATTTCTGACACGAAGCAAATTAACTCAAAATACTATGACTTTTCCGAAAATGAAAAAAATAAAGCTGAATCTAATACTTTACCGATTTTGAATGAATTTAAAGAGCTTTGTATGACACTAGAAATTCAAAATGATTCCCAGGTAGAAATTGATTTTTCTCATTTAGATAAAGTTAGAGCTGAAACTGTAAAAGCAATGATAAACTCTTATAAACCAGTGAATAATCCAAAATCTCCAATTGAGATGAAAATTACATTGTCCGATTCACAGCCTGTTTATGAAAGACCTAGACGTGTATCTTATGCTGACAAATGCGTAATCGACAAGCAAATTGAAGATTGGTTGAAGGACGGTATTATCAGATCAAGTACATCTGAATATGCATCAGCAGTTGTGTTAGTCTCAAAAAGGGATGGTGGAAAAAGATTATGCTGCGATTATCGTCGCCTTAACGAAAAGATAATTCGGGACCATTTTCCAATGCCACTCATTGACGACGTTTTAAAAAGACTACAAGGTGCTCGTGTTTTTACTACACTCGATCTCAGAAATGGTTTTTTCCATGTGCCAGTAGAAGAGAGTTCCAAAAAATATACAGCATTTGTGACTCCAAGTGGTCAATTTGAATTTCACTATGTTCCTTTTGGAATTTCGAACTCTCCAGCAACTTTTACGCGTTACATTTCTGCAGTTTTTAGAGACTTTATAAACGACGGCACAGTAGTTATTTACATGGATGATTTGGTTATTCCATCCAAGGACGTTGATGAGGGAATTCATAAGTTAAATCTTATTCTTCAAAAAGCTTCTATAAGTGGTCTTAAGATCAAGTGGAGCAAATGCCAATTTTTACAGACTCGTATTGATTTTCTTGGGTATGTAGTTGAAAATAATACAATCAAACCATCTGAGGCGAAGACATGTGCTATTAAAAATTTTCCTGTACCAACTAATCAAAAATCTTTACAACGGTTTCTAGGACTAACTTCTTATTTTAGACGCTTCATAGAAAATTATTCTATTAAAGCTAAGCCCCTTTCTGACTTATTAAGAAAAGACGTAAAATTTGTTTTTGACGAACCACAGCTAGCAGCATTTCAACAGCTTAAGTCTTGTTTGATAAAAGCTCCTGTTTTGAAATTGTACAATGTAAAAGCTTTGACCGAAGTGCATACGGATGCGAGCATGCATGGCTACGGTGCTGTGCTACTTCAAAAGGATTTCGATGATCAAAAATATCATCCTGTTCAATTTATGAGTCGCAAGACTAAGCCTGAGGAAGAAAATTATCATTCTTACGAGCTTGAAGTACTGGCGATTGTGGAAGCGCTCAAAAAATGGAAAGTTTATTTGTTAGGTATAAAGTTTAAAATAGTCACCGACTGTAACGCTTTTGCTCAAACCATGCGAAAGCGAGAAGTTCCAGCTAGAGTTACTCGTTGGGGTATTTTTTTGCAAGATTATGATTTCATTATTGAGCATCGTACAGGTAGCAAGATGCGACATGTAGATGCATTAAGTCGTGTTTCTTGTCTAGTTCTCGAAGACTCACTTACCCATAGATTGAAACAGGCACAGTTAGATGACCATTGGATTCGAGCTATAAGGAAAATATTAGAAAAAGGCGACTATGAAGATTTTTTCTTAAAACATGACATTTTATATAAAAACCCTATAATGGAACTTGTAGTAGTACCTGCAATGATGGAAGATGAAATAATTAGAATGACACATAAACAAGGCCACTTATCCATTAAGAATACGCAAGAAGCTATAGAGAAATGTTTTTATATTCCAGAGTTGAGCTCCAAAGTACGTATTATTGTTCGAAATTGCATTGAGTGTATTGTAACTGAAAATAAAGCTGGTAAAAAAGAAGGATTTTTGTCACCTATTAACAAGGAAGATCGACCGTTAGGGACTTATCACGTTGACCATGTAGGGCCTATGGAGGCAACAAGCAAAGGCTATAACTACATTTTTGTGGTAGTAGATGCCTTTTCAAAGTTTGTTTGGCTATACCCAACCAAAAACACTGGTGCTGAGGCTGTAGTCGATAGATTAGCAAAACAAGCAGCCTTGTTCGGAAATCCAGAACGCATAGTTTCAGACAGAGGTACAGCATTTACTTCGCAATATTTTAAAGAATATTGTGAAAATCAGAATATACAACACTTATTGATTGCAACAGGGGTGCCCAGGGGAAATGGTCAAGTGGAACGTATACACAAAATTATAATTCCTATGATCTCAAAGTTTTGTTGTGAAAGTCCGGGTAGTTGGTACAAACATGTTGAACGCGTTCAGCAGATTGTTAACAATTCGCCACCGCGCAGTACTAAGTATTCTCCTTTTAGAATTTTAACAGGCTTAGAGATGAGAGTAACCGGTATCCCAAATATGAGTTCTTTAATAGAGAGTGTTGCTGTAGAAAATTTAGATAATGAACGCGATATCGTGCGACTTGAAGCCAAAGCTAATATAAAGAAAATTCAAGAAGAGAACAAGAAATATTATAATAAAAAGCGTAAAAAAGCAACTTTGTACTCAACAGATCAGCTTGTGGCTATTAAGCGTACACAATTTGGACCTGGTCTTAAGTTAAAGCCAAAGTTTTTGGGTCCATATAGAGTTCTAAGGAAAATGAATCACGATAGATATGAAGTAGAAAAGGTGGGGGATCACGAAGGTTCAAATCGCACGACGACTGTTGCTGAGAACATGAAACCTTGGAGTTCCACATTCGAGCCGAATGTGGCAACAGGATGGCCGATTGTGGGATTTGGGAAGACAACACGGACTGGACGAAACTATTGACTCCCTGCACGAACTGGACGACCATAACGCTGACATCCCTGAAATGACGAAGAACGAAGCGTTGCTTGGATTTTTAAAAATAAAAACGAACAGTCAAGAAAAACTCGCCGAGCAACGAACACTGAGCAGTGAAATGTATATTAAACTTTATAAATTGAAAAACTTTAACTTAAATGAACTTTAAAATATTAAACTTTGTAAAATTGTTTACTTTGTGAATTGTTAAACAAAATATATAAAATATAAAATGAAATAAAATTAGAGTTTTGATTAAATACCCACATTACTAACATTTATATAAATCGGTAAATTTATCACTTGCCTCAGAGTCAGTGAGAAAAGCATTAATTTTTATCGATTTACTTTTCTTACAGAAACACTTTTTTAAAAGGTTCCATTGAAGCGAAATCGGAACATGTGACATATTATCGGTTTGAAACAAACGAATAGAACAGAAATCGATTCATATTCTAACAGAAACAGTGTTGGTGAGAGTGACTTCAGAGTGACGTCAAATCGATAATATGAGTCGGTAACTGCGATCGATACAAGTTACAGAAACGAGTTACTGGACATGAACGAGTAAACGAAACAAACTAGAAGACCGATCGAACCAAAAAATCTAACGAACTTAACGAAAATAGACAGAACGAGATATAACGAGTAAGTTCGTACAAATGGAAGCCAATGTTAAAACCCAAAATGCACATATGTAACTGATCGGAATTGAACGAAACATTGCGACGAGAGGTTTTGTTCCGTAACAACCGAACTTTTAGCGTCTGAGCTCGTCAACAACAGCTGAGCAGAGTAGTCTTCTTCTTTTTTCAGACGATTGAAGGAACTCGTTTCATTTTGGGTTAAATGTCAAAACAGACATAACTATTGCAAACGTTCGGCAAGTTAGAATCGTCTCGTTTTGCCTATTTCGGTCAGGCCTTTAACATCCAAGAGAACAAACGAAGTAAAACATGCAACGAACAAAATTAACGAACGAATTAAAAGAATTAAATTAACGAAAATGATTAAAGCTACATCCAAGTAGACGTGCCATTTTTGTTCAGATAATTTTGACGACATTTACGACTGAATTTTGCATCTGGCCTGAGTGGTTCCATACCGGACGAGCCATCCTAAATTCAAATACACAAAGGACAGGCGAACGGACGACGAATTTCACGGATGCGAATTCGAATTTCACTTCAAGGGACTTCGAGGGAAATCGAGAAGCAGCAGAAACATAAACCAAATGGGAAATTTATATGGAAATAACATCTAAGTAAAAAAATTAAATTGTGAATTTAAATAAATAAAATTATTTTGTTTTAATTAACAACAAAGGAAATATTTTTGCACGAACCCCGGCTATCCGGCGAGTTAACACCGGCTAGAAAGTTCGTTACATGGTGTACGTAATTGTACTTTTTTGGAAATCATAGGTAAATAAAAACATTGTTGAAAACACGGAAACAAAGCTTGTGCGGTGGGATATCTAAGATTTACTATTAAATGACCACGGTACGTCCTACCAAATAATGGACATGTTGTGACAAAAGCATTGGACCTCCTAAAACTTTCTTGAAATGAAAGAGGAATAATCTTTATAGTATTGTCAGTAGAAAATTTTTAAAAAATTATATCTAGGAAGAATAAAATGAAGAGGACCAGCTTGACATAGTTTTAATGTCACAGTCCAAAAAACCGCCATAACTAAAGCTAGTCATATTTTAACGAAAAACAGCCGCTATAGTGTATCACAAACTAAAAAGAAGTAGCACAAAACATGGAAGCAACAAAAACTTAGTTAAGTTATTTTCAAGTCTTTTTATCCTTGACTGTTGTTTTTGTTTTAGCATTATTGTTATTATTTTCTATTTTCATATTTTTCTTTATACTTATTTTGTACCAGCTAAATACTCAAGCGTATCTTTTTCGAGTTAGTTTTGCATTTCATAAAAATTACAAACTTATACAAAATAATATCCAAAGGAATAAAACTCAAATTAAGTTGTGTTGGGCATGACAATAAAAATAACAAAAACAATAAAATAAAAACAAACATATTGAAAATAAGAGAAAAAAAAACATAAAATAAAATAAATGCAACAAAACTGAATGCTTTGGACAACGAAACCTAGCGGCATACAGAACAGAGCTGAAGCAGGACAACGCAGCACCAAACAACATAGGGCTGAACAGAACAGCAGCGTAGCGCAACTTAACATGAATGGACATTCAGGATATTCAAAAGCAAGCAAAATGCGCCAAATATCCTGGGAGCATTTTATGCTGTCCTTTTGTTTTGTTGTCTCCTTCTTAGATGTAGTTAGTTTACTGGAAGTTTCTTGTCACAGTTGTTGGTGTTGTTCATGTTGTAAGTTGTTATAGTTTTTTGTTGTTTCTATTGCTGTTATTGTTGTTGTTGTTGTTGTTGTTATTGCAGTTTTTGAACATAACACAAAAATATGTTAATAAAATTTAACTTGTTAGTTGAGTGAAAAGAATATAAGTAAGTAACTCACAACCAGCAGAGAATAAAAATAAGGCAGCGGAAGAGCGGTTTTACCATTATTTTTATTTTTATTTACTTTTTTATTTTGTTTTTTCTTTTTTTGTTTTTTTGACAAACATGTTTTGTCCTTAATTGAGTCTTTAAAATAATGCTAGTCAAATTTTAAAACTTTAAGATAAGGACCAAATGTTTACTCCACAAGATTGGAAATATTGTCCAACACATTCAGAAATAGGCCTTTGACACATTGAGTATAAAATGATCCTTAAATGGTTGAAATTTTTATTATTAAATGCTTATTAATTAATTTTTTAAGAGGTAAATATGTTCAGATGAATTGGAAATTGATTCATGACACCGCGAGGACAGCCGCTCCAAGATTGAAAATGCAGCTATCATGCAACGGCGTTGCATGCAACTATTACTCGTCAAGTATATGGGCTAAGGTAAATTTTATAAAACGCAACTGAAGAATTTGTGTTTAGCCTTACGATAGAAATAAAAACAAAAATTATGACATTGTCAGTTCGCTGAGATAGAAGCTTATGCAACACAAATACAATATTGTTGCATGTAATTATAACTCGCTAAGAAGAAGTGCTTCGAAAAATTTCATTTTACAACCGCCAAAAATAGTTCTTGGACCTCATACCAAAAATAAAAAAAAAATTTTTGGTGCCACTACAACAACAACAATGCAGTAAAAATGCGACATATAACAAAAAAACGTTTCATGTAAATACAACTCCGCGACTATAGGCGCTACGGTAAATTTTATAGAACGTCAGTAATGCTGAGGTTTTCGGTCACTTGATAAAAATAAAGCAAAAACTAATGGCGTCATTAACTCTTTCAGAGAACCGCTAAAGTAATATAAATGCACCGTTGCATATATTACAAGACGCTAAGGTAAATGTATAATAAATAAACTGGCCATTTCCGCCCTTGAAAGAACTTTGACCGAACTTCTTTTAATCAAATTGTGTTGTGCGTGTTATTAAATGTTTGTACACAATTGATCCAGAACTGGACCTACTAGTTTTATACCGACCCCAAACGGCTAATGTGCATGTTCTCAAGAAGCTTTACTTGGCATTATTTACTCTCCGGGGTTTGCAATTGTCTGCAGAGAGGTGACGGCCGAACAGAAAAATTATTTCAATTGAAAAAACTTTCTGTGTCAGATGGAATTGAGTGGCCCACTGCGCCACGGCCGCCACGATTCAGTCAAGGATTGGAAAAAAGGGGCTAGAACAAGGATGAGGACAAAGACTTAGGCACACTTAAAGCCATATTTAGGGCAAGATTGAAAAAACGATGAGGATAAGTAATAGACCAAGAATTTGAACACGAAAAGGTCAAGATTTACGACTAAGGTTGGGAAAATGTGTGGGACAAGGATAAGGAAAAGTATTCGAACAAGAAGTGGCTCTGGAATTTGAATGTAGGGTAAAACAACAATTTGGATAAGGAAAGGGACGATTATAAGGACAAATATACGAACAATAATAAGGATAAGGACGAGTTTGGGAACAAAGGTTACGGTACGGTAAGACTACGGGTGTGTTTACGACACTGTCAAACCTTTTTTTGTTTTTTGGTTAATTTTTTCTTTTAAACATATTTCTCGGAAACATTTTTAACACATTTTTTTTTTTTAATTTGTGTTCACTCCACATTTTAATATTTACAATTATTTTTTAACGCAACATTTTAACCTCTTATATCCTTGTTTTATGGGTCTTTTTTGCCTTTTGTCACAAAAAGGTCAAAAAATACCCATAAATTGAGAAGTTAGAGGGTTAAAATGTTCCAAAAAAAATTCCTCGTAATATTTTACATAAATCCTCAGAACACATCATATACCCAAAATGTAAGGATAACATGATTTCCTATGCCGATTCACTATAAGAATGTTCAAAAAGGGGGATAATTAAATTCCTCCTAAAATAAGACTCATACGTAAACTTTCAATACGCCGATACACGTATATTTTTTTTGTTTTTTGTCCCCTCTTTATAGAAATCACTGTCGGAACATTGTTGTTTTGGAAAAAGTTGATTTTGTTATTCAGTGTTATTATTATTTTAACTTTTTCAATATTGAAGATACAAACCGTCCTAAAAGTAAATTTAAAACCTTTATTTATAGCAGATAAAAACTCTGACCTCCATAATCTACACAAACAGCAAGTCGGAAGCATCACAAGTCGGAAGATGACCTACGATGCGTGGCAGCTATATATTCAGTTTTTTTTTCTTTTTACAGAAAAATCTTAAAAACAATACAATATTTTCTTTATTAGTTCTCATAGAAAAAAAAACGTAATATCAAGAAAATCAGTGAAAAAATTTAATCCAAACCATCTCCTCTTTAAATAACATTAAAAAATTACAATAAAAAAATTTAAAAATAAAAATATTGTAAAATTCAATTTTAATAAAATTAGTAAAATGAAAATTCAATAAGATTTATTTAAATATATCCCCTAACAGCTGCAGAAATTTATTTTTGCGATAACATGCAATGTAAATAATGAGACAGCCTAACGCATGCAACACAATGAGTGAAGCCTCTAATCAAAAAGCTTAGGTATTAACGAACTTTCTGTTAATATTTCAATCAAGATTAAAAAAGTTCAAAGACACAAACTTGAATTGCATTTGAACTGTTATACAAGCGCAGACACTGTTGTGCTTACAGTTGGTGCAACACTCAACTTACATCGGCTGTGTACTCGCTAAAGCACAATATGGTATAAATTTCGAAGAGCAAACAGGAAGTGGTTGTGATATAAATATGTAAGTGGCGACTTAGCACAGACACAAACCTTGAAGAGATATATTTAAACCAAGTTTTTCGATAGAATGTGCTGCTTATCGAATTTGTAAATTAATTTAGTAGATTGTCGCCTGAGGCGTTATAAACTTCGAAAATTAAGCGAACGCAGATTTATCTTAATTCGAGCATTAAGAAAGCCTTCTCGAAAATAGGGGAAGGAACATTTGAAAGCTTAATTATTAATTTGTTAAGTTGTGGCCTGAACTTAAGATAAAAGCTTGGATAGGACATTATTTATAAGGATATTATATAGGATATTATAGAAAGATGTTATAAAGCTTACTATAGAAGGATATAATATGGAATTTAAGTGAACGATATAGTTAAGAATTATTGTGTGGATTAGTAAGGATATTTTTTATAGAAATAATAAGCTCATTTGGAACAATTTGTTTTACGAGTTATTTGTAGTTAATGTAAGCACCTTTTTGTGCTTTTGCTAAGCTTTTACAGAAACATATTTTTTTTAATTGCAGACAAGCACTTTTTTGTTAACATGAATTTAAAATTTCAGTTTTCGTATAATAATAATTTCTATTTTATTCTGATTGGTCCTTTACGAAAATTTTCAGACTATAATTTGTGAAAATAATAAACAGAAAGAACATCAATAACATGTTTACTTGATTTAATTTAAAAATTTTCATGGTCCCATGAAAATTGTCTCCCAGGAAATGTTCATTATTCCATCAATATATTAACAGCTCATGGGCCAAAACATAGGGGATATTTGAAAACGTACACGATTTGATTCGGTAGCAATCGACAGTTTAACCCTTCATTCTGTATCACCATGGTATAATAATACATGGTAGCATTGACAACTGCTTATTTTCTCTTCAACAGGAAAACATAAATTGTCAAAAACAGCTTTTTGTGGAAATACATCAGCAGCTGCTGTGGTTGTTGTTTTTTTTCACTTCAACGTTTTCAACATTGCTTGTGTTTTCAATGGCGGATTGTGAGCGCTCTCTTTTTGAGTATATTTTTTGACAGTATATGATTTCCCAAGCAACTGTCAATGCTACTTTGTATTATTATACCATGTGTATCACGAAAGAGCACACAACACTAAGCAAAATACGAGAAGCAATAGGCTTTTGTATGGGAGATAGTAGTGCTGACCGCTTATTTTTTATCGTTCGTGCTTTGTGTCGTGATACAGCACAATCGGGTAAGATCTTAAAATTGTATAAATAAAAAATAAATAAATAACTGGCCATTTCAGCCCTTAAAAGGACTTTGACCTAGCTTCTTATGATCAATTGTGTTGTGCGTGTTATTAAGTTTGTACACAATTGACCGAGAACCGGAACTACATGCTTAACGCCGACTCCGAACGGCGATGAACGGAATGTTCTCGTTCTCAAGAAGCTTTACATGGCATTTTGATTACTCTCTGAGGTTTGCCATTGTCTGCAGAGAGGTGGCGGCCGTACAGAAAAATTATTTTAATTCAAATAATTTTCTGTCGCTGCTGGGGTTCGAACCTGGGTCTCCAAGGTTCTTTGACATAGCGGCCACGCACTTTAACCAACTACGCCACGGACGCCACCTTAAAATTGTATAGTTACGAAACAAATAAACAAAAGGAAAACGAATTGACCATTTCAGCTTTTGAAAGGACTTTGATCGCACTTCTTATGATTAAATTATATTGTGCTAGTTATTAAATATTTTGAAACGACTCCGAACGGCTTATGTGCATGTTAACAAGAAGCTTTACTGGCATTATTTACTCTCGAAGGCTTGCCATTGCCTGCAGAGGGCTTACCGGCCGACCAATAATTTCGATTGAAAACTTTTATCAGCTGGGGTTCGAACCTGCTCTCGAATTGTTATCGAATGATCCACACGCTTTTTCAACGCACTCGGTCATGGCCGCCATTGTTTTAATGCTATTTTTCGCAAAATTTAACGTAACATAACCTAATTCTCTCAATCAGCAAAGAACGCGAGATCTTTTTGGAAGAGTGTGAATGGCAAATGCCGCTGTCATGCACCAACGTATGAATGTGGTTGTGAATCAGCAAGAGAAAAACCTTGATAAAAACTAGAAACGAAGTTGGCGATGCAACTGAACCCAGCGTTACTCCAGTATCGATGGTGGGTTCATTGGACGAAATGTCGTCGACCACAGCTCTAATCCATATATCTTTACAACATGTGATACATTGAGCAAAGTTTTCACCAACACAATATGCAATTTGTTTTGACACGAAAATTACATGCCACACTCGGTCAAACTCCTTAGAAATATCAAGATTGACAACCTCAGTTCTCAGTTAGGAACGCCATAGGTCGCCAAGAGCGGGTTCTATGGAATCTGTATTGGCGGTCACTGGACAATTCATTAGAAGTTTTTTACTCTCCATGACCATGGAGAGCATAGAGCATTTTTCAATGGTTCGGTAGTTCGGGCTGACGTGACGTCGCCCTTTTTCGGTACCAGCCAAGCATTTGCGAACATGAAGTAAAGAGATTTCAAAGAAGGAAATAATTTTGTCCGGTATGAGACTTTGTCATACCGTTCAAAAGTTCACGAAAAGAACGAACCAGTGCAGAAGCACATTTGGTGGCATACCTTCAGAAGATTTGTTTATACTGAGGATTGCAAGGACTCTTTGAACTGGTCTCCTTCGAAAATATATCTTTATTTTCGAATTATATACTTTCAGGGTTCGTGACGGCGCACAGTGCTTTGTCCCATAGGCAAAATTAAAATAAAATAAAGTGCTTAGAATATTTAACTATTATACATTTTTGTAAAGCTAATAAAGTACCTTAAATAAATTCGTAAATAGAATTTATCATCTCGTCTTTTTGTTAACAGTAGAGGGCGCTAAACTCAGAAAACGTTTGAGGTAAAACTGTTGAACGGAAAAACGGTTTTTACTGTGTTACAAAACAAATTTTTAAAAAATCATTTTTTATTGTATTGCTTTGAAACTTAACAGTTTTGTTTATAACTATAGGAACAAAAAAACAAAAATAATCTTTTGTAAATATTTTATATAAAAATGTTGTTTGTGCCATCGAAAACTTTTGCGATTTTTTATTTGGAATTCCCAAAATGCAAAAGTTTGATAGACTGAAAAATTGTTTTTTTTAAGAGTAGGTAATTTTTTATTTGTGATTTTAGTACATTTTAAAGAGCTTAAATAGAATATGTAAAAAAGTTTTAGATTTTTCACCCGGAAATGTAAAAATGATATGAATTTTTAAAGACATATTTCCTAAGTTTCAGAAAAAGTTGCAAAGACCTAAGTTTATGGTACTGCCAAAATTTAAAAAAAATAAATTTATGCAATTTTTTTTGTTTATTACTATTAAAAATTAATCAAATTTTGATGTAGTGTATAATTTTTATTAAATAGTGACAAAAACTTACCAAAAATTGAAAGAATATATTTTGTTTTTTTTGGCGGAAACCCTAAAGTTTTGCAAACTTTGAAAAAATTAAAAAAATATATAAATAAAAAGTAGGCGATTTTTTATTTTTCATTTATATACTTTGTTAACAAATCTAACCACTAGTAAAAAAAAAATTTAAGATTTGTAACCGGAAATTTGAAATTTTGTATTTTTTTAAAACATCTATATTTTTTAGTTTTACAAAGACCAAAAATATGATTATATAATTTTTTCCAAGTAAAGGGCTCCAGCGACGTTCAATGTTCAATTGAATTTTTGCAATCTGTGCAATTTTATTGACTGTGCAATTGAGAAATACATTTTGAAAGAAAACATCATATATTACAATTAAAATTAATTATCTTATTTGTTGAGCAATTTTAGAAACAAATTTATTTATGACCCTTTTTAAAGAGAATATTAAATTATTTGCATTTTGATCACAAATGTACAAACAAAAATTTAGTTTATGAGAAAAAGGATATATTGGAGATGGTCATTTACTTGTATCGAATGAAGCCAAATTTCTCAGAGAGCTCAAAAACATAGTTTTATAAGTTGTTATTAGTGTTTAGTGCATTTTGATCACAAATGTAGCTAAAATTTAGTTTTTGAGAAAAAGGATATATGGGAGATGGTCATGTCCTTGTATGGAATGAAGCGAGATTTCCCAGAGAGCCCAAAAATATAGTTTTATAAGTTGTTATAAGTTTTCAGTGAATTCTGATCACTAATGTAGTTGCAATTTAGTTTTTGAGAAAAATTATATATGGGAGGTAGTCATGTCCTTGCACCGAATGAAACAAAATTAACCACTAAGCTAAAAGACATATTTTAACAGATAGATACCAACTTTCGATTTATTCTATATACAATTATAGCTAAAATTGAACTTTTAAATTTAAAGATGTATGGGAGGTAGTCATGTCCTTGCACCGATTTTTCCGAAACTTCGAATTTTTCTTAATTAACATATTTTGAACCAGCACACCAAATTTCATTTTTCTGTGATAACTTCTCTAATTTTGCCGATTCACTATATGGGGACAAAGCACTGTGCGGCGCCCTTCTTCGGTACCGCCCGAACATATGCGGCTTTCCAACAAGATGTTAATGCTCTTGTCCTGTAGGAGACGCTGAAAAGATTACGTAAAAGTCGAGCATTAGGGTCAAAAGATTTGTTTATGTTGAGGATTGTAAATACTCTCATTAGAAGAGATATCTATACTTCGGAAATATATTCTTCAATAAATGAATATGTAAATATGCTCTCACGCATGCAATATGATTTATTTTTTATAAGTGGTTGTGGTTGATTGCTAGCCGGGATTGTGGAAACCAAAAGACTTGGTTTATCAGTCACGTCAGTCATAATTTAAGAGAGTAGGTATCTTCGAAGACGAATGATCAAAAATGTTTGCCCCCTTTGGGGCAGAGAAGAATCTATTTTGTAATGCGAGTTCCGTAATGAAGCTTGTCACGTTTTAAAACTGCGATCAGCACTCTTGTTGGAACAATAATGGACCTAACTTAGTGCTTTTTATTTTATTGGAGATGAAAGACCGCATGTCCAATAAAAGATATCCTTGTACCATAAGAGGTGTGGTATTTACATTTATATCAGCAAATAAGTTCCAATTGAAATTATGGTAAAAATTATTTAACGCTAACCCGGTTGGTCGGAAAATCTGAGTAGTAGATCGAACTATTGGTAAACTCTAATACCCTTATGACTGAGAAGCATTAGCAGTTATGAGAGTTAATTTTTTAAGACGGGAATAGTCATCCACTAAGATGTAACCCGAGCCGATACCAACTGCATGAAGTAAAATTCGTAAATCCGAAGATACAAAGCAAAGACACAAATCAATATTTCTTTTTTTTTTTGTAAAGAGTAGAAATATTGGTTTGTGTCTTTGCTAAGTTATCTTCGGATTTATGAATTTAACTTTACGTAGTTGCCGACACCATGGGTTTTTGGTTTTGAAAAATTGGATGATATTTGCGGATGTCAGGCAATGTACGGGGAGAGGTTTCAATTGTTGAACTCTGGAAATTGAGGTTCTAAAATAAAGATATATTTTAAAACTAAACTAGATACTAGAAGATTATACGATAGAAACTTGATAGATACCAGAATTATTGTATTATATGCTGAAAATTAGATACTAGGTGCTAGATATTAGAAGCTTGTAGATTTAGGATGATTGTGGGATTATGTTTAAGAGGTAATGGTTATAATTGTTATCAACAGTCAAAGTCATGCATGAAGAAACTTCGACAGAGTTATGTTAAGATCCTGCATTGAAGTGGAACCTCTTTGTTGAGGATGATTGTTGAGGGCTGCCCTTTAAGGAGTTTCATGCTGGCTATTGTAGCTCAATTTTGCGAGCAGTATTAGATTTATCCTCGTGGAGTTCCAAAGTGCAATCGAGCGGCTATCTTAATTTGTCAGAGATTTTAGATGGGTGTCGACTTCAACTAATAAGCTTTAATGAAAATCAACTAATTTTGTACATAATTTCCAATATCGAGGAAACACTTATAAATTATAATGATTGAGTTTTTTATTTCAAATAATTTCCTATGCTTTATGCCTTTATAAATCTAGTTTTTAACTCCCTTTATGATGTTCATAAATAAATAAATACTGCGCATGCCATCGATTTTAATTGAAAGCTTCTAGTTTTATTTAAAAAATGGTTTAATAATGTATGACCTAAGCAATATAGCGTTGCATCATAGCTGAAATGTGAGTTACATCAAACTAATAAAAAAAAAATAAAAAAGCAAATAAAATAATATGAAATGTAAATCAAATTCCAACCAAAATATTCAAACATAACTAAATAAATAGAAAAAACAAAATATGTTAGAGCACAAAACTAATCCGTGACAAAAGTTAAACATGCAAAAAAAAAGTCAAATGTATGAAATTGAAATGTCAATTGGCAATGCTGTCAAGTGAAGTCAAACCGTGCGAGTGAATGTCATGCAGTTCTGTCCCAAATGCGCTGCATGCATTTGTGATAGACTGACTAGCATGTTCGACAGATGCGACAAGCGAGCACTCGTACAGGTGAGAAATAAAGCACACATGCATGAATATTAACAAGTCATAAAACTGATTTCAAAAGCAAAAAAAAAAAATGTTATTTTTCAAAATTTTCAACTTAACTTGTAAAATTAAAAAAAAAGGATAAAATTCTGCATTTGTCAAAATAAATGCTTAGTTTTTGTTATTTGTGCTTATGTGTCCTTAAATTTATCCATTTATAAAAAAATATCAACTTATTTATTCCAAATATCATTTCCTTAGCCAACAATTTTAACAGGAACGTCTTTACAACATTTAGAAATTAATTTAATATCGGACAATTTCTCACAAATTATATTGATGCCATGGTTCACTTCTCTGTCAAACTTTGTGTTTCAATACCCTGAAGAAAACAGTACCCAGAAGAAACAACAAATAAAAGAAAAACTTTTCTACTGCTGTGATTTTTCTGCGTTTCATGTCAAAGTTCTACAAAATAGACAAATCAATTGCAATTGCATTCTTGTTGCAGTATTTGTTGTTTTTCTCCTTTTCTTTGCAGCATGTCGCAGCAAGGACACAAGGTAACAAATGCTTGTTCTATGATGTGAAAAAGAAGAAAATTTACAGAAATCTATGATTAAAGGTAGTGAGAGAAGCAAAGAATTTATTTTTCTCAATCTTCGAGGTGCTTCCATGATTGACACAGTATTGAAAAACTTATTGAAGCACGAACTTTTCTCATGACATTAAATGTGGAAATAATTTGGGTTGAAAAACTACTCGAAGATTTAATTCCAAAAAGTGTCACCTTGGGACATCTTGTAAATCTTTCAAAATATATGTACATCTTTGATGAGTTTTAGTTATAGTAAGAGTAAGAGATAGAGTTAGAGGTAAAATTAAGTAAAAGTCGAGTTAAAATAAAAGTTATAGATAGAGTTAAAGTAAGAGTTAGGGTTATAGTTAGAGTTAGAGTTAGAGTAAGAGTTATAGTCAGAGTTAGAGTTAGAGTTAGAGTTGGAGTTAGAGTTATAGTTAGAGTTAGAGTTAGAGTTGGAGTTGGAGTTGTAGTTAGAGTTAGAGTTAGAGTTAGAGTTAGAGTTAGAGTTAGAGTTAGAGTTAGAGTTAGAGTTAGAGTTAGAGTTAGAGTTAGAGTTAGAGTTAGAGTTAGAGTTAGAGTTAGAGTTAGAGTTAGAGTTAGAGTTAGAGTTAGAGTTAGAGTTAGAGTTAGAGTTAGAGTTAGAGTTAGAGTTAGAGTTAGAGTAAGAGTTAGAGTTAGAGTTAGAGTTAGAGTTAGAGTTAGAGTTAGAGTTAGAGTTAGAGTTAGAGTTAGAGTAAGAGTTATAGTTAGAGTTAGAGTTAGAGTTAGAGTTAGAGTTAGAGTTAGAGTTAGAGTTAGAGTTAGAGTTAGAGTTAGAGTTAAAGTTAGAGTTAGAGTTAGAGTTAGAGTTAGAGTTAGAGTTAGAGTTAGAGTTAGAGTTAGAGTTAGAGTTAGAGTTAGAGTTAGAGTTAGAGTTAGAGTTAGAGTTAGAGTTAGAGTTAGAGTTAGAGTTAGAGTTAGAGTTAGAGTTAGAGTTAGAGTTAGAGTTAGAGTTAGAGTTATAGTTAGAGTTAGAGTTAGAGTTAGAGTTAGAGTTAGAGTTAGAGTTAGAGTTATAGTTAGAGTTAGAGTTAGAGTTAGAGTTAGAGTTAGAGTTAGATTTAGAGTAAGAGTTAGAGTTAGAGTTAGAGTTAGATTTAGAGTTAGAGTTAGAGTTAGAGTAAGAGTTAGAGTTAGAGTTAGAGTTAGAGTTAGAGTTAGAGTTAGAGTTAGAGTTAGAGTTAGAGTTAGAGTTAGAGTTAGAGTTAGAGTTAGAGTTAGAGTTAGAGTTAGAGTTAGAGTTAGAGTTAGAGTTAGAGTTAGAGTTAGAGTTAGAGTTAGATTTAGAGTTGGAGTACTGATACGGAGTTAGTATTGATACTGATACTGATACTGATACTGATACTGATACTGATACTGATACTGATACTGATACTGATACTGATACTGATACTGATACTGATACTGATATTGATACTGATACTGATACTGATACTGATACTGATACTGATACTGATACTGATACTGATACTGATACTGATACTGATACTGATACTGATACTGATACTGATACTGATACTGATACTGATACTGATACTGATACTGATACTGATAGTGATACTAATACTGATACTGATACTGATACTGATACTGATACTGATACTGATACTGATACTGATACTGATACTGATACTGATACTGATACTGATACTGATACTGATACTGATACTGATACTGATACTGATACTGATACTGATACTGATACTGATACTGATACTGATACTGATACTGATACTGATACTGATACTGATACTGATACTGATACTGATACTGATACTGATACTGATACTGATACTGATACTGATACTGATACTGATACTGATACTGATACTGATACTGATACTGATACTGATACTGATACTGATACTGATACTGATACTGATACTGATACTGATACTGATACTGATACTGATACTGATACTGATACTGATACTGATACTGATACTGATACTGATACTGATACTGATACTGATACTGATACTGATACTGATACTGATACTGATACTGATACTGATACTGATACTGATACTGATACTGATACTGATACTGATACTGATACTGATACTGATACTGATACTGATACTGATACTGATACTGATACTGATACTGATACTGATACTGATACTGATACTGATACTGATACTGATACTGATACTGATACTGATACTGATACTGATACTGATACTGATACTGATACTGATACTGATACTGATACTGATACTGATACTGATACTGATACTGATACTGATACTGATACTGATACTGATACTGATACTGATACTGATACTGATACTGATACTGATACTGATACTGATACTGATACTGATACTGATACTGATACTGATACTGATACTGATACTGATACTGATACTGATGCTGATAGTATAGTGATGTTTATAGTGATAAGGAAAATGATAGATATAGAGATGGTGATAGTGATAGTGATAGTGATAGTGATAATGATGGTGATAGTGATAGTGATAGCGATAGTGATAGTGATAGTTATAGTGATAGTGATAGTGATAGTGATAGTGATGGTGATAGTTCTAGTGATAGTGATAGTGATAGTGATAGTGATAGTGATAGTGATAGTGATAGTGATAGTGATAGTGATAGTTATAGTGATAGTGATAGTGATAGTGATAGTGATAGTGATAGTGATAGTGATAGTGATAGTGATAGTGATAGTGATAGTGATAGTGATAGTGATAGTGATAGTGATAGTGATAGTGATAGTGATAGTGATAGTGATAGTGATAGTGATAGTGATGGTTATAGTGATAAGGAAAGTGATAGTTATAGTGATTTGCATAGTGATCGCTAAAGTTATGGTGATACTTTGCCTAGTGTTTTGCTAAGGTATGTTAATTTGAAGCTTTTTCATTATTTTGCCCAACTCACGATTTAGTCAAAATAATTTTTTATTATTTCACGGATTGTGAAAACACAGAAAATTTGCTTTAATGGCAGCAATTTTGGTGGGTACACAAACAAAGATTTGCTATTATATGGAGATTTTTTACGGTGGGCGTCATGTTGGTGTGGGTTTTTTGTAGATGACGTGAATATAGACAGTGGAAAAGCTGCGAGATTTAAATGCGAACTGTTAGTGAAGCCGTTGTTAAACCGCAACAACATGTGTGTGCCTCATGTGGGACAGTGTTATTGTAACAGTGAGTGTGTTGGTTTGCATGAGTGTGTTTGTGCATGTAACTGTTGAGTTTATGTATGTGTGTGCGTTTACGCAAATGTCACATGCATGCTTTTACAACATTTACATTTTTAACTGTTTTTGGCGCGAGTCATTATTGCGGTTACATGTGTCCGTTTGTATGTGAGTGTTTGGCTGTGTGTGCTTCAAGTTCTGTCGGAGTGGTAGATAGGTAGGAGGTAAGTTTTGCTGCTTTTGACTTAAAGCTTAATTGGAACATTTTAAATTTTTTCCAAATTAATTTAAGGCAATGTCGGTGAAAGCTTTACGAAAATATTTCAAATTTGAAATTTTAACATTTTAAAGCTAAATATTCCAAATAGCTTTCATAGGGATAAATAGGGTAAATTTTATTTAAATGGCCAGCTATGATTGGTAGTTAGTCTTTATGTGAGGCTTTCATTCGTCCTTGTTGATTGATGTGCATAATTTTTTGTTTGCCAACACAAAACAAAGCAAGCCCCTTTTATTTTGACTGATTTCTCGATTAGCTTGAATATGTTTGGAAATATTTTGTGTGTGTGTGTGTGTGTGTATGTGTTTTAGCTTTGAGCTTAACGATGTACTCAAGTCACTCTTAAAGGCACATAAATACAATAAAGCCTTAGACATACACACGCACAACATCGACACATTCAAGGAGCATTCAAAGCTTTTGTCCCTCTTTTATGGTATTTCATTTCACAATCCGTACAAAAAATAAGAAACAAAAAAAAAAAAAATAAAAACAAATATAATAAATGTTTAGAAGATGGGCATTATTTGTTTTCCTTTGTCTGAGTTTGGCTGTTGGCGTTTATAAGCATTTATCACTACTTATATTTTCGTTTGTATTTTATTTGGTCAGCGAAAAGTTGGCTTTTATTTTTATATTTATTTAATTTACTCTCAGCCCAATTTTTTTTTTTCACTTTGCTGGGAGTTATTATTTCAGTGTGTTTGTTTTGTCTGGTGGTTGTTGTGCTTGTAATTATTGTCACATATAATAGTTTCTAATTGTTTATTGTGGGCAAGAACTAATATTTATTCAAAGCGCGTTCTAGTGTGAATTTGTTAGTGTTTGGTTTGGTTTGGTTTGGTTGGTTTGGTTATTAAATGATACTTTGGAATTTCGGGGAATTAAAACAGATGGATAAAAATGGAACGCAACTCAAATAATATGCTCAAGTCACTTAGAAAAGTTGTATTGTAGAAAAGAAGTTGAAATTGTAACTTTAGTATGGGGCAAAATGTGATGCGCACTCAATTAAATGTGGTCAAGCTATTTAAAGTAGGTACCTTATGGAAAATTAGTGTTAATTATAACTTCAAATAATATCTCCCAAATAATATGCTCAAGTTACTTAAAAATGTTGTATTGTAAAAAATTAGTCGAAATTATAACTTTAATATGGGGCAAAATGGGAGGAGCACTCAATTAAACGTGCTCAAGCTATTTAAATTAGTTACATTACGGAAAATTTGTGTTAATTATAACTTCATTCAATATGGGGTAAAATGGGGTTCTGGTATAATTTTACTTTTTTACTAAAAAAAATAAGGCCGTGGCTTTATTTTCTTGGAAATTATGCAAAGAAATCGTGCAATTTATTTTGGTAGTAAATTTAAAGGTTGTGACAATATTTGGGCTGACCATATATAAAATATGACTTTAACGTAGTGCTTTAAAATCGTCATCATCACAAAAAAAAACAATTCTTAAGCTTAATTGTTTGTATTTTTGGTATTTAAATTGTACAAAATATGCATTGTTATATAAATGACAGATTTGGGGCAAAATGGGACACGCGAATAATATGCTCTGGCTCTTTAAACAAGTTAAATTGTAGAAAATAAATTGAAATTTTTTCTTTAATATGGTGGTAAAATGGGTTTATGATTTATTTTTTTTTTTAGTTTTGAACTAAGGATTTCAGGTGTTAAACCTATTCGATTAAGTCTGTATTGATTAAGTATTGTAGAAATTAGTTGAAATTATAACTTTAATATGGGGGCAAAATTGGAATTAAAAATGTTTAAGCTACTTAAATAATTTACTTTATGAAAAATTGGTGTTAATTATAAAATCAGCATGGGGCAAAGTGGGATTCTAGTATAAGTTACATTTTACTAAAAACATACGGCCCTGTAGCTTGATTTTCTTTGAAATTATGAAAATACATTATGCAGTTAATTTTTGTAGTAAATTTAAAGGTTTTGATAATATTTGGTCTGATCATATATAAAATATGACTTTAACAAGGTACTTTAAAAACTTCATCATCATAATATGAAAAAATATTTTATCACAAGCTGAAATTATGACAGATTGTGGGTAAAATGGAACACGCGAATAATATGCTCTAGCTACTTAAATATGTTAAATTGTATAAAATAAGCTGAAAATGTTTCTTTAATATGGGGGTAAAATGGGTTAGTGATATTTTTTTTTAGCTTTTTCTAAGGATTTCAGATCTTAAACCTATTAATTAAGCCTGCAAGGGTTCTCTAATGGGGTGATTGTTTAGTGGGAAAAAAGGAGTAATCAAGCGAAACATGTGTAGAATGTTCGTAGTCTGATGGAAAGCCGTAGAAGGATTTAATTTGAAGCTGAGGCCATTTGTGCCATTACCTCAGTCAGTTTAAGTTATAAGACGCAATCTCATCCACAAATTTATCTACTACCAACTAAAACCTTCAAGTCGTACATATTGATGAGTTTTCTATTTTAGTTGATTAGAAAAGAGGAAAGAAAATGCAGAAGGAATAAAGCGTAAGACTATGGCCTGCCCAAGATTGGAACCCGGGACCCCTGGGATGGGGCAGTCAAGTACGCTACCCACTCGTCTACTGAGACCGTCAAAGAAAAAGAAGATCCCTTTATAAAATGGCACTAAGTTGGCATGATCATGCAACGTATGTGACATTTTTATGTAAAGGATGCGACAACGTTCATAAGATATTGTTATCAACTCGTTTGAAATAAACATATTTTCACAAATTAAAATTAAAAATAAAAATAGTTCAATAAATTATAAGTTATGTTAATGATGTAACGGGCGTTGCAAGTTTTCATAAAGCTTTTGAATTTGCTTTTTTCCACGTTAGAAACCTTTCGTGTATAAAATACGACATGTACTATAATGTACTAATATAACGGACGCGACAATTTTCAAAAAATAATTCAAATAAGCTTGTTCTAGTAATGATTTTTTGAAAAATTAAGACTGATTGTATCCGATGGTCTTTTGAAAAATGGTGGATGATGGAATTTTGAAAAGATTATGTGATCAAAACAGCTTTTTAATTATTTTTTTTACCAAGTTAAAAGAAAGTTTCATACATAAAATGCAACTAATGTAACGGATGTTAGTTTTCAACAGAAAATTTTGTGAAGTAACTTTTTAAACAAGAGAAATACCTTTTTTTGATGACTATGTATCGTTGTAACGGCCGTGACAATTTTTACAAAAATATTTTGCGACTATGTTTTTTTTAAATTAATTTTATTGTATATAACATAAATGATGTGTCATGGTGTTGTTACGGATGCGACTTTTTTTTTTTTTTTTTTTTTTTTTTTTTTTTTTTTTTTTTTTTTTTTTTTTTTTGTAACGGACGCGACAATTTTTCAAGTATCTTTAATTTAACACATTATAAATAAAAAAACTTATTTAAAAGCTACAACTAATTCGAAATGACACATTTTGCATGCTAATGTCACATGTGACATTTACCAAAAAATCATATGATTTGTTTATTTTCAAACTAAAAAAGATTTATTTTAAGGAAAGACATTTAGTTTGACAGTAAATTAATAAGAAGTTTTCATGGATACAAATTAAATTAAAAATTAAATTTTTTTAATTAAATTAAAAAATTATATTTTTATTTGAGTGAAGACAATTATTTTCTTTTTTTTTCCCAACAATTTGTGCAGTATCACCCTGTTAGGAAGAACATCACAGTTTGAGTAAATTTTTTACCAAAATATATGCAGATGTGATACGTTAAATTTATGCTCTTTGTGAGCTCTGCCAAGCTCAAAAATCAACAATTTGCCAAAACAGGACGAAAACGCAATTGCATCCAGTGCATAGCAAATTAATGCATGCATGTGTATTAGTGGTATGCATGAATGTGCGTGAATGTTTTGCTAGTATGTTAATTTAAAGTCACGTGCTTGACTTTACATGCACAAATGCACACTAACTCAGATATAAATATCGTTATGCGTTGGCATGATATGACGTTGTTTACTAAATAGCTTAGAGTATAAACATTTGCATAACTGAGTGTTTGTGTGATTCTGCAATTATTTATGTTTGTTTGTATGAGTTTGAGACGCTGTTTAATTATTTCAACTAATGCAAAGCTTTTGGTAAAGCCAAAAGATTCACATTTCAGCAGCTGCTAGAAGAATGCATTTAAATGCATTTGTAATTCAAAGCGAAACGCACACACACATATGTAAACATAATGTCCTTGCAGCATTATTTGCTTAAACTATGCCAGACGGCTTAGCTCTACAATTAGTAAAAATAAACACAAAAACAACTTCTAAGTAATCCCAGCAAACACAATATTAAGCTTCGAAAATTATTTCCAAAGCTTTAATAAATACCATAAAGAGCGTTACACGCATCAACAATAAGCTTATAATTAGCAACACTGTATGTTGATCCAATATTGCACCAAACAATGTTACCACCATCACCAACATCGTCGTCGTCGTCGTCATTGTCAACATATTGTATGCGTGCGGCGTTAATTGCTGACATGCAATACATTCGCAATGTGGCTATAATGCACGTATATGTTTTTGCGTGTATGTATTTGTTTGCTGGTGGTGTCAATCTGTTTCTCTTGCTAACCGACCAACTAAATGGCCACAATTCATATTACTACATGAACCGGAACAAAATGTGTATTACTACTATTGGTTAAGTGCAAAATTCTTGGAATTTATTGCTAGTGAGTTATATATTTTTCAAGAACTCATACAAATCGGAATTCTGTGGAAACGTTTAAAATTTACAATTGCCTAAGTGAGTTGAGGAGTAAGAGAATTGAAATATGACGACAGCTTGCCTAGAGTGTTCTTATGTCAGCGCGTAACGGATGTGACATTTTTTCTAGGAGGTTTTTAAGGCTTAACGCTAAGATATATTTAATTTACGTGGAACGGTCGTGATATATTTTATTGATACAAGTTACAGTAGCAACATATTTTAATATCCAATTAATGTAACGGATGTGACATGCTTTACAAAACTTGTCTGTTGGCAAAATTGTATGAGGCTTATGTCATTTCAATCAAAACGTGTTACGTTACAGAAATACAACCGATTGATGGGTTTTGTTACAGCTCTAACGTAACGGTTGTGACAAATTACGGAACAATATGTGTGCTTTAAAGCATAATATTATAGTAGTGATCTAGGTATCTAGTAATCTATTTCCACAAGGGCTGAAATTACCTTGAGGTGGCACATTAATAAAAGATTTTTGACACATTCAATACTTAAGGAATATACTTTAAAAATTGTCTGTTGAATTAACACTTAAAACTGTTTAAGGTCGAATTGCTAATAGTATAAATTACACTATAAATAATACTAACTTAGAAATTGTACACAGTTTTCTTGATTTAGGTGTTATTATGGATCCTAAACTTCGTTTCAATCTTCAAGTTAATTTGGTGGTAAATAAGGCTAGAGGTGTCCTTGGTTTCATTAAAAGATGGGCTAAAGAATTCAACGATCCTTTCACTACTAAAATACTTTATACCTCTCTTGTTAGACCAATTCTTGAATATGCATCCGTAATATAGAACCCTCAATACAATGTCCACATCGATGCATTAGAATCGGTTCAAAAACAATTCTTACTTTTTGCTTTACATTATCGTTGGAACCCCAATATTATTCTTCCCCCTTATGAAACACGCCTCAAAATTATTTCCCTGCCTTCCTTAAGAAGCAGAAGAATTATGCTCAATGTCTCTTTTTTATACAAATTACTCAGTGGTGATATAGACTCACAATACCTCCTTTCTTCATTAAACTTCAACATCCCCAGGAGCGGAGCCAGACATTTCCAGCTTTTTAAGTTGAGTCACTGCACTTCTAATTATGCCCTTCACGACCCTTTGCGATGTATGTGTAGTGATTTTAATGGCAACTTGAACTTGATAAATTTTTCTGACTCGGTGGATGTCTTAAAACGCAAAATGATATTACATTTGAATACTTAACGCATTCCTTGTGATAACAAATATAACTCGCGATAATTGTGTAGATTTTACGATTTAACAAATAAGCATCATCGAATATGATAGATACTTTAAGTTTTCGTTTTATTCAGTTTCGTTGCTTTATTTTTTCATGAAATTATTTTAGATCTTTAGTTCTTCCTTAGTTGACCATGTATACCGTGACTCTTGGCTTGGTGTGTCAGAGTTTATCTCTTTTCCATACAAGTTTTTACCTGCGTTGGCCCAAATGCATATCCAAATAATAACTTTAGCTCGGTGTTCCCTTATTTTAGTGACCCGAATATATAAATATATTGTGCCTGCACAATATATACTTGTATATCTGTGCTATGTTTGGTATTGGTTTGATGTTTGAGAGTTGCATCTCATTTCCACGTAGGATCTTGGGTTGGACAGTGGCCCCAAGCCGAACGACAACAATTATAAATGCGGTTATATATGGTCTTATTAATAACTTTGGATGTTGTCTTGTATTGCTTCGCATTATGAAGAATGTGCTTTTATTCGATGATGAGGTGGTAAGTTTTAGCACATTCACATAGGTGCACATAGGTGCATTCTATCAGTCCGGCTGATCCGGGAACTTCTTAGAATGTAAATCGTGCATGCGTATGGCGCGGGTCATACGTATCTATGAAGATTTCTTACCTCCGGGCGAACCCAAAAAAAAAAAAAAAAAAAAGGTACCAGTACACTTTATAAGGCCAAATAAATACACTTTTGCAATATTTTGTTTTCTGAGGCACTTTAATAATTATCGTATTTTGTTTTTAATAACATACGCCTTTCTAAAATAAGAAAAATTTGTTTTTTATTAAAATATTGCTGGTGGGTGACCAGCTAGGGTGTAGAAGGGCGTAGTGTTGGGCAGCGCTGCGTCTTGAACAAAAAACCCATAGAGCCCGCAGCTGGCACTGGCAAGGCGAGACGGTGCCGCCTTAAAACTACGTAGTCAAAAGCGTCCCGCCACATTACTACTGCCCAATGAAAACCAACACAGCCTCGGATGATAACCCCAAATACGTTGACGACCACCGCAAGCGAAAAACGGACAATGATTTACGGATATGCACCTGGAATGTCCGGACTCTCTATAGAGAAGGTGCCTCTATCCACTTGGCGGAAGCCCTCGCTAAAATAAAAGCTGACATCACCGCCATCCAGAAGATGCGGTGGAAAGTGCAAGGCTCTAAACGAGAAGACTGCGATATCTACTACAGTTGCCATGCGGAGAAGCGCAATTTCGGATGCGGTTTCGTCGTAAGACGAAAACTACGAAACCTTTTTCCCGGTTCACACCTGTGAACTAGGGGTTTGCGACGGTACGCATCAAGGCGAAATTCTTTTGTATAACCCTAATTTGCGCACACGCCCCGACGGAGGAAAAGGACGATACCACCAAGGATGCTTTCTACGCGAGCCTAGAGGACGTAGACGACCGCTGTTCGACCCACGATATAAAAATAGTCGTCGGCGATTTCAACAGGAAGGTCGGAAAAGTAGGCGTCTTTGGCTCCACTGTCGGTAAGTTCAGTCTCCACGAGACCACTACGAACAACGGTATAAGGCTGATCGAATTTGCCACGGCAAGAATCATGGTAGTTAGTAGCACCAGATTTAAACACCTCGACATCCACAAAGACACCTGGACGTCCCTGGATCAAAAAAAAAAAACGAAACCAAATTGATCATGTTATGATCGACAGAAGGCACGCTTCTAGTATACTGGATGTGCGTACATTTCGAGCAGCCAACATCGACTCCGACCACTTTTTTGTTGCAATCAAGATCCGCATGCGGTTATGCAATGCCAAGAACATAAGCACAGGAGTTCAACGAAAGCTAGACGTCGCTAAGCTGCAATCACAACGCACAGCCGAGGCCTACTCCGCTCAACTCTCGGTTAAGCTCAACCAACCAACCTCTCGACCCGATGACGCCGGTGAACCAGGGCAATAAGGATGCACGAAAATTCTACCAACAGGTTAAGCGTCTAACCCAAAGTTTCAAACTCGGAGCATCCACTTGTAGAGATGAGAACGGAGATCTGGTTACAGATACGCAATGCGCAAGGAGATGGTAGAGGCAGCATTTTTCCAATCTGCTTAGGGGCGATGATCCCACCAATTCCGCCCATGAAGAATGCAGTTCGATACAACCAATCGACGATGACGGAGTTCCACGACCCAGCCATAAGGAGGCCTGCCAGTTGAATTGTGACAGCCGGCGGCAATGAATTGGTAGGGTACATGCATGAACTCATCAGCAAAACATGGCTAGCGGAAAGCATGTCCGACGATTGGCATCTCAGCGTACTATATCCTATTCTTAAGAAAGGAGACCCGATAACATGCGCCAACTACCGAGGTATCAGTCTTATTTCTTTCGCATATAAGGTCCTCTCGAGCATACTGTTTGAAAGACTCAAGCCGAATACAAAAACACTAATTGCATACAAAAACACTGATTGGACCCTATCAGTGAGGCTTTCGACCTGCTCAATTCACCATGGACCAGATTTTTACACTTATTCAAATCGTGGAAAAATCCACGAGACTCAAATCGACACGTATCATCTCTGTGTCGATTATAAAGCTGCGTTCGATAGCCCCAGGCGGGATTGCGTATACGCAACAATGTCTGAGCTCGGTATACCTGCAAAGTTGATAAGACTCTGCAGGATGACGTTGAGCAATACATGCAGCTCCGTCAAGGTGGTATATGACCTCTTCGAAACCTTCAATACTGAACGAGGTTTCGGACAAGGCGGCCCCCTATCTTGCGATCTCTTCAATATCACGATGGAGGGGATTCTACGAAGGGCCGGTGTACATCGCAATGGCATCATTTTTTACAAAGGTGTTCAGCTCTTTGCGTATGCTGATGATATTGACATTATCGGGCGGACCAAGAGTGATGTCACTGCTGCTTTCACCGCTATCGAAAATCTTCGGTCCATTCACATTCGAATGAACCACGAACTGTATGAGCTATACGACGACATTGAGTTAGTGCAGCGTATAGCAATCCAGCGACTACGCTGGCTAGGTCATGTCCATCGTATGGAAGACGATGCTCCAGCGAAAAAGATGTTCGAATCGACGATCCGATAGATTGACCAGGACGACGGGCTATGCTAAACATCACGGTATTTCAAAAATAAGCATCGCTTTACGACCCGCACATTATTTTGGAAACAAGAAGTTTGAGATGCAAGAATTTTGCGGTAATTTAAAATAGAGATATTTTTCTGAGATAAATTACCTCATTTAGTTAAAAAAAAAAATTTGAAATTGCAGTTAAGATACTTTCGACGTGACATATGGTTGTAACGAACGCGAAAATTTATCGAAAAACTGTTCCATTGAAACTAACTTGGTCAAACTAAACAGAAAACATTCGGAGGGATATTTTTGTGTAACGGATGTGACAATTTTTCACAAAAATCATTAAAACTAAAATTTTTTCTTTGTATATTTCACACTTGAAAAAGGAACATGCATCAGGAGGGATATTTATGTGTAACGGATGTGACAATTTTTCACAAAAATCATTTAAACTTGAAAGTTTTTTGAATACTTCTCACTTGAGAAAGGAACTTCTTCCTTTCGTTTCAAAAAATCAATATGCAGAAACTTTTTATTAACTTCCTTTTATGAAATATAAGACTTATGAAAGGATTACATCACGATCTTGAAAGCTTTTTTAACAAATTTTTCAAAGAGACAGTTTTCATTTCAGCATTTCAGATTCAATTATTTTAAGCCAAAAAGCAAATTGATAAAGCTAATTTCACACATATTCTGCGTACATCAAGAAGTTCTACTTCAATAAATGGCTGTAATTTATAGTCGGAAGCAAATTTTCATTAAAACGCACACGAAAGCACCGCAAAATTAATGAAGAATATAACCATGAGTAGAATGCAGCAAAATACAGTGAAGGAAAAAGGGACACAAGAGACAACGTGTTTTTATGCATTCATATTTATACGTCCTACAATAATATTTTGCAAGGACTTAAATAATTATATTACGTTAATTTTTTATGATTTATTTGCGCTTGTAGTTGTCACGAGTGTCGTTGTTGTTGTGATCTTTGTAATTATATTATTTGTTGTCATTAAAACAAATTAACACCTGGCGAGTGAAGCCAACAAATAAAAGCGAACGTGCGTTTGAGCAGATATTTTTTCAAATAATTAAAAGCATTGAATTTACATAAATGGAGCACGAGAAGAACAAAAGGTTAAATATTAAGGGTCCTTGTGTAGGATGGTTTGAGTGTGTTGCTTCAACCTGCTTGATAGTTTATATGTGGTGTGAATATAATTAATTTATTTTACTTTAATTTGTTCTCTTTGTTTTTTAATAAAAAGGCTGCAATTGAGCGCAACTGAATGAATGAGGACACAGCTTTTAACAAGCTGTTTCCGTTAAGGATAAGCCGGATTATATTATTTTTGTTATTGTTATTTTTGAATTAAAAGAAGTAGATAGCTACAAAGTAATTGCATGTGTAGCTTAAATAAATTATAGTAAAAAGAAATGCGAGCCAACGTCAGATTTAACAGTACTTAATTAAATGAGTTTTTAATTCAATCAACATTAAAATTTTAATCCTTATACAATTATATCTGAAACTATGCAGCAGCAGTAGCTGCAGGACGAAACTTGTTGCTATCATGCTTGCATGCATGGTCAAGTGTTGGCAATAATTGCAGGATATTAAAACAAATCACAAGGACACTCAATATTCATATGTTTGTCTAGAAATTTGCATGTTGAACGAGAGTATAGTAGTTGTTGCCAATGTCCTGGACACAAGGACACAAAATATAGCGGAGGATTTGCTGTGAACACTGTGTTAGCGAGAAATGCTCACTCTCGCAGTAGTTTGGCGTTGGCATGGATGTTGGTGATAATGACGATGTTGTTTTTGTGTTCGCAGCAACAAACATGTTGACAACAACAACGCGGACGATGACAGCAACAACAACGTTAGCTAGAAAGAACAACTGTAAGGATTATAGCAGTTTTAATTGAAATCGCTGATGAAATTCAGTAGAGCCTGGCTGGGTTGGCAAAATGAAGATGATGGCATGGTCAGGGCAGGGGAAGTAGAAGTGAAGTAATTGTGAGTGAGCCAAAAACTTAACGCAAGCCTTTTAAGACGACGACGACAACGACACAAAAGCACAAAAGCGCACTGAGTGTGAAGCAGTTTGCTTAAAGTTACGAGTTTACGATTACATGCAAGGACATGCATGCAGGATGCGCCAGCGCTAGTGCCTTGAATCGATGTAACATTGAACGAACTGACAAACAAAAGCAACAAATTCTTTAATGTGTAAACATTTACTGTTGCACGCTGAGCTGCTTTCCGTATAAACAGCACCTACTTAAGAGATCAGTTGGAATGATCATCCTTTTTTTCTTTTGCATTAAGCAGTTGAGTGCCGCTTGAATGCTGCTGAAATTAGCTGTACTTTGAAGACAAATGGAGGATATAAATTCTTGAAAATATTAACTATAAAACAAGGACACCTGCAGCTGGAAAAAAAATGTGCAAGAAATTGTAAGTGCGGCAATGTTAAGAATTAAGTGTTACGAAAAAAAAAGGTTGCATACTTTTGAGCTGTCCGATAGCTGCATACCGTGAGCACTGTCCAATAGTTTCCATTTTTGTTTAATTTACAGACTTTTATCAAAGGATAAAGGAGACGTCATCATCATGGAGAAAAGTCCATTGTGCAGAAATATTTAGTGCATACTTTTAGGGACTTTTTAAAGTCAGACATAACAACTTTGCTATTTTTGCAATAAGTAGTAGTAGTTGAAAGCTGTGGACAAATCTTATTCAAAGAATTTGTAAAGGAGCAGTTTCTAAGAATTTCGAAACCTCTAGGACTAATTTTATTTGAAAAGGATCAAAAAGATCCATGAAAAGGGACGCCAGGGAAATGTTTAAATATTTTATAAAAGTAATTTATTTGCAATTTTTTTCGTGTAAGACTGTGTGATTAACGCAAATATTGTTGCAGTCTTTTAATTTTAAATCGGAAAATTTTAAGTTAGTTTTACACCGGGTGTATGAAAAAAAAGAGTTTTTGTTGTTAACCAACAGATGGCATGCTGTGGCTATATTGCTTAAGGCATAACTGTAACCAACTTCATCGTAAAACTTAACCATTTGGCTCAAAATAATAAAATTTCTTAATTCGCCATGATGTACACAACATATTTTTACATATGGCTGAATATGTCAATTTCAGAAAATTTTACTGCGAGCAATTTTTCAGAAAAAACAGAAGTTAAATTCTTATTAAGACTTTTGAGGATCATGCTCTGTCGGAAACAATTCGCAGAAATTGGTTAGATGCTTCAAAAATAATGATTTCGAAGCTGAAGATAAAGAATGCTTTGACACAACGAAAAATGTTTCAAAGATCCATGTCAGACAAATATACATATATGTCGGAATCATTGGGAATTAATGAGACTAAAGTCAACTAGTATGAATAGCACTAGAAATTATTCAAAAGCAGGGCAATTGGATGGTGCACGATCTGAACGGCATTTTCATTCCAATAACTCCTCTTTTTCATGCTCATGCTGCTCTTAAGGCAAAAAGAAAAGGTTTTTGGTCCTTCGTCATGTTGTGAAGGGCGATGAAAAATATATTCACTATGATAAACCCAAGTTTAAGAAATCATGGGGTAAGCCTGTCGATTAGACCGTCTCGCCTTATAGGCAAAATAAATATTGTCGCCGCACACCAGCTAATCTGAAGTATTATTGAAAGTTTCGAAAAAAATACTTTTTTTGACCGAATGTAGGGGTCGCGCATTCACATATTTCTTTATAACTTAAAGAATGATACGTCTATGTTTTTTTCTAAGGGAGACCTACTTTTTGTCTCTAGAACTCATTGGCCTCGGTTGACCCCTTATTTTACTGACCCATCGGACCTCAGTTTTTTTCATTCTTAATATACCATTTTGAAAAAAATATCGTATTACTTTTATAAAATATGCACTAAAAAAAAATTTTTACCGAGCGTAGGGGTCACCCATTTACATTTTTCTTTTTGTCTTCGGAACTTAACATCTGATCTTTAGGAATGATATGTCCATATTTTAGTATCTAAGAGACCTCCTTTTCTTCTTTTGAGGTCATTGTCCTCAACTGATCCCTAGTAGTACTTAATCACAGGATCTCATTTTTTGCCAACTTAAGGGGGTCAAGGAGTCATAACGATAAAAATAGGTCTCCCTGAGGCAAAAACATAAGCATATCATTCTTTAAGATCGGACAGTAAATACTGAAGAAATATTTCAATGCGCAACTCCTACACAGAAAAAAAAATGTTTTAAAATTGACGACATTTGCTATTAATTTGACGCGATTAATTTTGTGTTTAAAAAATAGCTTGCAGCAAATTTCGTCAAAGTAAGAGCAAATGTGTTTAAAACTTTTAAAAAACATATGAAAATAAAGTCAAATTATGAACACATTTTTTGAACACATTGTGTTCAATTTTAGGCTAATCTCCTTTTTCAGTGTACGTTCGTTAAAAAAAAAAATTTTTTAAACTTTCTTTGAATAATTCTTCAGATTAGCTGGTGTTCGGCAACATTTATTTTTTCGAGACGATCTACTGTTCATGCATCTATATCGACAGCTATGTCTAAAATTCATGGGTTCAAGGTCATGCTCTGTTTTGAATGAGAAAATGGGATTGTCCTTTACTATGAGCTTTCCCAAACCCATCATGACAGATCACTACCGATAACAATTGATTTACTCGATTCTTGCTTTCTATGACGATGAGTCGATTATTTTCATTTGTGGCTTTCCATATTATTTACACGTGTCGTTCTTTCGAATAGGAATACATATGTTCAATTTTCTTTACTACGTATAACCCTTTAGCCCATAAATGACAAATGTCACATATATGTAGAGGCGTAGAACTCTTCCTTGTACTCTTCCTTCCAGCATAGCACACATAGAACACACATAAAAGTTTAACTTCATTGTTTAAATTTTTGGCGTTCGTCATTAAGGGGGGGTAAGGTTTGTTCCGTCTAAAAAAGACCTTTTTCATGAATTTTTTTAGAAAAAACTATAACAGTAGGTTTATTGTACAAATTATTATATAAAAGTACAACATTTTAATAATATTTAAAAAAATTTTTGTTGAAAAATAGAGAGAAATAACGGATTTATTGACGATTTCCGCAGGTGCCTCGAAAAAAGTCTTTGTTCGGTGACCAGCCTACAGCATCACTGGATCATCTGAAACCAAAAAATCAAAATGCTTTCTTTAGTTTATTACTTTGTCTCTAAAGTGTCGTCGAGTTTTTTTTTTTTCAATTTTTTCAATTTTTGGCACCATTTTGAAGCCAAAATGACGATTTTTGACGAAAAAATCCTTCTATTTGTTATTGTAAAATTGTTAGTAATTAAAAAATTTAAAAAAACTCGACGTCACTTGAGAGCTATTTATATGTAGAATATGTGGTAAAAATTTCAAAATTATGGGTTTAGTAGTTTTTTCTGTAGGCTGTTCACCGACTTTAAAAATGTCATGTTTGGGAAAATCGATTTAAAGTTTTGTACACTAAGCAACACTAGTTGGAGGTACGGTCATTCAACCTACTGTAACTTCGTTAGTTTTGCTCCGAATGACCTAAAAATTTAATACAATATTCTTCAGATGTTCTACTTTCAGAAACAAAAATAAAGAAAAATGAAAAAATAAAAAGTTGTCAAACCTTACCCCACTTAATGGGTTTAATACACGATGATCATTGTTTTTTAAAGGATTGTGCCCAGTTAGGAGACCCAAAAAAGTATTAATTTTTCTAAAATGTTGCCTGAGACATTTAACTTTGTAAGAGCAAGAATTTATATACATATTGTGGGAACTTTTAACTTTAATTTCATAATTTTATTTGTAAAAATAATTATTTTTAAAGCTAAAAATAGGCTTATTGCTGTGAACATGATATCTCTGGACTGGATCATCTGAAATGAAAAAACCAAAACAAAAAATCGTTAAAATAAGGTATTATCTAGTATTAATCAAAGGAGTAAAGCAAAATATTAATATCTGAGATTTTCTCTAAAACTAGGCTTTTTGCTGTGAGCACGATATCTCTGAACTGGATCATCTGAAATGAAAATACAAAAGACAAATCGTTAATATATGGTATTATCTAATATTTAATCAAAGGAGTAAGCAAAATATTATTTTTTGACAAAATAATGGCTTCTAAGCAAAAACAAAAAAAAAACAAACAAAGAACAAAGTAATCTTCAACATATTACGAAAAAACGTTTAATAGTCTTCGACCTTGTGAACAAATAGTTAAGGTTAGTTAGTTACTTGTCATAAACCATCTCCATCTCACAGCCATTCGTGAGATTAAAAAAGATCCTGAGATCGCTGATTGCAAAAGACTGAAGACCATCGTAAACCAGCTGATTGGACCTTATCAGTGTGGCTTTAGACCTGGCAAATCCACCATAGACCAGATATTTACGCTACGACAAATCTTGAAGAAGACCCTAGTAAAACAAATCGACACACACCATCTTTTTGTCGATTACAAAGCCGCCTTCGATAGTCCAATGAGGACTCATCTATACTCCACCATGTCTAAATTTGGTATTCCTGCAAAACAGAATGACACTGAGCAACACCAGCAGCATAGTTAAGATCGGGAAGGATCTCACTCCTCCATTCGATACCAAACGAGGTTTCAGACAAGGTGATTCCTTATCGTGCGACTTTTTCAACCTGATGATGGAGAAGATCATCCAAGCTGCTGATTTGAGACGCAGTGGCACTATATTCTACAAAAGTATTATGCTGCTGGCGTATGCTAATGATATTTATATGCGCTCGAAGTCAGTGCAGCATTCTCCAGATTAGCGAAAGAGTCGAGTCGAATGGGTCTTGCAGTGAATGCAGATAAGACGAAATACCTAGTGTCAACAAATAAACAGTCCCAGCGTCTTGGAAACCACGTCACTGTTGACAGCATCTCCTTAGAGGTTGTTAAGGACTTCGTCTACCTGGGATCCAGCATTAAATATTTCAACGATGTCAGTATTGAGATAAAGCGAAGGATAACTCTTGCCAACAGGTGTTACTTTGGGCTAAGTAGGCAATTGAGAAGCAGAGCCCTATCTCGACGAACAAAACTCACGCTCTATAAGTCACTAATCATGCCCGTCCTATTATATGCAGCACAAACCTGGAAGTTGAGCAGTTCTGATGAAAAGACTTTGGGAGCCTTCGAAAGAAAGATCCTTCGGAAGATCTTCGGTCCAATCTGCGTCAATGGCGAGTACCGAATTCGATGGAACCACGAGCTGTATGAGCTGTACGCTGACATCGACATAGTTAAGCGCATTAAAATCGAGCGGCTCCGCTGGCTAGGTCATGTTGAGCGAATGGAAAACGACGCTCCAGCGAAAAAAATATTCGATTCGGTGCCCTGTGGTGGTCAACGCAGAAGAGGACGCCCACATCTTCGTTGGAAGGATCAGATGATGGATAATCTGACCACGCTTGGTGTTTCAAATGGCGCCAGCAAGCGCAAAACAGAAATGGCTGGCGCAATTTCTTATACGAGGCCAAAACCGACACACGGTTGTAAGCGCCAGATAAGTAAGTAAGTAAGATTGCAAATCTGAAGTTAGTTTTTGTAAAAAACCCTTCAAAAGTTAATACTGATCCAAAAATTTGTAAACGCAAATATTAGCCAGATAGTGGTCCGCCATACTGGAACTGCCATATTGGATCCGCCATCTTAGATTTGTATAATTTCAAAGTTTACTTCAGATTCGTAATCTACCACTTAAAAAACCCCTCAAGAATGATTACTGATCTAAAAATGGGTACAACATATTGGATTCGCCATCTTGGATTTGTATAATTTCAAATTTAGACTTCAGATTTGTAATCAGCGACCCAAAAAATCCCTAGAACCACAGTGGTGACCAAAAAATATAGTTTCAAAAGTTATGCGTCACAAAGAATAAAAGGTGGGACCGTAACGGTCCCGCTGTGTCTCAAAGGGTTAAATAATCTTTAATATTTTTTTTGATATTTATTCTTCGATTTTATTGAATTTCTTTAGCGTTTCTTTGTTTCTAAACCTACCAATTCCGATTCTGACAAAATAGTTTTAAGAAAATTTTTTTTTTACTTACGAAATTTTTATATTTCAACTCTTTGCAATGTATACTCTTACGTCTAAAGGATGCACAAGTCATGTGTCACTCACATATCCGTTCTTTGTATTCATTCAAACATGCACTCAAAGCTGCATTTTAATCCTTTTCAATTAAGTTTACATTTGAATTTAATTGCTTCCTTTTAACGAGTTTTACGCTGTCCCATTTGGTCATGGCGCTATTTGTTGTTTTTGTTTTTTTTTTTTTTTTTCTTGTTTTATCAACATCATTTGTCTGTAAGATAATTTCTTTAATTTTCTGTTTCTCCTTTACGCTCACATTCACATTTTGTTTTCTTGTTACTTGTTTCGTGTTGTTTCTTGTGTTCCCTGTGCTTTGTGTAGAATAAATATGACCGACGGCAAGCCGGGCAGGAAACAGGATGTGTTTTAGTAGTGTTTGCAAAATTGCTACTGTCACTAATTTTGTATATTTGTACTTGTGAATGCGTGTGAAGTGGGTGTGAGGTAATTGTTTGTTAATGTGAGTTTGTGTTTGTGTAGCTGTTTGTATTTCTATGTATGTGTTTGCTGTGCTTGTTTGTGTGTGCAAATATTTGTGCATCTGCGGCATAATTCTGCTCATTATTATTAATTATATATAATTCATAATGCTCAGAGTCGTTGGCTCAACGCTGTCGGCGTCAGGGCTGCCAAGTCACTTCAATTTATTATGTTTGATTATTGTTATTTTTTTGTTCTTGTCCCTCAAGGATCTTCTTAATTGCTTAGCATTAATATGAAATGAATAATATTTTAAGATTAATTTTTTTTTTTTATTTGTCGTGGGTCAAGAATAACAAGTCCAATATGCTGTGAAAATTGGATAAATCTTGTGAAATTTCTTTAGAAACTTGATGCTATTATTTATAGTATCTTCACGTAAATCATTACTTTAAGGAGCGGTATGAATTTAAGCCAATATGGAAAAGAAATATTAAATAATATAACCAGAACTGAAACATGGAAAACACTTTAAGAAGTAGAATAATTATTCAAAGAATATAAATCCGATAAACAGAAACTTCAGATACAATGTTCGGGAAAATGAGCATGATACGCCTATTTAATAAAAGTGAACAAAATATAAATAAAAATCAATTTAATATTGGTTCTGCAAAGTCCTGCAAAGTTGCATGAAATCTGGTTCTTGGGTTCCAGTCTTCTGCCAAGGGATGCTGTTAAGACTCAGAGTGATACGCCTACTTATGCAAAAGTGGGCGTTCTTTATAAATAAGACGATAAATTTCGTTTCCTGCCAGCCATTCAAGGGAGTTTTTATATCCCCACGCTTACCGCGCAAGAGTTATATTAACTTTCTCACTCCGCTTGTAACGCCCATAATTAGGCGTGGTAGGTATAGAAATTATACCGTCTTGATCAGAATCACCAACTAAATCGATTTAGTGTCGTCACAATTATAGCCCTATTTTTTGAGCTATCACAATGAAATTTAATATATATGTTCGAAAATGAGGCAAATCGAACGAGAACCACGCCTACATCCCACACAAAGTGGCTCTAAAAAATTATAAAATCTCTACAAATTTCATAATAATTTAACCCAAACTTTGAAAGCCTGGAGATAAGCTTTAATTTCAATTAGAAACTTTACGTTTTCAATTTGGTAAAATCGCACAAAAACCTGGAAAGGCGTGGTTTTCACAAAGTGACGTCTTCCAAATAAGAACACTTTCATAAATTCCATAAAAATTAATATATTGACTTCATATTGTACACATACTCGTAAGGTTTGGAATTTTAAACGTACACTAAGGGAAAAAAATATTAAATTTATCCAAAAACTTTTTTAATTTATCCAAAAAGTGAGTCATTTTTGCACCAATAACGCATTTGCATAAATCGACTACGTAAATATTTAAAATTCATTTAAAAACTTTTTTAATTAAATAAAATATTAAAATATTTAAACAGAAATAATAAAAAAATATATTAAAATTATGCACGAATTTTTTAAATATCTTTTAAAAATTTACTATTTGAAAATAAAACTATCACATCTAAATGAAATTTATATAAAAAATATTGAAATTAAAAAACAATATATTCAAATATTTCTCACGAGCTGCGTCCATTAATGCCATTAGCATGGTTACTTTATTTTCTTTTTTCGTTCCTTGATATTATACTTTTTTTGACAGCCGGCGCAATATTATGGCACCAAATGTCATAAATAATATAAAACGAAAAATTATAAAGCAATATATACAGGCAAATGACAATCTGTGCGACAATTTCGTGGGAAAATGTCGAGTTGTTACTCCAACCTACATAATCGCATAAGCAATCGCTCATACGTAAGACCAAATATTTCTGTTATATTACTCTTGCAACAAAAACGAAATGAAAACTATAAGAACTAAGGTTGCAACTGCAAGAGAACAGAGCGCGATGTTGTTGCTGCTTGTCGGAATATGTGTGCACGTGTGCGATGCTGTTGCTGCTTGCTTGTATGGAATATGTGTGTACGTGTGTGGTATAAATAAAATTCAAATACGGGGAAAAAACGAGTTGTAAGGAAAATATTTGATTTATCCACGTAAATATTTAAATAAAATTGATACTCAGGCGTGGATAATGTTAATATGCATTATTTCCCTTAGTGTACAATGAGGTTGAAATTGAGCTAAATTGATTAAAACACGCCTATCCGCTTCACAAGCTGACGTCATCAAAATAATAAAACCTTCATAACTTTGCATATTAGCCCTAGAAAGAAAACGTACGTCGATTCGACGTATATTATGTACATATTTTCAATATGTATGGCAAATAGGGTTATCTTTCTAGGGTTAAACGAGTTCTGGGCAACTTAAACTTCGACCAAACTAAAGATTTATTTTTAAAACGTAAAAGGGGGTATATTAATTTTGTCACTCCGTTTGTAACGCCCATAAGGAGGCGTGGTAGGTATAGAAAAGTATATATATTCTTGATCAGCATCACCACCCGAGTTGATTTGGCCAAGTCCGCCTGTCTGTCCGTCTGTCTGTGATCACGATTACAGCCGTAATTTTAAAGCTATCATCAGGAAATTCAATATTTAAGCTTTTATCTAAAAAATAAAGGTTAGGTTCGAAAATGAGGCAAATCGGATGAAAACCACGCCTACCTCCCATACAAAGTGGCATTATCAAAATGGTAAAATCTCTTAGAATTCTACAAAAATTAATATGTGGACTTGCAATTTTGCATATGAGTTTAGATATTTAAAATACACTCTAAGTAGGAAATTCAACCAAATCGAATGAAAACCACGCCTACCTCCCATACAAAGTGGCTTTATCAATAAGGTAAAATCTCTCTAAAATCCACAAAAATTAATATATGGACATGAAAATTTGCATATGAACTTTGATATATAAGGTGTACTATGTATATGAAATTCAATCAAATTGAGTGAAAGCCACGCCCACCTCCCATATAAAGTGACTTTATCAAAAAACAAAAGCGAATATTTTCTGTTAAAACTGTAACGAAAATATTTTATAGATAAACATTTTATTGACCGCTTAAGACTTGGAATATACTTTGGTTCGGCCGTGGGGGTATTTTAACTTCGTTCCAGTCGAAGATCATTTCTTACTAGTTTTTTTTTTAAATTTAAAGTTTTTGGTTAAAGATTTTTACTGATAATAAACTAAACACGCCCAATCATAAAAAGAGGTAATGTTCTGGATGTGGCATGATGGGTATGATGCGTATGTTATGATAGGAATGATATGAAAGGTATGTTGTTATACGTTTGGATTGGTGATATTGGTATGATGGATATCGCATAAGGAGTTGTGGCATGATGGGGTATGATTTGGTATGATGGATATGGTATGATAAGCGTTGTATGATGCTGATGATATAATGAGTAAATAATATTGAGTATAGTTTATTAGGTAAAGCATTATGGGTATTATTGAATGATGTGATTGCTAAAATGGGTAGGAATCTATGGCATGTTTTAATAAGTGTTGTTTGATGGCTGTTGTATGATGGATATTATGATATATTTACTATAATTTGTTTGCGATGAGTATGGTATAATGTGTGTGGTGTTATGGGTTTGGTGTGATGTGTATGGATTGATAGGTATGATATTAAGGGTATGGTATGTAAATATGATATGATGAATATGATAAACGGAATTTGACGGATGGGTTAGGACTTTCAGGTATCATATGGTGGGTTTGGTATGATGAATATTAAGTTATGAGTATAGTATCACAGGTGCTGTGTTATGGATATTCTATTATGGATACCATTTGATGTACATCGTGTAATGTATTTGGTATGATGAGTATGGATAATGCTAATGGATTGATAGGTATTGCATTAAGAGTATGTATGTGATAAATTGGTATAAGGTATAATGTATGTGGTAAATGGGTATTGTCGGATGGGTGAGGACTTAAAAGTATCATATGGTGGGTTTAGTATTATGAATATACTAATAATGAGTATAGTATCACAGGTGATGTTTAATTGATAGTATTTGCTATGATGAGTATGGTATAATGCTTATGGATTGATACGTATTGTATTAAGACTATGGCATGTATGCATGGTATAATGTATGTGATAAATGGGTATTGTCGAACGGGTTTGGTATAAAAGTTATCGTATGGTAAGTTTGGTATTGGATATTGAATAGTGAATCTTGTATCACAGGTGTTGGATTATGGATATCATTCGATGGATATACACGTATAAATAACGTATTTTTCATGACTGTTGTGATAAAGAAATGGTATGTTGAGTTTTTATATGATGGATGTTGCATAATAAATATAGTATCATGAATATTGTGAGAAGCTTATGATATGATGGGTATGGTAAAATGTGCGTAATACGTTGGGTTTGGTAAGATTAGGGTTACCAGATCAAAATTTGGCTTAGGAGGACAACGGATGACAAAAAGGAGGACATTTGTTCTAGGGAAGATGAGAAAGGAGGACCCTTAAAGAAACACTACATATTTCCATAATAACAAGTTTATTCAAAAGGAATTCAGAAAAATCTCACTTAAATAAAGGTCAAAACATAAAAACTAATCAAACATAAAATAAACGATAAAAGAAAAAAAAATATATAGTCATAATAATTCAAGTACCATACATTTGTTTACATCAAAACGTTTTAGCTTATAACGAACCCGAAAATAAAACAAAAGAAAACGAAACGAAAAAAGTGTTGCTGTGTTGCCAAATTGTTCACTACATGGTTGTAAATTTAAGGTAAAAAATCGTCCGTATTAGGAGTGTACGGAATGGCAAAAAAAAGTAATGAGAATAAGAAAAAATAAATGACGGAGAGAAGAAACTATTGCAAAAAAATACAAAAGATTTTTAATATGTAAAAAAGGAAGACATTTGGGTCAAAAAGGAGGACATAAAATTTTTAATGAAAAAGGAGGACATGTCCTCCTTTAGGATACCATCTGGTAACCCTAGGTAAGATGGATATCGTTTGATGAACAAGATGTGACAGATTTATTATTATTGATGTTATATACACGAAGGGAAATAACGCATATTAGCATTATCCACGCCTCAGTATAAATTTTATTTAAATATTTACGTGGATAAATCAAATGTTTTCCTTACAACTCGTTTTTTTCCCGTATTTAGATTTTATTTATACCACACACCTACACACACATTCCATACAGCGGCCAAGCAGCAGCAGCGTCGCACTCTGTTCTTGCAGTTATTTCTTGCCGTTGCAGGTTCTTATAGTTCTCGTTTAGTTTGTGTTACAAGAATAATATATAATGCACGTTTGGTCAATATGATTTGTGATTGCGATGGGTGATGTGTGCGATGATGAATTTATGTAGGGTGGAGTGACAACTCGATATTTTCTCAAAAATATCTTGCAACGGTTGTCACTTACCTGCATATTTGCTTCATACTTTCTCTTACTTTTTCTTCCTCTTTTCTTCCTCTTTTTTTCCTCTTTTCTTCTTCTTTTCTTCCTCTTTTCTTCCTCGTTTCTTCCTCCTCTTCAACTTAAATATGTTGTTTTTTAAAATCAATATTTTTATATAAATTTTCTTTAAATGCGATAGTTTTATTTTCAAATAGTAAATATTTGAAAGATATTTAAATATATTCGTGCATAATTTTAATATATTTTTTATTAATTTTATTTTAAATATTTTAATATTTTATTTAATAAAAAAGTATTTAAATAAATTTTAAATATTTACGTAGTCGGTTTAAGTAAATGCGTTATTGGTGCAAAAATGACTCGCTTTTTGGATAAATTAAAAAAGTTTTTGGATAAATTTAATAATTTTTTCCCTTAGTGTACATATGACTGTAGTATAATCCAAGTGGCAGTGAACGGAATAATGAGTATGGTATAAAGCGTATGGTAAATAGGTATGTTATTATGAATGTTATATACTGTTTATGGGATGGGTTAACTATCTTGAATATTGTATGATGAGTATGGTATGATGGTTTTTGTAGGATGAATATTGTTTGATGAACATGATATGATTGTTATGATAGGTGTGATTTATTAGTGCGGTATAATGGGTGTGAGAATATGCGTATGCAATAATGGGTAGGGCACGTATGTATGAAGAATGTGATATGATAAGAATAGTATTATGACTTAGGTATGATAGGTATGATGGGTGGTGTATGACGTCTATGATATGATGAATTTGCTGCAATGGGAGTTATATGATAGAATAGATTATTACAATCGAATAGTTATGTTTTAATGGTATATTAAGAATGGTATGATGTGTTGTGTATGTTAGATATGGTTTGATGTATATGGAATGGTAAATTTTTTATTTAAATACATATTTCTGTGATTCATTATGGTTTTAGTATGATGACTTTTGATTGATGGGTTTGTAATGATGGATATAGAATGATTAGTAAGGTGTGATAATTTTTGTAAGATGGATATAGTTTGATGTATATAATATGGGAAATTTGTTGTAATAGGTTTGATTTATTAGTGTAGTATAATTTGTGTGGCAAAACCGGTGTGGGAATATGCCTGTGAAATAATGAGTATGGTACGTAAGTATGATGAATGTAATATAATGAGAATGGTATGATCAGGACGGTATATGATGGGTGTTGTGTGACTAGTATGATATGGCGAATTTTCTGCAATGCATGTTATATGGCAGAAAAGAATATTCAATGGAACTGTTACGGTATTAAAGGCATATTGAGAATGATATAATGGGCTGTGTATGTTAGTTATGGTTTGATGTATATAGAATAATGATGGGAATTTTTATTTAAATACATATTTTTATGATAGATGGGTTTGGTAGTTTGATGACTATTGTGCCACGGGTGTAGTGCCACGGCAATGATTGTATGATAGATTTTTTATGATGGATTGTGTCTGGTGGATTTACTTTAATTGGTGTGGTGGTATTATGCTTGTGATATGGTGAGTATGTTATGATGTATTAGATATGTTGGGTTTGCTATAAGGGTGGCAATAGCATGGGATATATTATACTACTAGCATACCCGTTCCCAACGTTGCTTGGGAGTATAAATATGATATAAAAACATATTTTCATATCTCTACGATATATTGGTCTTATGGCAACACTGCAGCAGAAATTAACTGAGTGCAACTATTCACTCAAGAGACCAGCGCGGTGAGTTGTACAATCTCACTTCTCTCTCTCAACAAAGAGCGTAAGCTATTGTTTGCTGTTATTTTGTGCTGCAGTATGAATTAAAATGCATGAATTCTTAAATAATTAAATAAAAAGTTTTACCAAAAACGTAGTACCCAGTAGCAGGGTCGCTTATTATAGCAATTGAATAGTGAAAGAATTATTAAAATCGGTTCAGCGGTTACCCCGTGATTGAACGATAAAAATCCGAGAGAACCCTTTTATATAATAGTATATAGATGATTGTTCTATGATGATATTCTCCAGTGGGTTTGCAATTATTTGCGTCGAATATTGAAAGTTGGATGGTCGATATGATGATATAGATATGGAATTATGGCTAACGTATGGTGGATATGATGGCTATTTGGGTATTATGATTATGACAAAATAGGTATGATGGTTATGAAAAAATACCTTTGTTATTTGGGATATGGTTTAACTGGTTTGGGGAGTTCGGTGTGATATACGTACGGGTATATGCATAGTTATGATTTTTGATGTGATTGATCTATTATCCTTTTTTTAAGGTTTGAACCAAGGATTTCAGGTGTTATAGCTATACAGTTAACTCTGCCTTAGTTCGAAATGAGGTGAAAAATTATTGGGAAGAAAGGGGCAGTCAAGCTAGGCATGTATAAGATGTTCTAATAGTGGTGGAAAGCCGCAGAAACATGTGAATTGGAACCTGAGGTAAGAGTTATGCCTTTACATCAGCCAATTCTAGTTGTTAGGCAATACCATTTTCAAACTTATCTACCACCAGCTAGAACTTTAAGTCGTAAAAATTTATGTGCTTTCAATTTCAGTTTACTAGAGATGAGGAGAGAAATGAAGAAAGGTTAAAGAGTAGGAGTCGAACTCGGGCCTGATCGGGATTCAAGCTGATTCGAACCCGGGACCTTTGAGGTCTTCTGGGGCAGTCAATCATGCTATATATTTTATTACCGAGGCCGCCTACACGTTTTGTCATCAGATTTCTTACAGGGTGAATTATTTAACTTTTCATAGAGCAAAGGAAGATACACTTACAATTAATTCAAGAACATATCGCACTCTCCTATATAATACAAGAAAACAAGTCTTGTATATTGCGAATATGCGAAATGCACATATTTTTATTTCTCTTTTGAAATTAAATCTACTTGGCCACAAATTTTCATGTTTTTTTTTTTTTTTTTTTTTCTTTGCAATAATGTTGTCTTAATGTTAAGCCTTTTTTTCAGGAACATTTATTTGGTTTCAACATATTTTGTGTAATTCTTTCCTTTTCTCTAACGCAGTCAAAAATTATTACTATGGTTTCCACGCTTTCAACATTTTCACTTTTTCTATTCATGACTGCTTTCGTTTTTAGTCCTTGCTAATCCTTTTACATGAGCTAAACTTTAGAGCTAACTAGGCAACCACTGGTGTGTAAAATCTAGTTGTCACCCTCAGCAGAGCTCAAACTGGTGTGTGTGTATATATATATGTGTGTATGTGTGTTTGTGTAACTTTATACAATAGTTTTAAAATCCTTTCAAAAAAATAAATACTAGATAAAGTTGCGCTCTATGCCGCCTAATCGGCTTATCACTGAGCACAGCCGAAACACAACGAGCACACATCATAACACACAAAACACGCACACACGGACACAGACAAAAACACACACACACTAGCCCATTCAGTGCCATACTAAAACCTGCTTTAATGCAATTTCATACAAAGAAACAGAAAAAACATAGAAAAGAAAATTTGCACACACAAGTTACTGTAAATTTCTTTCCATTAACATTACTTAGAAAAAAAAAATGTCACAAAAGACAGAAAGGTAATGCGCCTACAAGCAGGCTATGTAAATTTTTAAATGAGCCTATAAAAAATCTTAAAATGTCAGCTAACTTTATTATATAACTATTTTCACAAAATAATGTAAAGTGCGGATGTTTGTTTTTTTTTTTTTGTGACCTAAACTTTTGAATGCTGTAATGTACGAATGCGAGCGTGTGTTTGTGTGGGTATGTGAAAGACATTTACACTGTTTAACATGATCACGTACATGTCACTAATTGTAGCGTCACGTGACATGCTACTCTACTTGACATATATACTATACATGTTTATATACACATATATATATATGTGTACATATATAATATACATATAAATTTTTTTTGTTTTTTGTACAGCTGTAACCTAATTTTTGAAAATTTCACACAAAAATATCCATGGCCATAGATAAAATGTTTCCAACCTACTTATTTTCTGTGGGGGGCGGTAAAAGGAAACAGAACAAAAATAAGCACCTGTCACGTTCATCAGATTACATTAAAAAGTTTCAATGATTATTTTTTTTTTTAACTGTCGCAATAAAAGTTGTACTCAAAACTGTCAAAATTGTTATAGTTTAATGTTCACTTTTTGGCCTAGATAATGCTAGGAATTTATTTTTGACATAACGTTGTAAATTATTCCAATGACAGGAGGAAATGGCTTTGTAGCCGGCCCAAGCGGGCCAGGTTTGTGAAAATATAAAAGTCGATTTTCATTATATGATGGTTGCCTTTTAAGTCTTGCGCCTCGGCAACACTAAGCATTACCAGATCAATTCTGACAATTCTATTAGAACATTTGAAATTAAACTCACAACGTTCATGTTTGTGTGTGTGCGCTGATTGTACTGTTTGCAGTGGTTTAAAAACTGTATCTCAGCAAAAAAATGGTATTAACATGTAAACATTTTCGGGTGATGATTTCTTACGATTTTCGACGTGGATTAACAATAAAAGCATGCTTCGTTCAACTTAGTTCGACTTTTTTTAAAGAAGAACCACAACCAGCGACGGTTCAATGAGTTCGTGAGTGGTCGTCGCTCTCTCCAAGACGAATTTCGTGAAGGTTGTCCAAGAACTGTTGTGGCAGAAAACATCGATGCTGTGTGTGAACTGTTGGAAGCAGACCGACATGTGACAAACCGTGACATGGAGTTATCCTTGGGCGAAATTAGTGGGTCTTCGAAGAATCGAGGAAAACCAACCACCAAAGGAAGATCATCCTTCATCACGGCAATGCAAGTTCCCACACATTAACTCAAACAAAAAATTTTTGAGCATTTACATATGTTAAAACGTGGAGTTGATGGATTATCCGCCTTACAGTCTCAACTTGGCAGATAAGTAGCAGCCTACGTATATTTATGCGACAAAATAGGAATGAATGCTTTTTAAATTGAAATACTTAACATTTTTGTTTCCAACCTTTCTTTTTTTTTTCTTCCTTTCTTTGAATTTGTTTTTAAAGTTCTTTTTCTTTTTTGTCTTTATTTTTATTTGTTTTTTTGGTTTTGTTATTTTTTGTTTTATTTTTAGTTTTGTTATTTATTTTGTGTTTTATTTTTAGTTTTGTTTTTTTTTGTTTTTTTTTGTTTTTTTTCTATTTATTGTTTTTTTTTACTTTTAGTTTTTTTTTTGTTTTTTAATTTTTTTTTTGTTTTTTTTTTTGTTTTTTTTATTTCTTTTTTTTTTGTTTTTTTTTTATTTTTTGTTTTTTTTTTTATTTTTTGTTTTTTTTTGTATTTTTTGTTTGTTTTTTTTCTTTTTAGATTTTTTGATTTTTTGATTTTTTTTATTCTTATTGGTCAGTTTTTATTTCTCTGATATTTTATATTCGTTTTAGATTTCTAGCTTTTTATAGACTATATTATTTATTTTTATAAATTTTTTTCTTTTAAACAGTTAAAAAGAAAAAATGATAATTATTATGGCTTCTTTCTTTTATTTTTTGTTTTTTTTTTAATTTAAAATATTCATGTATTAGAACGTATTTGTTGCTGTTGTTTATTTTTCGATAAATATTTTTTAGTCTTTTCAAATTAAATTTATTGTTATTTTTTATATAACATTTTTTTATTTTTTTTTTTTTAATTTCTGTTTCTTTTCTTTTTTGTTGAACTTTAATTTTTTATTATTTATTTTTTTGTGTCTTTATTTTTTGCGTTTCTATTATTTTCTATATTAATCATATTTTTTTAATTTTTGTTTTTTTTTTAATTTACTTTGCATACTATGCAAAGAATAGCATTTTCATTTTATTTATTTTACTACTTTAATTTTTTGATTTATCTTTATTTATATTAAATATGTTTGTTTCATTTCTTCTTATTTTTTAAAAAATGTTCTAATTTTGTAGATATTATTATGGGTCAATTGCAAAAAAAAACGTACACAAAGAAGTTTTCATGTTTTGTTTTTAAATTTTTTTAAATTTTCCCGTTCGAGTAGTCAAATTAAGTGAAAATTAATGGAGAGTTCAAAGTTGTTTTTAGGCCCTGCAAAAAATCATTTTTTCTATGCTTTTTATACGATTTTTATATTGAACGTCACACAGCAGATATACGGAAAAAATCACTAAAACTTTGAAAAATGTTGTAAATGAAAGCTTACTGTGATGTTTGTATAGCTATTTAGTCAGTTAAATCAGCTTCTGCAGAAATCGCCATTTTAGTTACAGAAATAATAATTTTTTACCAAAAATACCTATGTACATATTTTACAATTTTAACGTGAAAAAATTAAAATTTTCCTCCAAAAAGACATCCACATAGAGGTTATTTTCAAAGTAGTACACTTGCAGCAATAAATAATACAACACTGTTAAATAATAAGCAATTTCAGAAAAAACAACAGAGTGACGTTCAATACATTTTGTGATGTTCAATAAATTTTGTTGCGCTTAACCAAATAATTCAAATTAAATTGGGAGTTTAACAAAAAACAGGTTTATTATTTTACAAAAAAGAAAAACAAAAAGTAAATATAAAGTATATATTTCAGCTATACATAAAATTTTCATCCAATTTTTTTTTATTTTTTTACAAAAAATTAAAAAAGTCAGTAGCTAGTTGAATTTGTATTGAAAATTTTTTAAGACTTCACGTTTTACAATATAGCTTCTAAACTCTTTAAAACCACATCTTCATTTTATATCATTGGAAAGGTATAAACTAACGTAAAAACGTAAAAAAATAAAAATTATAAAAATATAAAAAAGAAAAAAATTATAGCACGTGTTGCTGGCATGGTATGGAACTTAAACAAATTAAGAATGAGTCAACTTATTGCAATATTTTCAAAAATTTTGTACTTTTTCTCAAAATAGATGAAATAACTTTTCTAATGATACTATATTACCGGTAATCGGTATTAAGTTGATTGAGCTACGTTGTCTCCAAATAGACCATATTTTGGCCGCAAACAATTATTCTAAAAATTTATAACTTCGAATTTGGTTATAAGAAAAATATTTGAGAGAAATCGGAGATGGTCAGTGCAACTGATCACTTCAATGTGAAATGGGCGATATCAGTTAGTAAAAACAAAAAGCAAAAATCAGGTCAAAGTTATACATAGGTACCATTCTTTTTGCTTTCGTTTTTGTTTTATTTTTTAATGTTTTATTTTTTCTTCTTTTTTTATTTTTTTTATTTTGTGGTTTTTTTTTTTATTTAATATATTTTTACATTTAGTTTAATTTTTTCAATTTTTAACTTTTCATATTTTCTATTTATTTTTTATTGGTTGGGATTTTTTTTTTTATTTTTTATTTTTTTACATTTTATTTTTTTTTATTTTTTTTTTAAATTTTTTATATTTTTTTATTTTTATTTTTTCTTATTTTTAAAAATTTTTATTAATTTTTTTGGTTTTATTTTAATTCTTTTATAGCAGCGAAGTAGCTATTACTAATTTATTTTATCATACTAATTCATTTCCACCAAACTACTTCTAAATGCAACCCTGCATTGTAACTTACAAGTAATTGCACAATTTCTCTTGAAAACGTAATTCCGTTCACAGTAAAATCACATATACTTTTTAAATAAAAAAATTGGTTTAATAAACACCAATCGAAAAAATCATTTTCAAAGGAAAGTTGGCGTTAATATTGGATATTGCTTTAATTTTTTTTATTGATTTATTCAAGTTGTTTATTGATTATTGATTTCAAATTTTTATTATGAGATGATTTTTTACTTTATCATTTTCTATAATTTTTTAATTTTTCTTTTTACTATTATATTTTTTTTTCATTCTTTGACGTTAGGAAAAAAATTATAAAAAATATTAATTACGTCATCGGGACGCGGAGGGAGCTGCTTGAGTAACAAAACTGTATATTTGTTACATGGAATTATTACTCGCCTTCTATAGGTGCATGTTAAAAAATATTTTACGTCAGTAAAAGCTACTTCTTAACCAACGCGATAAAAATAGACAAAAAATTGATGATGTCATGCGGCCGCAGTTGCAATATCGAAAGTGCAACAATCATACAACGGCGTTGCATGGAATTATTACTCCGTTAGTAAATGCGCCAGGGTAAATGCTATAAAACAGAAATAAAGGATTTACACTGGCCTTACCACAAAAACCAAAACTAAATTTTGACGTCGTCAAGTAGCGGAGATAGCAGCTTATGCAACAAGAATTCAATATTGTTGCATGGAATTTATACTTGTTCAGACAAATTTTATAAGCTTTGGTTTTTGACCTAATAGCGAAAATAAAAAGAAAATTGTCGCCATGACACCATGGAGGTAACCGTTTAATGCAGTAAAAAAGCAACAGGAGCTGAAAAACGTTGCATGAAATAATAACTTCATTACTATTGGCGCCACAGAAAATTTCGGTCACATGATAATAATAAAAATCAAAAAATAAAATATATATCGCGTCATGTGGCCCCTCAGGGAGCAGGGAACAGCACTTAGGACAAGAATTAGAAAAAAGATTAGGACAAAAAGTTCCACACGGATTAGGACAAGGATTTTGAATTGGATTCGGACAAGGACATAGATTAAAACAAGAATTTGTTGAAGCATTAATACTATGAAGCAATTAGACAAGAATAAGGTCGAACACACGAAAGATAAGTATGGCGGCAAGTTTAAGGACAAGCAAAAGTATAGCGACGAGGATAGAGATACGTTGTCACGTTAAAACCTAAGAGTGTATCTATGTCTATGACTAAAATTTAAACTTAACAATTTGACAGTATTTATTTATTTAATTTCTTTAATAAGAAACATACATATACTATGTTTGACCAGATCCCTAGGTACCTTTTATTCATTTCAACTTGATATTTGTACAAATATTTTCTTCTTAAAACATAATTTCATGCTTCATACAAACGTGCACAGTCAAATACAGGAAATTGCATTTGACTATCAAAGTAGACATAATTCAAGGACACAAGCAAATGCAAAAGCTGTTTTTTTTTTCTAACTCCTAGGAATTCAGTGAATGTCAAGCTTTTTCGCAGCCAGCAAGCAACAGTTGATGACATTGAGTTTTAATGATATTGCCACACAACAGATGCTCATCAACAGGAATTTTTTTTGCCTGGCTTCTTGCGTTAGAACGACGTGTTACCAACAAACTTCATATTCTGGCAACTTCAATTTGTAGCTCTTTCCATCTATGCCAACGAAACTACACTCTATCGCTAAAAATAAAGTGTTTCGTGCTCGTTCAACATACTACCGCGAAAGCAGTCAGTCATTCATTCATTTACTCACTCAGTCACTTGTCGACTAAGTGACGTGAGTGTCAAAATATGAACTTTAATCACATTTGACACCAAAGCAGGAAAAACATTTAGACGCAGTCTTTACCGTCGTCAACGGATCAAAATAGCAATGAACTTCATTATCACTATCATTGTCATGATTACTCGGGACATTATTATCAACATCATCGTCAGCGTTATGATGAGTAGAGTCATCATCATCATCATCATCATCATCATTATGAGCAGCGTCATCAACACATATAACGCCATGTTGAAGAGCTCAACATTTGTGCTACATGCAAATTTTTCGCTTTTGCAACAGAAACATGAACTTGACTTGATTTGATTGGATTGAATTAGATTTTATTTGAGTTGTTGTGAGTTGATTTCATTTGGCTGAGCTTTGAAATATTAAATCGTTGTTTTTGTATGGCTGTCTATTTTCGCAAACATATGTTGCAAACTTTTGCCGTCAAAAAGATTGCTGCCAAGAACAAAATTAAGCTTTTGAGCTTTGCATAAAGGTCATGCGTTATTCAGATAATTTTTTTTTTTCTTAAATTTTGAAAAAGCAAAAGATGTGGTTTATTTTGTTTTTTTTTTTTTAAATTGATAACAAAAATGTTTTCATACAACAACAGAGGGTAAGCAACACTTCTCCATAAAACACATTTGTTTCAAAATTAAATTTAGCGTATTTACGCTTCGCAGAATAAATTAAAATAAAAAAACAGACTTATTTGAATTTCAAAAATTTTTTCTGAAATTTTTGCTTTTCTTCTTTCAATGTTTCCTTTTATTCTTGATTTTTAAACACGAAAGTAAAGCACGATTTTTCTTGATTGAAAGTAAAGCACGAAATAAAGTTTTTCGTAGTATGGGTTCAAACCATGTCAGAACTGAGTCAATTTTTTTTTTTTTATAATCCGTTTTTCCTTTTGACTTCATATTCTTCTGACACATTTTTATAAATTTGACTTGCTCTTGACTCACTGGATATAAACAGTTTAAGATATTTTTGGCATTTTCGCTGCAAGGCCAATCGTAGGCGGTGAAAAGTTCAACGTTTTTAGTCTTGAGGTAGTCGGACGGTAGCGTGCTTTACTGCTACCTAAGAGCTCCAGGGTTCAAATCCCAGCTAGACAATCGTCCTAAGTTTCAGCATTAATTATATAAAATATAAAAAAATTTAACATCATCGCGACGCAGAGTGAACTTCTGAGGCAACGAAATTGCAAATTTGTTACATGGAATTATTACTTGCAATATACAGATGTTACAGTAAAAAAAAGAAAAATATACAAACAACTATTGCATTATGAGACCACGGACAAATCCGCTTCAATTTCGAAAATGTAATAATCACGCAACGGCGTTGCATGGAATTGTTACTCGGTGAGTATTATACCGTATGAGCACTACGGTAAATATTATAAAAAAAAAAGAAATAAATTTGACATGGTCAGGTCGCCAAAGTGACGACTTACCTACACGTGCCATACGGAAAATCCACACAACTTTCTGACTACTGTTCCTTAAAGTGCTGAAAGTAAATAGTAAAACCTTATCTGGGTTTGGTTTCCGACCAGGTTTTATTGTATGAAGAATATATTGGCTCAAGCTTGATTTTTAAAAGAAAATGCACGTTTTCTCAGGGGTACACCTTATAAGCCGTTTGAAGTTCTGTTCTGTAACTGACTCGAAAAACTGCATCGAAGCCTCAAAATCGCGAAAATACCAAAAAGTGCCCAATTTTTTACTATTTTAGGTCCATATCCTGCACACCGTTCCGAATTTTGACAATCAGAACATAATTAAAGGCAAGACAAAACTGAACAACTCTTTAGAACCGGTCAACTGCGTCCAACTTTTTTTTGTTTTAAAATTTATTTCGCATGGAACAAATATTTTTTAATTCTTTACAAAATACAAAACTAGAAAAAACAAGTTTGTTCGGCAAGCCCAGAGTTTGAACCCACGACTTTACACGACTGCTGGACAAATTTTAATTTAATTATTTATAAAAATTTTATTTATTTTAGTTTAATATTATTTTATTTTGATATCCCTCATATATTTTTATATATTCCTAATAATTTTATATTTTTTATATTTTTTGTATTTTTTCTATTTATTGTATTTTTTATATTTTTAGATTCTTTATATTTTTAATTGTTTTAAATTTTGAATGTTTTTTTTATATTTTTTAAAATTTTTAACATATTTTCATATTCTTAGATTTTTAAAATTTTTTTTTATATTTTTTTATACTTTTTATTTTTTATATAATAACTTCATTTTTTATATATTAAATATTTTTTATATTTTTTATATTTTTATATTTTTTATATTCTTTATATTTTTTATAATTTTTTAATTTTTATATTCTTTATATTTATTTATATTTATTTATATTTAAAATATTTTTCGTATTTTTCATATTCCTTACATTTTATATATTTTTTAATTTTTCTCTTTTTTATATTTTGAGTCATTTTTATATATTTTATAATTTTTATATTTTTTATATTTTATATTTTAGCGTCCGTGGCGTAGTAGGTTAAAGTGCATGGCCTCTATGACAACGAACCTGGAGACCCGGGTTCGAACCCCAGCAGCGACAGAAAATTATTTGAATTAAAATGATTTTTCTGTACGGCCGCCACCTCTCTGCAGACAATGGCAAACCTCAGAGAGTAATACAAATGCCATGTAAAGCTTCTTGAGAACAGTTAAACTAAACTAATAAAAACTAAAATAATGACAATAATGTTAACAAATTAATTAGAATGAAGTATAGTTTGAAAGTATAAGTATAAAAAGTGAATATAAGTATAAAAAATATTCTTTGAAAGTATAAATGAATCATTATTATATAAATCACTGCAATTACATATATTAGACTTGAACAAAGGCAAAGGATTAAATTGCAAATGAAGATTAACAATTATTAGATGTAAAGAATGAATAAAGTACAAGATTAATATAATATTATTGCAATGAGGAGGAAAAAATGCTCAATCGAAATTGAAATTGCACGGCATTGGTAATTGCTCTTAGATCGGTTGGTAGAGCGTTCCAAAGACGGATTGTAAACACAAAAAATTGTCTTTTCGAAGCCAGACAATAATGACGCTTTTGTATAATTGCGTTTGATCTTCGTGACCTTGCAAACCCGAGTCTGCTGTACAGGTAAACTGGTCCATTAGTATAAACCACCTTGTGCAACGTAAGTGAATGAAATTTCAGTAAATTGTCGAAGGTCATATTGTATAGACGCTTTGCGTGCAGGGAAACATGGTCTCTGCGTTTTAAGCCATAAAGATAACGAGCAATGTTGTTGAAGAGAACATTGAGTTTGTGTTTGAATAACCTGTCACAGTTTGCAAATATTTCGCACCCGTAGAGTAGGGTAGGCATGAGGTACGATTTAGCCAATAATATACGAGTTCTAAGGGTTGTAAAAAATTGAGTTGTCCATAAAACCCGTAACATACCATAAACTTTACCGATAGTGCTACCTATATGAGTGTTCCACGACAGTGTTCTATTAAATATTATACCTAGGTTTTTTACACTATCAACAAATTCAATATTAGTCGACTGGTTTTTTGAGACATAGACCATTTGAGGTGGCCCAGTCGTTAATGCGTCGAAGATTATTATTTAGGTTTGAAACACAAGGGACGATAGACTCACGGGAACAACTGACATACAATCGGACATCATCGGCATACATATGAACGTTACAATTTTTCAACACTTTTGGTAGGCAATTTATATATACAGAGAAGAGAAGAGAGCCCAACACAGAGCCCTGAGGAACACCCCTGTCATTTGTTAGAAATGTTGATACTCTGCCATGTGAACAAACTGCTTGTGTTCTGTTAGATAGATAAGATGATATCAATTTAGCAGCAGTGGGAGAGAAACGAAACAGATTCACAAGCTTATTAAGCAACACAAAATGATCCACCATATCAAAAGCTTTTGAGTGGTCTAAAAGCACTAGAAAGTTAATTTTGCTCTCATCAATACCTATTCTAAGGTCTTCAACAACATCAATTAGTGCTGTTACACAGCTCCGCTTAACTCGAAATCCAGATTGGCATTCGGTAATTAAATAGTTCCTATGAATGAACTTACACATTTGTCTATAAATTATTAGTTCTAGAACTTTCGATACATACGACAAAATGGCTATAGGACGGTATTCATTGCACGTTTTAGGTATTGGTATTATTTTGGCCTGTTTTCAACTGGCAGGAAATATAGAGGTAGTAAGAATAGAATTAAAAATGTGCGTTACAAAAGGTAGTAATTTTGGCAGTAGGGCCTTGAGAAATACACGATGATTGTCAAAACGAACAGCGTTGGACTTTATAGCTAAAAAACACTCGAGAACATCCGTTTGCTCAACGCATTCAAAACTAAAATCGTTGTAACTTCGCACTCTGTTAGGGTTAGCGAAATATTCATGAGAGATTGCTGGCATTGGGAGATTTAGAAACTGTATGTTCAAATGATCTACATCAACATCTTCACTTTTCCTATCTTTGCACTTCCCGATTCCAATGTTTTTTATTTCCTGCCATGTTTTTTTGCTATTAATTGCAGAAGCGAATTTTTCACGATAAAATTTTATTTTTTCTGATTTAATTTCTGCAACAACAGATTTCCTAGCATTTTTTAATTCACTATAGATCTCCGGTGTCTTAAAAAATATTAAGTTTTTAATTTTGTCTTTAAACCATGGGCGTTGAACAGGTTTCAAATTTTTAGTTTTGATTGGGACGAACTCCTCAAAAAGACTACTGAGATTGCTTTGAAAAAAACTAACTTGCTCATCAGGTGATGTCATACTGTACATACTGCTCCAGTTGATATTTGAAATTTCAGACTCAAGACATATGTTGAGTCCCGCCCTCTGCTTACAAAGTATTCTAACTAAATTAAATGCGCTGTCTTTGGAACGAACACGTTAGTCAAAAAATTCGACATGTGTGTGATGAGATACATTTTTGCTCCAATGCGTGCTTGTTATTAAAGTGGTTATTGTAATAATATGTTTGAAAAAGATAGGGCAGATACCTGCATTAAAATAGTAGTAACCTATTATACAAAATTTTTGGAAAGCTCCTAATAAACTATATTCTTGGCTGTGCATATAAGATAACAGATAAATTTTAAAAAGATTATTAACAAGCATCGTCTCAAGTTGTGCAGTTCTTGTCATCATTATTTAGTTATGGTGGTAGTTATGGTAGTTATGGTGGTTGTTGTTGTACTGCTCAGTAGTGACAGATTCTGCGAGAGTGTTTAGCTTTAGCATATTATCAATGAAGATCGGGTTATCGTTGGGTCTCAGCTTTACATGACAATGCCTCGACGGGTGAAAGAAGCTGAGAATTTCTGTTGTTTTTTTAAACCGAAGAGCAGATTGAAGAATAACAGAATTTTCTTTGCTAAGCCCTTCGTTGATGTAGAAAGGCTTAGTGGACTAGAACCCCGCGTGGTGCAAGCGCATGAAATCATTATTTTCGCGTCTGAACTTTGCTACTGAGTGTAGCACAAAATTTCTATCCAACGGCGTATTGAATTTTGCAATGATTGTGGTATCAGTGGGGTTGTGGTGCGATGTTTTTCCTTGCTTAATCCGGTGTATACTCTTAATGTTTGGTGGTTTAATATTTATAGAGGCACATATTTGATGAAATATTTCATGAAGATTTTCACCATCAGAGTGTGAAGGCCATTAAGTCGCAGATCGCATGCAACAGCAGTGTTTTCCTGCTTGGCCAGCTTCGACCTTAGCTCCTCAACCTCAGCTCTAAGCGTGCTAACATCTGATTTAAATATATTGAACTGGCAGCAACATTTTCCAACTGGGTGACTCTTTCAGTGACGGAGCGTAGGCAGTTAGTCATTTCAGCAACATTTTGACGAAGTTTTTTTTTGACGAAGCTCAGCGAGAATTTTGAATTCACTGTTTTGAAGTGCTTCTTTGATTTACTTTTGAAATATACTTTTTATATTTTTATATTTTTTGTATTTATTATATTTCTTTATATTTTCTATAGTTTTTTTATTTTTTTATATTTTATGTATTTTTATACTTTTTAAATTTTTTGTTTTTTATATTACTTAGAAATTTTTATATATTTTTATATTTTTAATTTTTTTTTTTTATTTTGTATGCTTTTTATTTTTTTTATATTCTTTATATTTTTATACATTTTATATATTTTTTATATCTTTTGTGTTTTTAATTTTTATATTAAGTCTAATTTTTAAATTTTTTTGTTTAAAATTTTATATTTTCGTATTTTTATATTTTTATATTTTGAAATATTTTTATATTTTTATATTATATTTTTTATATTTATATTTTTATATTTTTATATTTTTATTTTTTTATCTGTTTATATTTTTATATTTTTATATTTTTATATTTTTATATTTTTATTTTTTTATCTTTTTATATTTTTATATTTTTATATTTTTATATCTTTATATTTTTATATTTTTATATTTTTATATTTTTATATTTTTATATTTTTTTATTTTTATATTTTTATATTCTTATATTTTTATATTCTATATATTGATAGTTTTATATCTTTATATGTTTATATTTTTATATTTTTATATCTTTATATTTTTATATTTTTTTATATTTTTATATTTTTGTATTTTTATAATTTTATATTTGATATTTTTATATTTTTATAATTTTAAAATTTTTATATTTTTATATTTTTATATTTTTATATTTTATATTTTATATTTTTATATTTTTATATTTTTATGTTTTTAAATTTTTTTTTATATTTTTATATTTTTATATTTTTATATTTTTAATTTTTTATATTTTTATATTTTTATATTTTTATATTTTTATATTTTTATATTTTTATATTTTTATATTTTTATATTTTTATATTTTTATATTTTTATATTTTTATATTTTTATATTTCTATATTTCTATATTTTTATATTTTTTTCATTTTTATATTTTTATATTTAATCGTCGCAGTAAAAATTGATTTTTTTTTAGTAAATATTTATACGAAATTAAAAATTGCCAACAGTAACACAACAGTTATTATTTGAACATCTAACAAAAAAGCAAGCAATCAATATGGCTGAAAATATTAATGAAATTTTCATGAAAGTGTTGTTGAGCACACCTCGTGTGTATATCAAACAATAAAGTACAAATATTTTTGGTTTCTGATTATTAAAAAAAAAAAATGGCTTTTCTTATATTAACGTTGATAATTCAGCAGAGTATGAGTACAATTTAACGGATTTGTAATTATTTTGGTAAATTCAACTCAATATTAAAGCAATTTATACTGTATCTAAAAGAATACAAAAACATTAAATTTGCACTTTTTTGTTTTAAAGTTTAAATGCGAATATTATGCTCAGTATTTCAGTTTGAGTCACTTTAGATCAGTATCAGATATGTATGTAATTATTGTTTTGATTTATAAAAAAATTCAACGGCTATAATTTTGAGCTTAAAATATGTCTGACTTACGAATGAGTTATTTACATTGTCTCAAAGCTATTACGAATTGACAGAACAAATATTGAAATGTCAATATTTATACAAGCAATAAAGCAACAAATGTCAACCTTAATTCAAAATATGTTGAAAATTCAATTTTTTATTCACACTGACACAGCATATGCACTGCAGCACAAAAACGAAAGCACTCTAAAACAAAAGCAATAACAACAATTACTTGCAATTGCAAATTAAAATAAAATTAAATTAATCACATTTCCAGATCGGATTAATATTAATAATTTGTCGCTTTAATTGCGGAGCATTTAAAAGTAATAAAAACAAAATTAAACAAACAAGGAAGCACATTCACACGAATGGGTTGCGTGTGTGTGTGTGAGAGAGAGGTCGGTTGGGTTAATTAATAATGCAAACATGCGGGTGGATAAAATCAATACGAGCAGGTTTTATAATTGGTCTCAATTAATGTTTTTATTGCATTTTTATGTTGCATACTTTTAGGTGAATCCTTTTTTGCTATAAGCACCAATTTGTTGTTAACTTAACAAAACATAGTAAACAATAAACTGTTGCATAGTTTTAAGCGGCACTAGCGGTTGGTTTATATTGATTCAATTTGACAGTCAATATTTCAATATTTTGTCAAATATGAGCATGTGTTGGTGTTGTGAAGTTTTTTTTTTTTTAATCAAGCACATTTGTGGTTATTTAGCTTTGTAAGTGTTAAACTGTTTTATATATTTTATTAAATAACTTTTTTTTCAACGCTTAAGAAACAATCTCAATTTAGAACTTTGGAAAGTTTGTACTTGACTGGAGACCAAACAAAAACAAGCACACCACAGACACGCACACACCAAGCGGCAAAATTAATTTTAAGACAGAAGAGAAAAATTTCTAAAGTTTTGAACATATTCAAAGGCAAATTTTCTACAGCTTTTAGTTTATGAGTGGTTGTAAGCTAAACAGAGAATGATGAGGGTGGAGAGATAGTAGTAGTGAGTGAAGAGAGGAAATGATTGTGTTTGTGTGTGTGGTTGATTTCCAAAGGCGCTCATGGAAGAAGCCGTAGAGGCCTAAAGGCGGCAAGTATTAATCTTGTTTCATTTATTTATGAAAATTTCATAGTGTGGATGTGTGTATGTGTGCGTCGAAGATTGCTTGTTGGTATTTGTTGCATAGCATGAAGGTTTCTGACAGCTTGCACGTAGATAGAATGATGTGACAGAGTGTCGGAAATTGGCTGACACAAATTTTCATAGTTATTTGTGATTTTATGTAAGTTTGTATATGTAGCTATGTGCGATTTTGTATGACCTTGTGTGCGTATTTATGTGTGACTTTGTGTGAGTGTGTGTGTGTGTGTGTGCTTGTATTACCCAGTAGGAAAACCCATGCTTCTACACTGCATTATAAACTACTTATTTTTCATCCGTGGGGCGTGAAACTTTCCTTTCAAAACCTAGATTTTACAGAGGCTTAGCCACCTCTAGTAAGCTTCCTTTTGTAAAGTATGAAAAGCATAATAATACGTACTTACGTTTTCTTAAATAAATTCAAGTGCAGAGAATGCACTGCCGACGGTCGAAATCGTTTGAATTTCCAGGTTAATGCACTTTCATTGATAAGCGGGATGTATGAAAGAAAACGTAAGGTACACATAAGGTGCATTATATCTAACGATCACATAATCATAAGTGAAGACGTAAGATGCTCTAAATGTAACAAAAAAAAACATACTTACTTTCGTGTGATTCTATTTCCACCTTTATAAGCTAAAGGAAATCCTAAATTATTAAGTAAGCACCTAACGATTTTTCCCACTGGGTAGCTTAAGAGTGCATCTGTGTGAGTTTGTTCGCTGTGTTTGCATGATACTTGTGTGCGTTTGTATGTGATCGTAATTGTCGAGAATTTCATTTGGGTTTCATTAATTATGCAAGAAAATTTTGAATGGTAAATATTTTGTTAATTTTCCTAAGATCTGTGCCTTGAATTGTAACAGCAGGCAGCAGCTGGGTTGCCGCCTACAAGCATGCAACAAATTTTATTCAATATAAAATATGAAACACCGGCTAGCAAATTGTTATGGAATTTGTTAAAATATTCTTAGCCTAGAGCGTTAATAAATATGCAATGAAATTTTTTTTTTGTTTTTTTTTTTATGTACGAGTTGCTACATACATATATTTCGCGAATAAATATAAAGACCGAATTTTCTTCTTTATTGTTTTTCCAAATATTCTTTTTTATGATTAATACATTTCTGTATGCGTTCGAACCATTTGTCATAAAATGTATCCCATTCCGTTTGAGACACCTCCAAGCATAGTTTTTGAAAGCATCAACGGTGGAGAACAAAAAGAGGTTATTTTTTTATATTTTTAAATTTTTTATATTCCTATATTTTTTATGTTTTTTTTTTTTATATTTTTTGTATTTTTATATTATTTATACTTGTTATATTTTTTATATTTTTTATATATGTTATATTTTTTATATTTTTTATATTTTTTATATTTTTTATATTTTTTATATTTTTTATATTTTTTATATTTTTTATATTTGTTATATTTGTTAGATTTTTTATATTTTTTATATTTTTTATATTTTTTTATATTTTTTATATTTTTTATATTTTTTATATTATTTATATTATTTATATTTTTTATATTTTTTATATTTTTTATATTTTTTAATATATGGGTCAGTTGCAAAAAAAAAAACGTACACAAAGAGGTTTTCATGTTTTGTTTTTAAAGTTTTTTAAATTGTCCCGTTGGAGTAGTCATATAAAGTGAAAATAATGAAGAATTCGAAGTTGTTTTTAGGCATTGCAAAAAATAATTTTTTCTATGGTTTTTTACGATTTTTGTATTGAACGTCACACAGCAGATATACGGGAAAAATCACTAAAAATTTTAAAAATATTGCAAATGAAAGCTTACTGTGATGTAAATGAAAGCTTACTGTGAGCTATTTGATCAGTTAAATCAGCTTTTGCAGAAATCGCCATTTCAGTTACAGAAATAATAATTTTTTACCAAAAATACCTACATATTTTACAATTTTAACGGGAAAAATTAAAATTTTTCTCCAAAAAGACATCAACATAGAGGTTATTTTCAAAGTAGTAGATTTGCAGCAATAAATAATACAACACTGTTAAATAATAAGCAATTTCAGAAAAAACAATACGTGACGTTCAATACATTTTGTGACGTTCAATAAATTTTGTTGCACTCAACCAAATAATTTAAATCAAATTGGGAGTTTAACAAAAAACAGGTTTATTTTTTTACAAAAAAAAAATATATAAAGTTATAATTCAGCTATACATAAAATTTTCTTCCAATTTTTTTTTTCTTTATTTTTTACAAAAAATTAAAAAAATCAAAAGCTAGTTGAATTTGTATTGAAAATTTATTTAGACTTCACGTTTTACAATATAACTTCTGAAACCTTTAAAACCACATCTTCATTTTATATCATTGGAAAGGTATAACCTAACGTAAAAACGTACAAAAATGAAATTTATAAAAAAGAAAAATATTATAGCACGTGTTGCTGGTATGGTATTGAACTTAAACAAATTAAGAATGAGTCAACTTATTGCAATATTTTCAAAAATTTTGTACTTTTCCTCAAAATAGATTAAATAAGATTTCCAATGATACTATATTACCGGTAATCGGTCTTAAGTTGATTTGAGCTACGTTGTCTCCAAATAGACCCTATTTTGGCCGCGAACAATTATTCTAAAAATTTATAGCTTCGAATTTGGTTTTCACATCAATAAACCAATGCAAGAAAAATATTTGAGAGAAATCGGAGATGCAACTGATCACTTCAATGTGAAATGGGCGATATCAGTTTGTAAAAACAAAAAGCAAAAATCAGGTCAAAGTCATACACAGGTACTCTTCTTTTTGCTTTCGTTTATATTCTTCATTTCGTTCCTTATCTAGCTTTATTTTTTCCCGATATCTTCGTGCACTTTCAGCAGGCGTTAACTTTGCTATTTTACTCTTAAATATACAAAAATTAAATACAAAATGAATACTTCAGCCGGTGGTGTAACATATCTTAAAAGTGACGCTCAATACATTGGCCAGTTTTTAGTTTTTTTTTTCTTAGGAATTTTATTTTGCAAATATACGAAAGCAAAGAAATTAATCAAAACCTATGAAGCAATGATTTTAAACTTGAATTTTTTTTGTTTACTATTTTTGCTTTAATAAAACTCCGCGTGACGTTCAATACATTTTTTCACGTACTTATCATGATGAACTGAGAAAACACAAAAAAATTTATTTTAATATTTTTTAATCGTCTTAATTTTTAGAATTTCGTGAGAACTAATCTCTGCACTTTCTTAATTTAACTTTCTTGTCATCTATATTACCTAGATACCACACCTAAATTAAAACTAACGAAGCGTAAAGAAAAAGTGACGTTCAATACAATGCGTGGGGACTAAATGTAAATCGAAAGCCAGATTCGCGATGACAATGTTTTGAGAATAACAACAAAATAAAACATAAGAAATAAATGATATCATTACAAAACAGTTATTATTTGTTAAATTTTTTCATTGTTTTCAACTTTTTTTTTCACGTTTTTCATCAAAAAGTGTAACTGGCGACACATGTTTTTGTATTAAGCGAGTATGAGAGATCCATATAACATTCCTCAAAACAAATATGCAAACAATTTTAGGATTCTGAAAAATATATTTTGTCAATAAATATTCTTCAGTGATCACTTTCTCATGTTTTATTTGTTTTTTTTTTTCTTTTTGTTTTTACTTAAAAACAGAGTTAAAAGAGCGGGGACAAAAAAAGAGCATTTTGTATGCAATTGACCCATATATGTTTCTCATATCTTCTATAGTGTTTTGTGTGTACTTTTTTTAATTTTTTACATTTATTCATTTCTTTTTTTTTTAATTTTTAACAATTTTTTTAATATTAGAAGTATTTTATATATTTTTATTATTTTGAATTTTTTTTAATATTTTTTAAATCTTTTAAAATTTTGAATAATTTTTTTATTTGTAAATCTTACTTTTAATCTTACTTTTAAAATTTTGTATTTAATACATTCTTAATTTTTTAAATTTTTCATCTTTCAAACAGCCCAGTATGCTATGTACGTCTTAAAGGATCATTGAGGGTAATCTTGTTAGCGATGTATTCGCAGTTAGTTACATTTTTCAGAACATCGAAAGTATAGCATGAATCCAATACCTTTCTTCTACTTGATAGTGGTATCAAATTAAATAGGCTGAGCCTTTGTTTCTTGCAGTGGAAGACTACAACAATCGTGGTAAGAATTGCTTTTGAATGGATTCGATTCTATCACAATGGGATTCAAAAGCTGGATTTCAAATAATGCAGCCATATTTGCGTATTGGGTGCATTAGTGCACAATACAGGGATGTAGGCATCCATACGTTCTAGAATACATATGCTCGTCTTTTAATAAAACCAAGCTGTTTGCTGGCCCGGGACACAATCTTATCATAGTGTAGATTAAAGCGCAGTTTGTTGTCCAAGACTACTCCAAGATCAACTATATAATTCACCCTGTTAAGTTCGATATTGTTGAGGAGGTAGTTGTGATTTATAACAATATTTTTTACGTAAAAATTGATCACGTTACACTTATTTATGTTGAGGTAAATTTTGTTTTGGGTACACCAGGTCTCAAGAGATAAGAAGTATAACTGTAAGAAATTGGCATCTTTCTGCGATTTAATTACGTGGTACATTATTAGGTCGTCCGCATACATAAGATGTGGAATATACTTCAATACTATAAACAACTCGGATATGAAGACATTGAAGAGCAGAGGACCAAGGTACCTTCAAAACAATTCCTTGGAATTTAACATATTGGAGATTAACCAACTAAGTAAAGATCCAGAGAAACCAAATTTTTCTAATTTATGTATTAAGATGCCATGATTAACACGATCGAGGGCTTTACTGAAATCAGTATAAATAGCATCTATTAGGTCTCCTTTCTCCGTCTTGCTCAAAGCGTCAAAAACCGTAATGATTAGGTTAGTGGTGGTGGACCGCCTTTTTCGAAGCCCGTGCTGGTGCTGATCAAAAATTTGAATCACTTTTGAAATTTTGCGACTAGCAAAAGAGTAGAAAAACATTGCTTTGATAAAGTATAGCGCTTCTATAATTCCGCTCTGGTTTAATTGTTATTGCGCTTATAAGCTTGTCAAAGTTAGTGGAGTCGGAGTAGCGTCCGACAAAACAATGGTCTAGTCAGCTTGGTTTGTTCTGCAAAGAACTTTGTTGTTGTAGCAACCTGTTGCTTCATGAATTATTTGGCATAAAGCTCTTAATATAATTCTTAAAACATGTGTTTTTTAAGAATTATAAAAATTAAGTGATCAAAAATAATTTTTTGAAATAGCTTTTGGATGGCTGACAAAATATTTTAAAAATACTTTTCTTAATTTTTTTTTATATTTTCCACATTTTTTATGTATTTAAAACTTTTAGAACATTTTATAAAGTTTGTATTTTTTTTTTTTTTGTATTGTTTATATTTTCTGTTCTTTATACATTTTAATTCCTTAGTTTTAATGTTTTTCAAATGAACTTTTTTTACAATATTTTTTAATGCAATTTTGTTATTTTTAATATTATTTGTTCTATTTATTTTTAATATTTTTTTTTATTTATATATTTTTTATTAACATTTTTTATTTTTTTTTCATTATTTTCAAATTTGTTTAAAAGAGTTATGTGTATCAGTCGTTGATATATTTTATTTATTATTTTCGCTTTTTTTTTTTTTTTTGTAACTTAATTTTATTAAAAATTTAAATTTTATTTTTATTCAATAATTTTCTTTTATTTCTGACTTTTATTTAACATTTTTTATTAGTTTTTATCAGTCACACTATTTTTTTATATGTTTAGTATTTTATTATTTTTTTTTTTTTATTTGTTTTAATTTTATTTCTCTTATTTTTTATTATTTTTGATCTTTGTGTAAATATTTCTGTATTGTTTTGTTTTCTATTATTTTTGCATTAATTTTATATATTTTTTACGCACTTCATTTCTATCATTATATTTATTTTGTCACATATATTTTTGAGTATTTTTAACATGAATATATTTTTTTATATTTTATCACTATCTTCTTTTTTTATATAAGTTTTAATTTTTTTTCTTTGTATTTGTTTTTGTATTTTTTAAGTTTTTAAGGTTTCTAATTTTGTTAATTTATTTTTTATTAATTTTTTTACATATTATTATACTTGTTGTTAGCTAAGCACCAACGCCGTAGTTATGGGGGGTTCAAACCGCTCCACTCCCCCCTTAGCAATTCAGAATATTTTTCTATATTTAATAAAAACGCAAATATTTCAAAATATTTAATTTTGCCATATTATGTGTGAAGATAAATTGCAAATTGTATATTATTAACTGCTTATTTTTGTTAGCAGCTATTAAGTTATATATAATATATAATTTTATTTTGCTTCAGTATTCACCCCCTCCCCCCTTATGAAATAACTATCTATGGCATTGCTTTGCACCTAAAGGTTTTCAACACATTGTTTTTTATTAGTTTTTAATTATTAAATACTTTTGATTTTTTCTCACTTTTTTATTTTTTAACTATTTTTTATTATTTATTATATAATATTTTTTATTATTATTATTAATTATAAAATTTTATTATTATTTTTATAAATTTTGTATTATTTATTATTTTTTGTTTTTTTCTTTTTTATTTTAAATTGTTTGCGAATTTTTATCATTTTATTATTTTTTTACAAATTTATTATTTTTAATAAATTATTATTATTAAATTATTAAATTATTTTTAACAAATTTTTATTATTTTTTATTTTTATAATGATTTGAATTAGTGTTTTATTAGTTTTTATTTTTTTTTTAAATTTTTTTCATTATTTTATTAATAATTTGTATTGTTTTTAAGTTTTTTTTTTATTCTTTTAAATAATTTTTTAAACTATTTTACATTATGTTTGATTATTTTATTAATATTTTTTATTGTTTTTTTTTTTCATTTTTTTATTATTTTTTATAATTAAATGATAATCACATAATTTTATAATTTATTTTTAATTTCTTTTTAGTGCTATTTAAATTGTATTTATAAAAATGGAATTGAATTGAAATGAATTAACATGTGAACGTAAATTCCCTCATCTCTCAGTGCATCGATGAACTCCATTTACTTCTGGCGATGAAGCACCATCAAAAAACTCTGTTTATCGATGGTACACAGAATTGAAGGGGGCCGTACTTCGCTCACTGACGAATTCCGTAAAGGGCCTTTCAAGATGAATAAAATCCAACAAAAGTTGTTCGAGTTTGAAGCACTGTAAAGCAATTTCTTCAAAAAAACTAGTAATGTGACCACGGTAGCATTTGAGATACGTAGAGAGATCAATTCGGATGTGTATAGAATTACTTCTTGGACAGAAATATTCTGTAAAATAAGGAAAAGAAACAATCGCCGAAGTATTATTTTTCATCTTCAACAAAGGCATTTTTGAGCACTTAAAACATTGATTTAATCGACTGGTCATCGAACGTAAAGTCCTCATTTTAAACCTAATGACTTCCTTCTGATCCCGCACATTAAGAAAAAACTGCGTCAAAAGCGATTTTCAACGCCATAAGAAGCCAATGAGACGTTTAAAAACTAGGTTTTCGAGGTGTCTCAAACGGAATGGTATATATGTTAGGATAAATAGTTGAAACGCATGCAAAAGTGAATTTCTTGTGAAGGAGAATATTTCGAAAAACAAGAAAGGTATTTTTAATGAAAAAATTGGGCTTTATATTTATTCCCGAAATATATATAGCAACTCTCGTATATAGTTTACATTTTAAATTTTACCTCTTGCATATATGTATTAATATATAATTTTTTTCTTTGTTTCATATTTTGGGAAAAAAACACATTTATAAACTCATTCTTCAGTTTATTTTAAATAAAGTTAAACACTTGCAATTCCTCTGAAAGTATCAGAAAATATTTGCTTTGAATTTTCTTAACTCATATATTAGCCAAAAGTTAAATTTTACAAACTTTATTGCACAAATTCGGCTTTAAGTATGATTATTCTTAGCCCAAAAGTATGCAATGGAAAATTGTTTAATAGACCATTTTATGAATTCCTACTTTTTAATAATTTGCTGAAACATTAAAACTTCTAAAATACATTTAAACTTGTTTGGCCCACATATAAAATGCTGCTCATAGCATGCAACAAATTTTACACAATTTTGCACAACTTAGCTATTTATTTGCATAGCAGTAGCTTTAATTGCTGCAAGCTTTACTACAACAAAGCAAACAAGTGCCAATTACCACTGAACTCTTTTACAGTGCGCCTAAATACATGCTGTATGCATACTTAATCGCTGTAACTAAATGTGTGTGAGTAAATATATATATGTGTGTGTTTGTATACCTCGTAAATCAAAAGCAAAAAGTTTTTCCTCTTTATTTTTATTCATACAAGTTTAGCTCGCGAATTTTTGTGTTTTGCAAACTGAATGCAACTGACAGTAGCATTAAAAAGAAAGTCAACGAAATAAATAAAACTCTAGAATAAACAAGTGAAAGACAGACAAACAGACAGACAGCAAGCAGCACACAACGTAGAAATATAAAAACAAATACTTTCAAAGACAGCGTGCGCCAAAAGGTATGCTAAAGAATTAACGTAGTTTAGTCTGTGATGCTCTGCTCTGCTCTCGCACAAGTTGACGTGGCACACATTTAAGGCTGTGTGTGTGTGTGCTTTTTTTATTTCTAGAAAATTGCTTTCATTTATTTAGAGACAAATATTTGCGGCAGAACTTGAAGAAACTTTCAAAGTTTATGCAGTAGGTAGATTTATCTTCGTTTATTTTTTATGTTTTTATTTTATTTTATTTTATTTTTTTATTTATTTTTTTTTTTGTTTTTTTTTAATTTTTCGTTCTACAGTTTTTACTTCAATGGCATAGTAAAATCATTGCTTTGCGGTTGTTATGCTTTCAATGAAAAGGTATCAGCTATGAATGCCAGAGTACAAGTGGTTTTGCTTTTTATGACATTTTAATGCGAAAAAGCGGAGCAGTTTTAATGCCACTTTGAATAGGGTTGCCACACACACACACACACAAATTACTTTGATGAATTACAAAATATGCTTAATTATAGTTCTTGAATAAGTATCTGCATCCTAAAAATAATGATTATGAACATATAATTTAGTAAATTTACCCAACTTGTTATCCAGCTATGTCTTTAGGTAAGAAGATCAAGCAAGCATTGATGAGTGGAAACATACCTGAAAAGATAAGAGAAAATTAGGTTAGAAGTTTAATTTATGAGCACTGTGAAGAAATGGGCACTGTTCTCTATTCATACTTAAATTTTGACAAAATATTTTAAGGACTTAAAACGCAGCACTTCGTATTAAATGAAGTGAAATTATCTCAGAGAAATGTCAATTGGCAATTAAAGCAGGTGACATTTAAAATTAGCTAAAATAACATCGCATCGATATGTCATTTTGTGGAGCATTGATTTCTCAGAATACAAATAAAGACTCCGAAGTCAGAGCATTAAATATTACAGTGCACCTAAATTCCAACTTTTTCCTTGCTTTTTAAAATTTCCAATATTTGAATGTTTGAAGAGTTATTTGGAGCTGCAGGTGTCAAATTAAAAGTTTTTACTCTCTTAATAACATCCATTGGTTTCCAAGAGTCGTGACATCTTCAGAAAATTCGTAAATAAACATCATTTTCTTCGCAAGATATTGTCCTTTATTTTAAATCAAATTGAAAAAAACATTCAAAGTATTGTCATCATAGCCACAACTTTTTTGGACAGGAGACGTATCGATACGTGTCGGAGGAACTCATCGTCACATTCCAAGAATCGACCCATTTTTTTGCAATCTTCACAAGCACTGAAACCTTGAAGTTCATGAGTCACCGATCGAAACAAGTGATAATCAGAAGTCATATCGAGAGAATAACTTCGTTGGGTAGGTACGAAGAGTAGGGTTTCCAAGCATGTGTACGTTTTGATTGGTTTTAAATCAGAGAAGGGCACGAACCTCAAATTTGAGGAATGACGTAACATTTCTGTATACATATACAGCAGTCAGCTTTGATCAGCAGAGATCAGTATGCTACGAAACTTCAAGCAGGCAACATTGCGTTCGTCTGTTTCGCTTTTTTATATGATTTTTTAGCTTTCAGTGTAGCAAGCTGAGTGCGACACATATGCATTGACATAATGTTGGTGTGTGGTGTGCCCATCTCTGTTTTAAATATTCTGATGAACATTGTCTTGCATAATTTATTATTTGCTTATTTTTTTTTTTTTTTTGTGAATTTTTTATATTTTTCATTTTGTAGTTTCTTACATTTTAAAATTTTTATTTCCTTTTTATATAATAGTGATTATAATTTTTTTTTGTATGTTTGAATTTTTTTGTATTTTTTAATTTTTTTGTATTTTTTCATTTGTACTTAATGCATATATTTTTTTTTATTTATTTCTATTTTGTTAAAATGCACATTTGTACATTTATTTTTTCTAATGTTTTGTATTCTTTTATTATTTAATTTATTTTATTAGTATTATAAAGACATAATATTATTTTTTACATTACAATATTTTTGATTTATTTTTTATTTTTTTTTTTTTTTTGTATTTTTTTATTTCTTTTTTATTTTTTTTTTTTTTGTATTTTTTTATTGCTTTTTTATTTTTTTTATATTTTTTTTATTTTTTTTATTTTTTTTTATTTTTTTTTATTTTTTTTTATTTTTTTTTTATTTTTTTTTTAATTTTTTTTTAATTTTTTTTTATTTTTTTTTTATTTTTTTTTTATTTTTTTTTTATTTTTTTTTATTTTTTTGCTTTTTTTATTTGTTGTGTTTTTTCATTTCTTAATTTATTGTGTTTTTTCATTGTTTATTTTATTTTAAGGTTTTTTTTTAAATTATTCGTATAATTTTACTAGTTTTGTATTCCATATTACTTTAACTTTTTAATTTATTCTAATAATATTAAATTTTTTCATAGTTTTCAGTTTTTGTTATTTATTATTTCAGAAACTTATTTATTATTTTGAAATTTATTATTTTATCTGTTTTGTTTTAATTTTATATTTATTGTTAAATTCTTAGGTTTTATAATTTTTTTTTTACTTTTTATTTATTTGGAGTCATTGTTTTGCATTTTTACTTTCTTATCTTTTTTGTTCCTCTTTTATAGTTTTATTATATTTTTCATATTAATTTGTTTTTTTTTTCTAATTTATTTGTTTTTGTTTTTGTTTTTTTTTTTTATTTTGTTAAAACTTATTTACATATTTTATATTTTTTACTCACTTATTGTTTAATTTTGACTTTAATTTATGAATTCTTAAGTTTTGAGTTATTTAAATTTTTATTTGTAATTAACTTTATATGTAGATTTTTTATTTTTTTATTTTTTTTTTTTATTTTTTTTTTTTATTTTTAAATTTGAATTTGTTATCCCCTTATAAATAATTGGTTTAATTTTTTTTTTTGTTTACTATTTAAAATTTTTTTTTATATTTTTTAAAATTTCATTTTATTTTTTATATTAATTTTTTTTCTATTTATTTGTTCTCACAAGGTTCTTTGTTCGTTGTATCTTTGTGTATTATTTTAAGTTGTTATTTAACGCTGAAATACCAATACGGTTGTCTCAAGAAAGTCAAAGATTATATAACTATAATACAGGAGCCCGGTTCGATATTTTTTTCTCATGTAACAGTCGATAATGGCGATGCGATTTCTATTACAAAATCAATATGGGATCGATGTATGGATAAGAATGTTGACATGTCAATAATCAAAGCGATTGGCTGCGATGGCACGGCTGTAAATGTGGGTGCAAAATCTGGTGTTCTTCGGTCATTCGAATTGTCGATGAAGACTCACGTGCAATGGTTTGTGTGTTCATTGCATGCAAACGAATTGCCATTACGGGTGTTGATGCGCAAGTTTATAGGAGAAACGAAGGACCCTAAAAATTTTACTGGACCAATTGGTGGAAAACTTAAAATATGTACAGAAATGCCAATAGTACAGTTTGAAAGAATAGCGTTTGAAGAAGAATTGGCCGATTTTAACACTGTGTTCAGCCTTTTTTTCATCTTTTTTTAAACTTTAATTTCATTTTGACGTGACGAAATTACGTTATACTGCTCTAGTTTCCAAAAAAATTGAAAAATGAATTTTATAAAAATTCATCTGCTTTTCATTGAATTGTTACTCGCTGGGTATAAGAGCTATGATTAAAAAAATAGTATGACCATAAAGGTTAAGTCTTTGACTATATTAAAAAAACAAAAACAAAAATTTAATACAGCATAGGGACGTAGTGGGAGCTGCGTAAGCAACGCAACTGAAAATTTGTTACATGGAATTATTACTCGCTGAGTATTAGTGCTAGGATTAAAAATACGATACGCCAATAAAGGCCTACTGGAAGCCCTCACAACAAAATTAGACATACAATTTCTGACATCATGGGGACGCTGAGAGAGCCGCTCAAAGATCAATAACGCAACATTCATGCAGCGGCGTTGCATTGAATTTTTACTCAATGAGTATATAACCTACGATAAAAGTTTAAAAAGGAAAGTAAAGTTTTTATACATGGCTTTACGACAAAAATAAAAAAAAAATTCCGGCGTCGTCAGGTCGTGAATAAAGCAGCTTATGTAACAGAAATGTAATATCGTTGCATGGAATTATTACTCACTCAGGAGGAGTGCTACAGTAAATTTTGATTAACGACAGCAGGGATGTGTTATTACGCTTCACAACTAAATTAATAAAAAAATTTTGTTGTCATGATTTCAGGGATGCAATCACATAATGCAGTAAAAATGCTACAGCCATGAAAAACCGTTGCATGGATTTTTAAATCTGTGACTACTGGTGCAACGGTAAATTTTAGGGAACGAAAACAAAGGTGAGGTCTTCGGTCATATGACAAAAATAAAAAAAAATTCGACGGCGTGTCAAAAACCCTCAGGGAACCGCCTAATGTGACGCATATGCATCACTTTTGCTGGATTTATTGAAATTAGAGCACAACCAATGGGGAAGCAAAAAAAGCCAAACGAAATGCACCAACTCCAAATCCAACAACAAATCCAACACCAACACCAACACCAACACCAACACCAACACCAACATCAACACCAACACCAACACCAACACCAACACCAACACCAACACCAACACCAACACCAACACCAACACCAACACCAACATCAACACCAATACCAATATCAACACCAACATCAACATCAACATCAACATCAACATCAACATCAACATCAACATCAACATCAACATCAACACCAACATCAACATCAACATCAACATCAACATCAACATCAACATCAACATCAACATCAACATCAACATCAACATCAACATCATCATCATCAAAATCAACATCAACATCAACATCAACATCAACATCAACATCAACATCAACATCAACATCAACATCAACATCAACATCAACATCAACATCAACATCAACATCAACATCAACATCAACATCAACATCAACATCAACATCAACATCAACATCAACATCAACATCAACATCAACATCAACATCAACATCAACATCAACATCAACATCAACATCAACATCATCAACATCAACATCAACATCAACATCAACATCAACATCAACATCGACATCAACATCAACATCAACATCAACATCAACATCAACATCAACATCAACATCAACATCAACATCAACATCAACATCAACATCAACATCAACATCAACATCAACATCAACATCAACATCAACATCAACATCAACATCAACATCAACATCAACATCAACATCAACATCAACATTATTATTAACATCAACATCAACATCAACATCAACATCAACATCAACATCAACATCAACATCAACATCAACATCAACACCAACATCAACATCAACATCACATCAACATCAACATCAACATCAACATCAACATCAACATCAATATCAACATCAACATCAACATCAACATCATCATCATCATCAACATCAACATCAACATCAACATCAACATCAACATCAACATCAACATCAACATCAACATCAACATCAACATCAACATCAACATCAACATCAACATCAACATCAACTTCAACATCAACATTAACATCATTATCAACATCAACATCAACATCAACATCAACATCAACATGAACCTCAACAGCAACATCAACATCAACCAACATCAACATCAACATCAACATCAACATCAACATCAACATCAACATCAACATCAACATCAACATCAACATCAACATCAACATCAACATCAACATCAACATCAACATCAACATCAACATCAACATCAACATCAACATCAACATCAACATCAACATCAACATCAACATCAACATCAACATCAACATCAACATCAACATCAACATCAACATCAACATCAACATCAACATCAACATCAACATCAACATCAACATCAACATCAACATCAACATCAACATCAACATCAACATCAACATCAACATCAACATCAACATCAACATCAACATCAACATCAACATCAACATCAACATCAACTTCAACATCAACATCAACATCAACATCAACATCAACATCAACATCAACATCAACATCAACATCAACATCAACATCAACATCAACATCAACATCAACATCAACATCAACATCAACATCAACATCAACATCAACAACAACAGCAAGAAACTTCGTCACGTCAAAACCTACGGGTGTGTCCACGGCACAGCCAACTCTTTTTTATATTAATTTTTGTTTTTCTATTTATTTGTGTTTTTTTTAATTCTTTTTTATTTTTATCTTTTTTTTACTTTATTTTTATTTTTTATCTTTTTTTACTTGCTTTCAATTTTACTTTATTTTATTTCTTTTTGTTTTTTATTTTATATTTAATTTTATATTTTTATTATTAATTTTTATTTTATATTTTTTTGATTTTTTTCATTTTTAACTTATTCATTTATTTTATATTTAAGTTTATTGGGTTTATTTTTTTATTTTTTTTTTCTTATGTATTAAAATTATTTATTCAACTATGTCATATTTATTATTTTTAATCTTTTATGTTTATTTGTCTGCTTTTGTTTTTAATTTATTTAAGTTTTTTATTTTTTCTTTTGATTTTTTGTTTAATTTATTTGTTTACTTTTATTTTTTTACTTTTAATATTTTTTATTCTTATATTTAATTGATAATTTTAATTTATTTTATTAGTTTTTTCGTTTTTATTTTAAATTTTTTTGTTTATTATTTTATTTTTGTATCGTTTATATTATTTTTTTTTAATTTAATTCTAAAGTAAAATAAAGTTCATATTCAGACTTGTTCAAAATACACGTATTTCCATTAATTTTACATTTATTTTTATATTCTCGTTTGTTATTTTATTTACTATTTTTTTTATACCCCCACGTTTGAAAAACGTAAATGGGGGTATATTAATTTTGTCACTCCGTTTGTAACGCCCATAAGGAGGCGTGGTAGGTATAGAAAAGTATATATATTCTTGATCAGCATCACCACCCGAGTTGATTTAGCCATGTCCGTCTGTCTGTCCGTCTGTCCGTCTGTCTGTGATCACGATTCCAGCCGTAATTTTAAAGCTATCATCACGAAATTCTATATTTAAGCTTTTATCTAAAAAATGAAGGTCAAGTTCGTAAATGAGCCAAATCGGATGAAAACCACGCCTACCTCCCATACAAAGCGACTTTATCAAAACGGTAAAATCTCTTCGAATTTAACAAAAATGAATATATGGACTTGAAATTTTGCATATGAATTTTGATGTTCAAAGTACACTCTAAGTATGAAATTCAATCAAATCGGATGAAAACCACGCCTACCTCCCATACAAAGTGACTTTATCAAAAAGGTAAAATTTCTCTAAAATCCACAAAAATTAATGTATGGACTTCAAATTTTGCATATGAACTTTGATATATAACGTGTACTATGTGTATGGAAAACAACCAAATTGGGTGAAAACCACGCCCTCCTCCCATACAAAGCCATTTTATCAAAAAACAAAAGCGAATATTTTCTGTTAAAAATATAACGAAAACGTTTTTACAGATAAACATTTTATTGATTGCTTAAGACTTTGAATATACTTTGGTTCGGCCGTGGGGGTATTTTAACTTCGGCCCAGTCGAAGATCATTTCTTACTAGTTTTATTTAATTTTAGTTTTTGTTTTTAAGTTATAACATTTTATTTATATTTTTACTTTTTCAATTTTTTTTTTTATTTTCTTGTATTTTAAATTTGTTAATCCTTTATATTAAAATGCTGAAATTTAATTCATTTTGTTTAATTGATAACTATTTTAATTTTGTGTTTTTTCTTATATCTTCTTTTAAATATCATTTAATTTTTTAGATTAATTTTTTGTTTTATTTGCGTTTCTTGACTTTCCTTTTTTTAGTTTTTAATTTATTTTTATTTTTTACCTAATTTTTATGTTTGCTTACTATATTAGAATTTTTTTAAAATTATTTTTATTTTGTTATATTTTAATTGTATTTTTGTTTTTTTTCATTTTTAGTATATTTTTGTTATTGTTCTTTTTCTTAATTATTACAATATTTGTATGTTTTTATTTTTTTTTATTGTTTTTATTTTTTATTTTTGTATCATTTTTATTATTTTTAATTTTTTAAAATTTGTTGTTTTTTTTTTCTTTTTTTTTGTTTTTGTTTTATAATTAGGTGTTTGCATTTGTTTTTAATTTAGTAAGATTTTTATTTTCCGTTTTCATGTTCTTATTTTTTATTTTATTCTAATATTTTTGATATTTTTTATTTATTTTCTTAGTTTTTTGTTTATTTTTTACATTTTTTTGTTATTTATTATTTTAGTTTTTTTTTTTTTTTTTATTTATTAATGTGTTCAGTTTCTTATATTCTTATTTGTAATGCATCTATTTTTATTTATTTAGGTTATATTTCTGTTTTTATTTTCGCTTCTATTTTGATTTTTAATTTTTTTTAATTTTAATTTTAATATTATTTTTATTATTGTTTTCATTTTTATATTTATTTTATTTATTTTTTAATTTTCTTAGTATTACTTATTTTAAAATGTTTAAATTTTTTATCAATATTTTAATTTTATCAATATCTTATATTTTTCTATTAATAAAACTATTTCAATAATATTCAATAGGTAATTTTTCTATCGATAAAATAAATTATAAAATGGTATTTTCAATTCGAAATAAATTGAATAATTTTGAAAATTTATCCTTTAAATTATTTCGCTTTCAATATTTTGGATCGTTTAATGAAATCTTTCTATAATATTATTACCTCTGAGGATATATTTGAACAGATCTCAATTTTTATGATTTATTGATGACATTAAGGAAATCTCGTCGATTCATCGATCAATCAAAATAAAGATTTAAACTTAAAGATTCTTATCTAATTCTTTCCTGTCCTTAAAAGCTTTCACCGATAATTTTTAATCATATTAAGTGCCGCAAGCTTAAAGCTTTAGGATGCCATTTAGACACGCCAAAGGCCGAGTGGAAAATGTTTTAAGCTGCAAATGCTTGCAGCTAGTTAATTATTTAAAATACCGCTAAGTTAGAGACAAGAAGTAGAATAAGCCACACATACATACGAAGAACAAGCGGAAGGAGATACGTATCGACAAACAGATAATAATGTATAATAAATCATTGGCTCACATAATCGCTACTCTCTTGTGTAGCATGTATTAATGGACTCTGCACACACACACACAAGCGGATAGGTAAGAACACATACACGTGCATACAGCAACATACTCTCCGACCTCATTACCGCAAATACAGAATAGATAGATCATACACATACACACATGCACAGTCAGACAACAGGTCTATTTGTGCAAAATCAATGAGCTGTTAATTCGGTTTCATTTACATCTCATTTATTCACAGTTTGACTTAATTAACGATACGGTATCTTCTGATGATGATGATGATGATGATGCAAACCACCTGGCCATTCATCGCTACAGCAAAAGGCAGAATGACTGAACGACTCGACAATCCTATGCAATCTCAAGGGTTGCCGGAGTTGGTCTCTTTTTCTACTATGTGGTTGTTTTATTGAGGGTTTGTTTGTATGAGAGTGAGTATGTGTGGTTGAATCCTAATCGATATACAGTTGTTTACAAATACATATATAGATATCTATTTAGGAAGATTAAATTTGGAAATCAATCGCATCTTCAATTGTTTGAAGCATGCCACAAAAATAGGACACATGTTGTTGCCATGCAACCAAGTATTCACGCATTTAACATTAGTTAATTACCCACTGAGCCGGAAACGAAGTTTTTGGCAAAAAGTGAGAGTTTTGTGAACGTTCTTAGGTTCATATTTTTAATTTAAAAATTAAGTGCCTGGAGTACGAAAAAAAATTTTATAAGTTTATCTAAGAATTTTCCGTAAAAGATAATTTATAAAAATCATTGAAGACTCATTTATGATTCGTAACTAAATCATTTTTGGATCGAACACGAAACTGTTTTGTGCAGTGATACTTTTTATGAGCACTATAGTAAAAAAAATTGTTGCGCAAACGAACTTTTTTTTTTGTTCACAAATGAATCATAAACGATACTTTTTTTCATAAACATTTTTGAAAATGAAAAGAAAAGGAAACATAATTTATTTTATAAAAAAATTTACAACTGGATTATAACTTATTTTTCTTCAGAAATGAGTTCGTAAATGAATCATATATGATACTTTTTCATGATTTCAACAGCAAAAAAATACTTCGGAAAGAATTCTTTTTTAATTCACAAATTATACTCTTTTTATTCATAGACGAGTTTTCAACCCAGTCGCATGATCGCGACGTCCAATTGATGAACGCTTGTTGTGAGATGACACAAACCACAGCTCGAGTAAAAATAGCTATGTTGTCGAGCTCTGGCCACAGAAAGTCGGTTAACATCGCTCTACACCCAGGACCACTTACGGTGACGGTATCTTTTTCCTCATTTCGAAAGAAATAAGGTCCAATGATGCCACCATGCCATAAACCGCACCAAACACTGAATCTTTGCGGAGGCATTTATGCTGGTGGATCGAACACTTGTGGATTGTGGTCAATCCAACAACGGTAGTCATAGCCGCTGAGCCAAAAATAGGCCTCGACCGAGAAGATGATTTTTGACTAAAATCCGGATCTCCAGTCATCATTTGCAGAGCCTAATCTCGGTCGTCCGGCTTCAACATTAGCATCAGTACAATCTTATACAGATGTAGGTCCAAATTCAACTGCAAAATAAGCATGATTGTTTCTCTGGCGATGCGCAGCTGTTCGGTGCCGAATCGACATTGCTACGTCTTCTTCGATACTGGCCGTTACGGCGGCTATGTTCTCTTCACTGCGCACCAATCTCTCTCTGGTTTTTGGCTTAAGGTTCAAAGAGTGTACTCACGTCAGACTTTTCGATGGTGTGACGAATTACCTGCGCAGTGAAGACATGATGACGATTGACCTCACGAAGATATGCGCCTTGCGTATTTACAACTGAGCAGTAATTTTGATAATATTTTTCAGTTATTTCCACACGTTCGGCAAGCATGAATCGATGCACGATGAAATGGCAAACCCTACTGAATATTTTGACAGCTGGATTTCATTGTTAACTTTGACAGATGCTGGAACATAACAATTGGAAGAACTATCATTGCTATCTGGTCACCCTTTAGATGAATAATTTTTTCTTCGTAAGTGAATTCTCAAATGAAGTATTAGGGATATATCTTCTGTAAATTCTTCTGTAAAGAAATTTTTTTCTTATACATGAATGATAAATATTTTTTTTTTCAAAAATAGACTTCCAACTTCATAAAAATATACTCATTTTTAGTTCGGGAATGAGTTCTCAAATGAATCTTTAAAGATCATAGTTCTTTTAATATTAATTTTAAGAAAACCTTTTTTTTTAAATAAATCTTAATAGAAACAGCTTTTGTTCATAGCCCTCTGGGAGAAATTGGAAGGCTTCCATATGGAAGTGATTTGGAAACATTTCTCATCGTATCTTTTGGAAACTTATGGGAAGTTTTTAATGGATATTGTTTCAAAACCGCTTTCTTAAAAATGTTTGTGAAAACAGTAGCATTGGAAGTGATGGGGAAACATTACTCATCGTACCTTTTGGAAATTTAAGGGAAGTTTTAAATTAATATTGTTTCCAAACCGCTTCTTAAGGAATCTATGTGGAAACTTTTGCTTGTTTCAGGGCAATTTCAATTTCAATCGAATAAATGTCGAAAATGAGTTTGCAACCGTATCATAAATGGCTTATTTTTGAGTCGTAAATGAATTCTCGACTGAATCATAACATGTATTCTTTTAGTCTTTTTTTTATGGGAAATATTCTTTTGTAGAAAACCCTTTTCTTTTGTTTTTTGTTTTAATTGATTCACTTTTTGTTCATAAATGAGCATGCATCATTATCGTATAGAATCGGTAGTCGAGTAGGTAGCGTGCTTGACTGCCACTCCAGTTGTCCCAGTTGTTCGATTCCTGGCTAGGCTAACCAATTTTAGATGTTATTTATTTGTTGTTGTTTCCACATTAATTTTTAAGACAATGGAGAGGAATATTTTCACATTCATTTTTAAGACAGCTGAGAGGAATGTTTCCCACCAATGACATAGTGCTCATAAAAAGAAATGGAGTGTCTAATGAAAGGGAATGCTTCCTACATTTTATGGAATGTTTCCTGCTACTATGCGGAAATGTTTCCATTTCCCGAAAGGAAATGAGCGTGCAACATAAATGAGTCGTTTTTGGTTCGTAAATGAATTCTCGACTGAGTCGTAACAGGTATTTTTTTTTTTTTATTTTTTGAGAAATATTCTTTCGTAGAAAACTTTTCATTTTTTTTTTTTTGCTTTTTTGTTCGCAAATGAATCTTAATTGATTCATTTTTGGTTCATAAATGAGTTATCATATTTTTAGTTCATAAATTAATTTTTAAATGAATCCTAAAAGAAGAGGAGGAAGAAAGGAAAAATTCTTCCATACGAAACCTGTTTTTCACAAATTAATCTAATTTGATTTATTTTTTATTCATAAATGAGTTTGCAACTTTATCATTTATGACTCATTTTTGATTCATGTATACATATTGAAATGAATCATATTATATACTTTTTCTGTTCATTCTAAATAGGAAACAATCTTTCGAAAGAAAACTTGTTTCAGAAATGAATCTAATTTGATTCATCTTTTATTCATAAATGACTCATTTTAAGTTCATAATTCATATTCAAATGAATCATAAGAGATTCTTTTTCTGTTCATTGTAAATGGGAAACATTCTTTCGAAAGAAAACCTTTTTCACAAGCGAATCTTAAATGATTCATCTTTAGTTCATTAATGAGTTTGCAGCTCTATCACAAATGGCTCATTATGAATTCGTAAATCAATTCTCAAATAAAATTTAAAAGATACTTTTTTTGTTCATTTTTATGGGAAATATTCTTTGTACGGAAATTTTTTTTTTACACGTGAGTCTAAAATGATTCATCTTTGGTTCATAAAGGAGTTTTCAACTTTATCGCAAATGCCTTATTATAAGTTCGTAAATCAATTCTCAAATAAAACATAAAAGCTACTTTATCTGTGCATTGTTACGGAAAATATTCTTCTGTAGGAAATTTTCTTCTTCACAAGTGAATCTAATATGATTCATCATTTGTTCATAAATGAGTATGCAAATGGAAATGTTTTTCGGTAAGGAATTACAGGATCATAAAGCTAAGGAGGATCATAAAGTTTTTCAGTATTTGAGAACGAACAAAAATACAAAATAATCTAATTTCTGTTTTATGAAAACTGAATTAGTTGTGATACTTTTTTGTTTATTTAGGTTTTTGCAACTGGATCACAAATGATTTTTTTTTCTCGTCAAAATTGAGTTCTCAATATGACATATTGCTAAATTAAATGAAATAAAATTAAATAAAGCTAAAACCCTTTTGTTCATAGATGAGTTTTAAACTTTATCATAAATTATAGTTTTTCCGTTTCAAAAATGAATTCGCAAATTGATCTTTAATGATACTTTTGCTATTCATTCTAGAAGGGAAGAAATACTTTCAATTTCAATTTCAATTTATTTACTAAAAAACATTATTTGTATAATAAGAAACTAGTTCTTTGAGGACAATAAAATCGGTTTTTGTTTTTCAGAAATGATATTATTTTGGTCATAAATAACATGTTTTGTTCATAAATGTATCATAAATGATACTATTTCGTTCCTTAAGAAACATTTTTGTTCATTTTGTTCAAAATTTTGTTCACTGGTGATACTTTTTTATTAAAAGTAAGATTAAAACTGAATCATTTTTGATTACTATTACTTTTTTTTACCATATGTGATACCTTTCTTTCATTAAAGTACAAAAAAAACTTCCCAAATATACTTTTTTATTGCTCACAAAATAAACAGAAGGCAAATAAAATTTTTTGTTCATAATTGATCATATTTTTGTTCATTTATGAGTTCGAAAATGAATCGTCATCGAATATTTTTTGTTCGTTAAATTATTCACAAATGAATTGAAAATGAGAGCTTTGCGAATACTACTTTTTTTATTTATAAGCACGTCACGCTGATTGCTTTTAACAATTGGAATGGTCGAATGGTACGCTAAGAATACTTGCTTTACAAAGGAAACGAGTTTAATTCCAAACAAGAATATATTTTAAATTTAAAGCTTTTTTTTAGGAATACAACTATTGAGGGTTTCATTTAAAAAAGCATTGGAGAATAAGAGTTACATTTTTGATGGTTAATATTATTATTTCTTTTTCGAAAATGATATCACTTGCGAATCATATGTGATACTTTTCAGTTCATTTAGTAAGAAAAAACTTCGTAAATAAACTTTCTGATGACTCACAAAAGAATTAAAAACAAAATGTTTAAGTTCATAAATGATTATGTTTTGGTTCGTTTATGAGTTCGAAAATGAATCATCATTCATTACTTATTTTTTCGTAAAATTGTTCACAAATGAATTGTAAATGAGTACTTTGTGGCCTCGGTAGTCGAGTTGGTAGCGTGCTTGACTGCCACCCCAGAGGTCCCGGGTTCGATTCCCAACCAGGCCATGGTCCTTCGCTTTAAGCCTTCCTAAATTTTCTATCCTCATTTCTAATCAAATGGAATTGTAGTTGTAGTATCAACATGAAGTTGTAGTTGATGGTAGAGAAGTTTGTGGATGAGATTACCTTATAACGTGAATTGACTGAGGTAAAGGCATAACACTTGGTTCTGATTCAAATTCACATGTTTGTTTGGCTTTCCACCACGCTTAGAACATCCTACACGTGTTTCACTTGATTGCTCTTTCCTTCCCACTAATCTATCATCCCATTTCGAACCAAGGCAGATTTGACTGAATAGGTATTCCACCTGAAATCCTTGATTCAAAGTTTAAAAAAAACAAAAAAAAAAAAAAACTAAGACCAGTTTTAAAGACTTTAATAATCAAATTTGGAGGTTATAACAATTAAAAAATAAAAAAAAAAGATTTGACTCTGATTGCACCGAGGTGGTGGCAATGGTGGTCACCCTGTGGTTAATCGGAGTCAGAGACAATTTATGGGCGTGAGCCCATGAACCATACGAACTACATCTGTATCACAGCTAATTATATCTTCCAAAATCGTTGCATATTAGGCATCTGTTACCCGTTTCTTTTTCGTCGTCATCTTCATCATCCTGGCATAAGTGGTTAGTACCAAGATCTGACACTGAAGTATCGTTTGATTCTTAAAGTATCTGCCGCTTTGCCTTTTCAGGGTTCTTCTTCTATACTTTAGACTTCCTTCCCTGGCCTTTACCTAATGTAAAGTCACCTGACTCTCATATACCACCAAAAGTGACATCAGCGGGTCACAAAAACGAAACACTTTTGTTTCGCTGCAGAGCGTGCGACTAATATGCGCAAGTCGTTTAACACAATGTCTTGTGGCACAGAGTGGGGCGGAGAAGTAGTTTACGCTTCGCTCGAGTGTACAGTTTTGTGTATATGGAAGTGACTCTCATTACCCACTGACTCCCATTGCCCTATTCTCCCCTAAGCAAGTTACGCTGATTGATTTAAGAAATTGGTACGAGATTCCAACAAGGATATTTTTCTTTTTTAAAAGTGGTTCCTTTTTCCAATTCGTTGACAAACAACAAAAGTACACGCATAGAAATTTTTCGTTCATTGCAACTGAAAAGTTCGCCAACTAAACTTCGTTTGCGAGTTGTATTTGCCACAAACGAATATTTAGTTATTTCGGTCTATTTCGGTCATTATTATCTATTATATTAATTGTCTTTCCCCCTGTGTCCGTCAGTCTTCTTAAGGATTGTACTCATTGCACCTCTGTTGCTATCTCCTTCCGCGTATTAAGCAAATTACCAATTTTCTTATATAGAACAGTTTGCCCATAAAGTTACTCTGAATTATAAGCGTTGTGTGTATACAACGAAGAGAAAAACAAAGGAAGTTTTCAGTTGAGAAAAATACATTTTTCAAGTACTGCAATTTAAAAATCATTCGCATATATGACAAACGAAATTAATTACCTGCAACCAAATGACGCGTTTCTCGCAACTGACTATTATTATGACAACTGTTGAGACGTTTGCAAATAACGATCCCAAGCACGACAAACGAAGTTCGTTTGCGGCAAACTGGCAATAAACTGGCAATTTTTTTCTTTGTGTGTATGTGAGGACATTTAACCCATTTATGTCTAGTGGGTATTTAAATACCTAAGAAATGTTGACACCTAAAAAATTCTAAAGCGCACTAGATAAGAGATTGGTTTGTTTTTTATAATAAAGTGGTAGGATGGGCCTAAGGAAATAAAAATAAAACAGTCTAAATTTCCTTTTGTTTTTTACAGCTGAAAATAGAAATCTAATCTAATTACGATCTATGATCAGGGTTTAATGGGTTAAGTGCGACAAATGGTTCTTAAGTGATTCATTTGCGAATTTCGAAAACGAAAGTTATATGCAGACGTAAATAAATGCAACAAATATGTTAAATGTTTACTGGGTAAGGTCTTGCAGTTTATTCGGGTCAAGTTTTTGACTGCATCTGTTAACCAAAATAACTACAACACCAACAACAACAACAACAACAACAACAACATCAACAACAACAACTATAAGAGAATCTCATGCGCAACAACCACACAATATGTAGAGCTCATTTAGTTACAGAGATATAAACAATTCAACAATTAGCTATCGACTAATGTACACACAAATATACAGGCATATATCCTACCACATACACAACACACACACACATTGTAGATATATTTCCATTTGCGGCTGCTCACAGCGTGTGAATTCATTCAATTTCAATGCTTTGAAGGACTCGAGCAGCAACAGCTCCACGAGCAGCAGCAGCTCAATCATTTGTCAGTCAATATGTGCGCACGGAAGTGGATTTAACTTCCGCTCATGTGGGAATTACATTTCCGTAATTATTTGTAAATTGCCGCTTTACATAATCGAGTGGCAATCGAGTTCCAAAGAAAAACAAACGTACTTCAAATTTAAAATGAAAAGCGCATTTAAAATGCGCTACATTTTTACTTGGAAATGTTTTACAGCAAAAGCCAAGAACAAAAATTTTTAATTTGATTTTGCTAAAACAAGTAAGATCACTTCTTTAAAGCAATAAAATAAGAGATGCATTATTTTTAGTTTTATCTGTTTGTATGTGACTTTTATTTGCTGCTTTTATTTTCATCTGTTTTTCATCTTCTTTCTACTTTTTTTTTTTTTTCTTCAACCCTCGAAAAAAATTACTGCACATTGATATCCGTGCTCATTCTAATCGACCGAAAGCACCAACTATAAAGAACGCAGCGGTTTAAACGCCACCGCTACGTTTCCATTTTATATTCAGCTGTAACTGGTCGGAAAGGAGTGGGTGGCTTCACTTGAAGGTGGCTAGTGGTAAATTTCATTGGTTGCTTTTGTTGTTGTTTTTGCCTTAGTTGGCAAAGTTGCATTATTTTAAGCATGTTATCTCAATTAATTTATCTCAATTTTCACGCGCGGCTTTTACGGTTTTTAGATGGTGCTCAGTGAGATGTGGAAGCGTTCTTCATTAACATAGGTACAGTTGATTTTGTTAAAAGTTTGTGAATAAATTGTACTTTAGGAACAACATTTGTTTTTAAACAAAAGGTTTTTGCACAGAATATGTTTATTCTAAAAATACGCAATCAAAAATATCTCCGGAAGGTACGCACACAACGATAATACAGCTGCAACAACCACACTCGCTATTACTTCCGCTTTTTGTTGCTTATATCTTGAGCTTGAGAAGTTCATCTCCTTTCGTCATTCATTCCATTGTCATTCATCTTCATTACTTGGTTCTGCTGCTGTCATACATGTGAAGTCACTACATTGCTGCGTGAGAGTGAGTGCGTCACATCCTTTAAATACAACATCTAAGCTTTTTAATTAAACTTCAATCCAGCATATTGCATTGTTATTACATATTCTTTTCGAGTCTTTGTGTAGTCCTAGCTATTAAAATTTAATTCGCTAGTATTTGCTACTATTTTCACTTCCTTTTTCGTTCAATAAATTTTACTGCAACTTCCTTAGATTTACCAGCCACATCGTATTTCCTTTTCATTACGTCTTTTGTGTGTGTTTCTTTTCAAAACATTTGCAGCAACTGGAAAAATGTTTAAATTATTTCGCTTTGTTATGCATTTGCGAATATCCTGAAGCATTCATCGCTCGGTTGCTAGCTCAAGCGCTCCTAACAGTTGTTATCCTTTTTGTGCGCTTCAACTTGTAGTTATTCTGGCGCTGATCTCTTAATATTTATTTTATTTTTATGATGCACTTGCGCAAAATTTGTTTGCTATTATTTTTATTGAATGGAAATTGAATTGTTTTATGCGGCACTTAGCAAGAAAAGCTAAAACAAAAACAAAACAAAAAGAAAGAAAATAGGTTAGGAGCGCGATGCTTACTACCTCTACGCGACTCTAATGCAAGGAATATTCATGAATATTTATTGATTTTAAAATGAAGAGATTATTCCAGATGTTGAACATGTCTGACGGTAATTGAACCATGAGCGTGAATGTAAATAACAATCTAAATATGAGTATGTATATGAAAACGAATATGAATATGAATATGAATGCGGATATGAATGTGGATATTAATATGAATATGAATATGAATATGAATATGAATATGAATATGAATATGAATATGAATATGAATATGAATATGAATATGAATATGAATATGAATATGAATATGAATATGAATATGAATATGAATATGAATATGAATATGAATATGAATATGAATATGAATATGAATATGAATATGAATATGAATATGAATATGAATATGAATATAAATATGAATATGAATATAAATATAAATATGAATATGAAAATGAATATGAATATGAATATGAATATGAGTATGAATATGAATATGAATATGAATATGAATATGAATATGAATATGAATATGAATATGAATATGAATATGAATATGAATATGAATATGAATATGAATATGAATATGAATATGAATATGAATATGAATATGAATAATAATGTGAATATGAATATGAATATGAATATGAATAATAATGTGAATATGAATATGAATATGAATATGAATATAAATATGAATATGAATATAAATATGAATATGAAAATTAATATGAATATGAATATGAATATAAGTATGAATATGAATATGAATATGAATATAAATATGAATATGAATATAAATATGAATATGAAAATGAATATAAATATGAATATGAATATGAATATGAATATAAATATGAATATGAGTATGAATATGAATATGAATATGAATATGAATATGAATATGAATATGAATATGAATATGAATATGAATATGAATATGAATATGAATATGAATATGAATATGAATATGAATATGAATATGAATATTAATATAAATATGAATATGAATATGAATATGAATATGAATATGACTATGAATATGAATATGAATATGAATATGAATATGAATATGAATATGAATATGAATATGAATATGAATATGAATATGAATATGAATATGAATATGAATATGAATATGAATATGAATATGAATATGAATATGAATATGAATATGAATATGAATATGAATATGAATATGAATATGAATATGAATATGAATATGAATATGAATATGAATATGAATATGAATATGAATATGAATATGAATATTAATATAAATATGAATATGAATATGAACATGAATATGAATATGAATATGAATATGAATATGAATATGAACATGAATATCAATATGAATATGAATATGAATATGAATATGAATATGAATATGAATATGAATATGAATATGAATGTGAATATGAATATGAATATGAATATGAATATGAATATCAATAGACTATGAATATGAATATGAATATGAATATGTATATGAATTTGAATATGAATATGAATATGAATATGAATATGAATATGAATATGAATATGAATATGAATATGAATACGAATATGAATATGAATATGAATATGAATATGAATATGAATATCAATAGAATATGAATATGCATATGAATATGAATATGAATATCAATAGAATATGAATATGAATATAAATATGAATATGAATATGAATATGAATATGAATATGAATATGAATATGAATATGAATATGAATATGAATATGAATATCAATATGAATATGAATATGAATAAAAATATGAATATAAATATGAATATATTTGAGACAATTTTCCCAGTTGTCTTAAATTGATTTAATCGAAATTGCGTAAAGAAGACGCTATAAAATGCAAGCATGAATGATCATCGTATGTTCAAGCAACGAAATATAATTTAAAAAATTAAACTCTGCAGACATTCTTGTTCAAAACGGTCCAACCACTCCTAAAATTCAGTTGAACACGGAATGCGTTCGCAAACAATCGCAGAGGATTGTTATTTTTTTACATTATGCAGCATCCTGCGAACTTAATGCTATACCAACCAACAGTTTGTTCGGTAAGAAAACTGCTGAATAAGGGTCGTAAAGGCAAAAGAGAAAACGAAGCTCAGCTGAGGAACGTAGCTGATTCAATTGAATTCCTTGCAGTTTATTGCAATTCGTTTGGAAAATAAATTCACTTTACTCGAATGAATGTTTGCTTATGGTTTTCTAAAATAAATATAAGAAAAAAACAAAAAAAAAAACATTAAATAACCTGGCTTTAAAGGTTTTCTTCTGCAGTTGCTGTTTACTTCAAGTAACTAGCAATTTTGTACTTTGCTTAGGCTTTTGTAGCCCAACGATTACAATCCACACAGTCAACTCATTTCCCTGTCGGCACATTTTCTGTAAGTAACTCGGTCGTAGATTAAATTAAAATTTCTTAAAAGATGAAGCTGAGTATTTCTGATGCACCCAAAGGCAAATGCTTTTTTATTAACCTTATGACTGGTTGGCTAACTGGCTGGATGACAGGCTGGTTCGCTGGTTGTTTGGAGGAGTTCATAAACGAAAAAATTTTATAAAGGAAAATGACAGAAACTGTGGAACTGCAAACAGAACGCAATAATTTGATTAAGCTAGCTTTTGCTTGCATTTGGCTACAAGCTTCTGAAAAGAATTTCAACTCTAGCAGTTGACTTCGTTGCGGCAGCAACACCGTTGCCTTTGGTGATACTTGCCTTATTAGGAATCATTTTTCCTGAATCCTTAACCATTACTTACAAATGGATTATAAATCATTGCTATAAATTCAGAATCAGAAATAAAAAGCATTTTGAATAACAATTATTAGTAGGTATATGCATCAAACAGGAATAGAGAGAGATAGGGATACGAATATGCATATTGGTATTCATATACCTATGGATATGGATATGAATATGGATATGAATATGGATATGGATATGGATATGAATATGAATATGGATATGGATATAGATATGGATATGGATATGGATATGGATATGAATATGGATATGGATATGGATATGGATATGCATATGGATATGGGTATAGATATGGATATGGATATGGATATGGATATGGATATGGATATGGATAGGGATATCGATATAGATATGGATATGAAAAAGGATATGGATATGGATATGGATATGGATATGGATATGGATATGAATATGGATATGGATATGGATATGAATATGGATATGGATATGGATATGAATATGGATATGGATATAGATATGGATATGGATATGGATATGGATATGAATATGGATATGGATGTGGGTATGGATTAGAATATGGATATGGGTATGGATATGGATATGAGTATGGATTTGGATATGGATATGGATATGGTTATGGATATGGATATAGATATGGATTTGGATATGGACATGGATATGGATATCGATATCGATATGGATATGGATATGGATATGGATATGGATATGGGTATGGATATGGATATGGATTTGAATATAAATATGGATATGGATATGGATATGGATATGGATATGGATATGGATATGAATATAAATATGGTTATGGATATGGATATGGATATGGATATGGATATGAATATGAATATGGATATCGATATGGATATGGATATGAATGTTTATATAGATATGGATATGAATATGGATATGTTTATGAATATGAATGTGAATATGAATATGAATATGAATATGAATGTGAATATGAATATGAATATGAATATGAATATGAATATGAATATGAATATGAATATGAATATGAATATGAATATGAATATGAATATGAATATGAATATGAATATGAATATGAATATGAATATGAATATGAATATGAATATGAATATGAATATGAATATGAATATGAATATGAATATGAATATGAATATGAATATGAATATGAATATGAATATGAATATGAATATGAATATGAATATGAATATGAATATGAATATGAATATGAATATGAATATGAATATGAATATGAATAAGAATATGAAAAGAATATGAATATGAATATAAATATGAATATGAATATGAATATGAATATGAATATGAATAAGAATATGAATTTGAATATGAATATGAATATGAATATGAATATGAATATGAATATGAATATGAATATGAAAAGAATATGAATATGAATATGAATTCATATGAATTCATATTCATTTTTATATTCATCTTCAATTTGAACCTCAAAATATTTCAGAGTAAGTTGGGTGCTAATCGAATCTTAACTGGTCACCACGTGAAAGCAAAACTTATAAACATTCGAACTGAATTCAATGCAGTGCGGTCCTGTACTTTAAAGATCCTTTGAAGAAACGCAAACATAATATGATAGAATCTCTCGCTTATATATTGAATAGCTCAAATTTCTAGAATGTCGGATTGGTTTTTTTTTTTATTTCTTTTTGTTTTTTTATATTTTCATATTAGTTTCTGCTTCCAGATCGTGTGGATTAAAGATAAATTCGCGCGGTGTGAATAATGTTTTATACTTTAACTCTTTAATTTATTATTGGTTAATGATTAAAACTCTATTACAACTTGATAACTTACGCCAATAAAATTTAAACTCAGTTTGAGGAGTTTGAAACTTTATTTATGCTAAACAGTGTTTAAAATTGAGTTGAGGTATCGCGCCTGGGAGATTAATGGTTATAAAAGCGACATTTTTGTCATACATCTGTTAAATTAACATTTCAATTTGCACTTGAGCCTAAGTAGTTTCTCGATGATAAATACTCTTACTTCAAAATCTTTTGTTTAAATAATTTTGTAATCGTAATAAAAGCTCACCATTTTTATTTTGCATTGAAAACTCATCCCATTTTTTCAATTCTATTGAAACAAAATAAATAAAAAAAAGCCACTCCTCTGTACTTTGAATAATTAAGTGTAGCACAAGTTTTAATAGACTTCCACGCGCTTCATATAGACATTTTCCATACCACCTGTCCGCGCCAGTCTGTCTTTATTTAACACACTCGCATTGCTAGGAATTGGGCCACCCAACCCCTATCTATCTTTTGTTTGTCTCCTGTTGAATACGAAATTAAGAATAGTGAACAAAAAAATGGAAAATGGCCGTTAATGGCGTAAACAAAAACTTTCTCTTAATAGTATCGCAAAAGATTCTCCTTAATAATGGCGCCATTTTTTCCCTTTTTTCGCACTTTATCCCCTCTTTTTATACCATTTTTATATCTTATTCGTCGTCCATTATATGTTTCGACAAAACAAACGTGCTGTGTTGAATGGAACCACACCGACCAGAACAGAACAGAGCAGAACAGAACAGAAAAGAACAAAACAGAACAGTAAAGAATCCATTAGGAACGAATAAAAAGTTTTCGGTATATTTTTAAGGCATTGTGCAGTCAGTGTCCATTTTAAACGTTCACACAACGGCGGCCATTGTTTTCTTTGTTTTGTTGACTTTCATTGCTCTACTTTTAGATTGTAAGGAATTTCTTATTCTTTTTTCTGCATCGAAGTTTTTTTCAAATTTATTAAAAAGATTTTAACGAATTTTGTAAATAATAAACAAACGTCTTTGGATGTCTTCACTGCTGCTTCAGATTTCAATAATTTTCTATTGGAACGAAGCACTCAGCCTTCAATGATTTTGAAATAAATCTGCGTATTTGATGATTTGATGATCCGTATTTGATGATATTACAATTGTATTTGTGTTAATATTAAATTTACTTTTCTGTTAAGCACAAAGTCAAGATATTGAAATTCAGGTGTATTAGGAAGTTCGCTATATTTCAATTGATGTTTATTCTAGAATTCATCATTTATAGTTCTTCATTGTTTTAAATTTGTAAAAATTATATTAACCCTTTGCGATCATATTAGTTTATATATGGGTGTCATGCTGGTCGGAATTAATTTTAGTTGAAAGAACAGTAATACACAATATGCAAGATTATGAAGAAAAAATAAAATTTATTAATTATTTTTAAAATTTTAGATATAGGTAACAATGTAATATGTTCGATTTAATGTTTGGTAAAATAATTGGCTCTCAGTAATAAGTTTGGTGGCTGAGAGCAGACATACGGTCGCAAAGATTTAAACATGTTTTTACTTGATTTCTTTTAATTTCTTTTAAAAATTAATATTTTTTATTTTTTAATTGGTCATTTTGGCCTAAGTCAAGCTTTAATTGATCAAGTTTTAGCCCATTTTGAGCGAGATTAATATGATAGAGTCAAATTATCTCCGAAAACAAAATAAAATAAAAAAATTCCTTTAAAGGAACGTTATCCCAATTAGTACCTCTGCTAAAAGAAGTTACATGTTTCGAATTCATGAATATACTAAAAATTCTTAAATAGAACACACACCCGTAACTGCAAAATGGGCTTTATTTACCAATAAATTTGTATGGATATAGAAATGGATATAGATGTGTCGATACGTATATTGACATGGATATTGACATGGATATTGACATGGCTATGGATATGGATATGGATAAGGATATGGATATGGATATGGATATAGATATGGATATGGATATGGATATGGATATGGATATGGATAAGGATATGGATACGGATATGGATATGGATATGGATATGGATATGGATATGGATATGGATATGAATATGGATATGGATATGGGTATGGATAAGGATATGGATATGGATATGGATATTGATATGGATATGGATATGGATACGGATATGGATATGGATATGGATATGGATATGAATATGGATATGGATATGGATAAGGATATGAATATGGACATGGATACAGATATGGATAAGGATATGGATATGGATATGGATAAAGATACGAATACGAATATGAATATGGATATGAATATGGATTTGGATATGGATATGGATATGGATATGAATATGAATATGGATATGGATATGGATATGGATATGGATATGGATATGGATATGGGAATGGATATGGATATGGATATGGATATGGATATGGATATGGGAATGGATATGGATATGGATATGGATATGGATATGGATATGGATATGGATATGGATATGGATATGGATATGGATATGGATATGGATATGGAAATGGATATGGATATGGATATGGATATGGATATGGATAAGGATATGGATATGGGAATGAATATAGATATAAATATGGATATTCATAAGAATTTTGATGCAAAAACGATGGATATGGATATGATGATGGTAGGAACAAGAAACAGAGCAAGAAGAACCAAAACAAAAACAAAACCAAAAACACAAACACAAACACAAACACAAACACAAATAAAAACAAAAACAAAAAACAAAAACAAAAACAGAAACAAAAATAAAAACAAAAACAAAAACAAAAACAAAAACAAAAACAAAAACAAAAACAAAAACAAAAACAAAAACAACAACAAAAACAAGAACAAGAACAAGAACAAGTACAGGAACAACTGAAAGAAATAGAGATATAATGAGGATAAGTATGAGAATAAGGAGATGTATAAAGATAAAGAAAAGGATAAGGATAAGGATAAGGATAAGGATAAGGATAAGGATAAGGATAAGGATAAGGATAAGGATAAGGATAAGGATAAGGATAAGGATAAGGATAAGGATAAGGATAAGGATAAGGATAAGGATAAGGATAAGGATAAGGATAAGGATAAGGATAAGGATAAGGATAAGGATAAGGATAAGGATAAGGATAAGGATAAGGATAAGGATAAGGATAAGGATAAGGATAAGGATAAGGATAAGGATAAGGATAAGGATAAGGATAAGGATAAGGATAAGGATAAGGATAAGGATAAGGATAAGGATAAGGATAAGGATAAGGATAAGGATAAGGATAAGGATAAGGATAAGGATAAGGATAAGGATAAGTATAAGGATAAGGATAAGGATAAGGATAAGGATAAGGATAAGGATAAGGATAAGGATAAGGATAAGGATAAGGATAAGGATAAGGATAAGGATAAGAATAAGGATAAGGATAAAGATAAGGATAAGGATAAGGATAAGGATAAGGATAAGGATAAGGATAAGGATAAGGATATGGATAAGGATAAGGATAAGGATAAGGATAAGGATAAGGATAAGGATAAGGATAAGGATAAGGATAAAGATAAGGTTATGGATATGGATAATGATAAGGATAAGGATAAGGATAAGGATAAGGATAAGGATAAGGATAAGGATAAGGATAAGGATAAGAATAAGGATAAGGATAAGGATAAGGATAAGGATAAGGATAAGGATAAGGATAAGGATAAGGATAAGAATAAGGATAAGGATAAGGATAAGGACAAGGATAAGGATAAGGATAAGGATAAGGATAAGGATAAGGATAAGGATAAGGATAAGGATAAGGATAAGGATAAGGATAAGGATAAGGATAAGGATAAGGATAAGAATAAGAATAAGGATAAGGATAAGGATAAGGATAAGGATAAGGATAAGGATAAGGATAAGGATAAGGATAAGGATAAGGATAAGGATAAGGATAAGAATAAGGATAAGGATAAGGATAACGATAAGGATAAGGATAAGGATAAGGATAAGGATAAGGATAAGGATAAGGATAAGGATAAGGGCAAGGACAAGGATAAGGATAAGGATAAGGATAAGGATAAGGATAAGGATAAGGATAAGGATAAGGATAAGGATAAGGATAAAGATAAGGATAAGGATAAGGATAAGGATAAGGATAAGGATAAGGATAAGGATAAGAATAAGGATAAGGATAAGGATAAGGATAAGGATAAGGATAAGGATAAGGATAAGTATAAGGATTAAGATAAGGATAAGGATAAGGATAAGGATAAGGATAAGGATAAGGATAAGGATAAGGATAAGGATAAGGATAAGGATAAGGATAAGGATAAGGATAAGGATAAGGATAAGGATAAGGATAAGGATAGCGAAATCTATAGCTTTGCAAAGATTTGGTTCACATAAGATTTCAAAAACTCGGTTTCTATGATAAACTGATTCAGTTCCAAAGCTTTTCTCAATTGAATGCAGTTTGGTAGAGTAGATAGCACATTTGCTAAGATAGCAGATTGCAATGAGTAGCGTGGGTTTAAATCAGGGCAATTGTGACTTTTTTTTTTAATATTGATGTGTCAGTTAAACTTCCATTAATAATGTCGGAACAGCCTAACACATTTGCTTTCAAAACCGAAATAAAACAAAGAAATTCAATAAAACAAAGAAATAGAAATCATAACGAGAGCTAGCAGAAATTTCTTCTTCATAGCTTGTCATTAGCTAAATAGGACCTTGTGTGTAGGTTGGGAGTATTAATTTTCCCAGCTTTATCAGTTTGGCTCACTGTCCAATTAAATCAACTCTTTTAAGCTGTTATTTTTATGTCTGTTTATTAAGCCTGTTTACTACAGCCACACAATTTCCAGAATCTTTTTATGTCCTTTCTAAGCAGTATCTACATTGTTTTGATACGCAAGCACTTGCTTTTAAGTAAGCGTTGTTTAATTTTGACTTATTGTTTTAACCGTTTTGTATACAGTTTAAAACTTACAATTTTCCTTCATTTTTTGTTCTTTGTATTTACAATAAACAAGCGCCCAACCATGCTAACTGGATACCATTTATTCGACTATTTATGGTAGTAAATCTGCAGAAAAGTCAAACAAAAACGAATAAAAAAATAAATAAAAAAAAAAAAAAATGAATTGAAACATAAGAGCTTTCGAATACAGCCAATGAAGGAAGAACGAACAAACGAACACACAAAATGGATTAAAGCTTCGATTCAATTGTGTTTCAACGGCTAAGCCAACAAAAATAAAAACGTAAAATAAACTTCAAAATAAGCGGCTAAAAGACATCGTTTTGTAACAGTTCATTTTGCAAAATTTTTGCACATGCTACTGTTGCTGTTGTTGTTGCAACTGTTGCTGAGATTACGCTAGAAATTGTTATGGCAAATTGCAAATTGCAAAACAAATCAAATACAAAGGCGAGCTTTTTTTGAAATATTTTCACTGCTTGCGTTTAATACGCAATAATTTATGCGCGAGCTTAAAAAAGCTGCTAAAAACCATGTTCGAGAGCCAGTTCGCCAGTTCGCTAGTTCGAGCTTAAAGGCTCGATCCCATTCAAAATTGCTTCCTTAATGCCTGACAGCATATAAAAGGCAACTAGGTTTTTTGTTTTTTATGTACCCACTGACCATCACAATTGAACCAACACCATGACATCCCACTCCACGCTTGAATAGGGGCAACTGCTGGTTGCTGAGAGTGTCGTTGTAGTCGGAAATGGAATAAAAATGAAATCAGCTTAAAGCGTTTTTCGTCCTTGAAGTGGCAATTTAAAAGTTTAATCGACACTTTAGTCCGTTAACTTGCCATCTCGTGCTTGTTTTTGTTGTTACTAGCATTATTGTTGTTGGTGTTTTTTGTCCCTTGCAGCTGGCTCACTGGCTGGCTGACTATCGCTTCTTTCATTATCATTCTCTTTCACTTCATCTAACTAACACTTGAAATTGTGAAGTGGTATAAATTTAAATGAATTACTTGAGCATTGTTCATTAAAACGTTGTATTTTGTTTCATTTCTCTTAGACAACAATTTTTTTGAGTTTATTTCTACATTTAAAAATGGCAAAAATTGTTAAGGGACTCATAAACATATGAGCTAGCATATAGTCGATTTTGAATGAATATGCCGGAAAAAAATTTTGTTTTTGAATCTTGTTAAACGACTTACTTAATCATTGAAACATGAGCTCATTATTTTTTTTATCTTAAATTTTTCTAAGATATTTCATTTTTTAATTTTTTTATATATTTTAACATTTCAGATATTCAACCTCCATTTACGTCCTTAGAAGAACTTCTAAGCCCGAGCTTCTTAAGATCAATTGTGTTGTGGATGTTATTAAATATTTGTACACATATTATCGAGAATTGGACCTACTAGTTTTATTCCGCCTCCAAACTTCCTAGGGTTCATACTGATTTTTAAGGTTGAAACGATTCATAAAGTTTTACTTTTTATTTTGTTTCTTTTTCAATCTTTTTTTTATAAATTTTTTTAATTTTTTTTTAATTTATTATTTATTTATTTAGTGTTTTTATATATTTTTTAGCTTGGTTTTATAATTTTTTATTTTACTATTTATAATTTTTTTATTTCTATTTTTTATTTTTAAATTTTTTTGTTTATTTCTTTTTTATTTATTTTTAATATTTATTTTTTTATTTTTTTAATTTTTTTTTGTTTGTTTTTTATTTTTTTACTTTTATTTCTTTATTGTTTTATTTTTTATTTTTTTTTATTTTTTTTTTATTTTTTTTTATTTTTTTTTTTATTTTCTTTTTATTTTTTTTTTTATTTTTTTTATTTTTTTTTTATTTATTTTGTTTTTTTATTTTTTAAGCTATTTTTATATTTTTTCATTTGTTAATTTATGTTGTTTTTTTAATACTTTTGTGTGTTTTTAATTTCATTCGGTTTTTTAATTTCTTTCAAATATATTTTATTTTCTTAATTTTTAATTTTTATTAATTTTAAAAATACGAAATGAAATTTTTTAATTTTTTCATATTGTGATTTTTTTTTTATGTTTATTTAATACTTTTAATATTTCAACTAAAACTTATTTTTTTGTTTAGATGCATTCGGAAAATGTATATTTGGCTTTTTTTTGACTTTTTATTTTTTGTTTTTTTGTTTTTTGTTAAATATTTTTTCTTTTACTAATTTTTAAGGTTGAAAGGATTCATAGTTTTACTTTTTATTTTATTTTGTTCAATCTTTTTTTTAAGTTTTTTTTTTTTTTTTTATTTATTTATTTATTTAGTTTTTTTTTTTTTTTGTATTTTTTAGCTTGGTTTTAAAATTTTTGTATTTTACTATTTATAATTTTTTTTTCTATTTATTTTATTTTTACAATATTTTTTGTGTTTTTGTTGATTGATTTTTATTTTTTTTATTTTATTTTTATTTTTTTTGATATTTTTATTTTTTTATATTTTTATTTTTTTAAAGCTATTTTTTATTTTTCAAAAGTTATTTTTAAATTTTTTTTATTTGTTAATTTATGCTGTATTTTAAATTCTTTCATATGTTTTTATTTCCATTTGATTTTTAAGTTTTTGTGAAGTATTTTTTTATTTTCTTAATTTTGAATTTTTATTAATTTTGTTTCTTTTTAATTTGTATTTTTATTAATTTTTCCATATGATTTTTTTTAATTCTTAATGTTTATGTGATAGTTTAAATATTTCAACTTAAACTTAATTTTTTATTTAGATATATTCGGTAGAAAGTATTTGGCTTTTTTAGATATTTTTTTATATTTTTTTTTTTTTTTGTGAAATATTTTTTTGTTTTTTTTTTGCAATTTTTTTTTGTTTTAATTTTTTTTAATGTGAGTATTATAACTGTTTTTTGTTTATTTATATATTTTAATTTTTTTTTTTTTTTTTGTTCAAAAAATAATTTAGTGTATTTTTTTTTATTTTTTTTTTAATTTGTTTTTAGTTTTTTAGTTTGTATTTTACCTTAATATAACTACATGTTGTCCCAAACTTAGTGGACAATGAAGCTGGGGGTGATTCTTTGTGATGAGACGAACAAAAAATAGTATGTATGGGGGTGGTTGCAAATGCCCCTCTAGAGAGGTAAGAGGGAAAAACAAAACAAAATAGGTGGCATTACGTTTGTATCAATAACTTACATATCTCCACAACGATTACCTAACTTAATAAAATTTTGAAAAGAAAATTAAATGTCCTTCAAGTTATTACCACAAAGTTTTTCCATCAAGTCACAACGAAAAAAGTTATGTACACCTAAAGACAAAAATAAGTTTTTTCTTAAAAAATTAATGCAATTTTCTCGAAAAAAAAACAATATTTAATTATTTTTTAAGGCGTTGTTTCTTTTCTTAAATCATTCGCTGTACATCTGTCATACATTGTTTTTATCTCAGAGCAGCTATTTTTCTAAAAAAATCTATTTTTCGACCTTACCACTTTTTTCGATCTTACCACTTTTTCTCTCACTGGTCTGTCCGTCTGTCAGTCTGTGATCACGATTACAGCCGTAATTTTCAAACTATCATCTCGAAATTCGATATTCGATAAGCTTTTATCTATAAAGGTCAAGTTCGAAAATGAGCCATATTGGTTGAAAACAACGCCTACCTCCCATACAAAGTGACTTTAACAAAACGGTAAAATCTCTTCAAATTCCACAAAAATTAATATATGGACTTGAAATTTTGCATATGAACTTTGATATAGTATATACTCTGTGTATGAAATTCAACCAAATCGGATGAAAGCTACCCCCACCTCCCATACAAAGTGACAAATAAACATTTTATTGGCTGCTTAAGACTTTGAATATACTTTGGTTCGGCGGTGGGGGTATTTTAACTTTGGCCCAGTCGAAGATCATTTCTTACTAGTTTTAAAAAAGTTTGTTTATTTTTCATTATTTAGTGTAATACCGCGATTTACAGAAATTGCTTAAAAATTTCAACCCTTACATTGAGGCAGACTTATACACCTTTTTTGGTCTCCATCTCCAGGTCCATTCTACGAATGTTAACAGCTGCAGTATTTATTTTGTTTTTCAGCTCCTCCAAAAAAAAATCTCTTTGCTGTATACAATTTCCTTGTATGCCCCCATAAAAAGAAGTTGAGAGGCGTCAGGTCAGGTGATCTTGGTGGTAAACGAATAGGCTATTTTTAAGAAAAATAGCTGTTCTGAGAAAAAAACAATGTATGGCGGATGTATAGCGAATTATCACTACCTACTTGATTGTAGTCTAAGTTAACTTTCACCCTGTATAAAATCGTTGAAGCGCATATGTGTCGGACCATTACGGTTCGTGTGCTGCTTCGGATTGTTTTTGTTGTCGATATTTTTATTGAAATTTTTTTGAGATTTTATTGTTTTTTTAATTTTTTTTTTTATTTTTAAGTTTTCTTTTTCTTTTTTTAACTTTTTTTTTAACTTTATTTTAACTTTTTTTTAACTTTTTTTAACTTTTTTTTACTTTTTTTTAACTTTTTTTTTATTTTTTTTTTTTTTTTGAGATTTTATTGATTAAATTAATTTTGGAATTGAATTTTTTATATATTTTTTTAAGTTTTTTTTTTAATTTTTGTAATTGAAATATATAATTTTTTATCAAGTTTTTTTTTATACTTAACCGAACTAATGCAAAAGCATTGTATTGATTCGAAAGGAGGGTGATATTTAGTTGGAAGGTGGAAAGATCGAGTTGTGTCGATGAAAATTAGTTTTAAATTTACATTGGGAAGATTTTCCATAATTCTGGTACAGTAGAAGAACGAATTATCTCGGTTATGCAAAGTTCTATTGTGAATCAACACAATGTTATAGGGGTGGGGCTTGGTGAACTTCCTGAGTGAACCTGAGAAACATACGATCTGGTGTCGTCATGACATGTATCTCCCTTGAACACCTCCCATGTTAGTACATGTAGAGCTGGCTCAGGCAACCTACATTGCGTCGAAGCCCATGAGAGTAAAAGGAAGATGAAATATTTTCGTACGTCATTGAATTCGGTCTAAATCAAATTTAATTTCATAATTTTTTTTTTATAAATTTAAAAATTTTCGAAACTTTTATTTTCAGTTTGTTTTCAAGGATTTTAATTTTATTCAACTTTTTTTTTAAAAAATACAATTTTCTAACTTTATTCATTTTTAAAATGTTTACTCAAAATATTTTTGATTTAAAATTAACTCTTATGGATTTAGAACTGAAATTTTTTAATTTTTATTTATTTTTATAGGAAGTCTGTTTTTTGTTATTTTTTTTAAGACAAAAAAGTTGAAATTATTATTTTTTTTTCTATTTTCGGTTCTATTTGGTTTAAATATTTTTATTTTTTTTTTTTGGTTTTCATTTTGGTTTTTGTTATTTTAATTATTTTTAAATATTTTGTATTATTAATATTTTTTCAAAAATATTTATCTCTGATAATCTTTACAAATTTTTTAATCTTTAAAAAGATTGAAGTTTGTGGTTTTTTTTTTTTTAGACAAAACCAACGCTCAGGGGATGCCCCCTATGAATGCGAAAGCATTGTGTTGATTCGGAAGACGGGTGATAGTTAGTTGGAGGGTGGAAAGATAGAGTAGTGTGGGTGAAGATTTGTTTTAAATTTACACAGCTCGAAACCGTCGGGGAACACGCTCGCAGGGAGATTGTTCCACAATTTTGCTGTACGACTAAAGAACGAATTATCCCGGTAATGCGAGGTTCTATTGGGCATCAAGGCAATGGTAAAGGGATGGGCTTGGTGAGCTGCCCGAGTGGACCGGGAAAACACACGAGTTGATGGCGTCAAGTCATGTATCTCCCTTGAACACTTCCCATGGTAGTACCTGTACATAAGGCTTAGGCAACCAACATTGCGTCGATGCCCAAGAGAGTTGAGAGAAGACGAAATGTTTTCGTCCCCTATCAGATATATCGCACGTCGTTGAATTCGGTCCAGAAGCTCCAAATAAGATCTTGAAGCCCCTGCCCAAATGTGCGAATATGCCCAAATGTTCAGCCTTCACGCGGCTTTTGTACTCGAAACATAAGATTCCGCATAAGTTTATGATTATAAATGTATTTTCTTTATTCCTCATTATCACTCTCATATATGGTATATAAGAAAGTACGTTAAAAAAGCAGCTCATAGAACTATTATTGAAAAATTTTAATCCACAGTTTAGGAAACTTGTAACTTTGTGAGTAAAGGGGCAAAAATGTATATTTTCAAGTTTTATGTAGAATTGTTTAAGCTTGAAATTTTTGAACAATTTCGTATTAAAGAACAAATTCCAAGCACTCCAGAGCAAAATTATTAAAGGAAAAATCCAGCGCACACTCAGAAAAAGAAGTAACAGTGAAACGGTTAAATTCCATCCAACAGTCGAGTTTTTCAAATTAACAGTCTGCTGAACTGTTGATAAAATGTCTGTTTTACTTTATCTGTCCACTGTTAATTTAACATTTCTGACTGTTAAATTCAAGAAACTCGTCTGTTGGATGGGATTTAACAGTTTTCACTGTTTATCGAGCTATTTTTTTGTTTTCTGAGTGCATATCATTTACAGCCTAGAGTGTTTTTGGTTGGTTCAGGTTGGTTTTGTTGTTGTTATTTTTGGCGTGTAAATTCTTGCTTGTTTTAACTAAGTTTTAGTTTTTTTTTTGCATACTTGGGCTGCATACGAGGCCAATATAAATTCTTTTTGGTGTTTTTTTTTTTTAATTAATTTTTCAACGATAGCGAAAAGTGTAGCAAGGTTTAGATCGTGTTCATGCTACGCTTGACGCCGCTACAGAGCGAGTCGCAGCGCGCATATCCCTTAGACTGTTCATATAAATTAAGTGAAGAATGAGGCAGCTGCGTTTGTTGCAAATTTATTTTATGCAACGTTAGTGTAAATAAAATTTGTTGCTTTCATTTTAAATAACAACAAGGCGTAAAGGACAACAGAAGGACTAAAGACGCAGACTAAGAATGATTTTGGTTTGGAGGGAAAAAACCAAAGCGAAAAGGAGTTGAGAAATTTTAACTCTTTTAACACATGTTGCTGCTATGAGTGGACAGATGGGTCAGTGGGTTATTTTACGCTTGAATTCAACTGAATTACAATGCATGACAGTATTTCCGGTTTACCAAATAACGCTCATGTTTAAATATTTTCTCATTCAAAAAAGTAACCTGCAACCTGTTTAAAGTGGACGTCAATGAATTCTAGGACATGTTTAAAATTTTAAAGCTTTTATCTAGTTGCAGAAATAAGAATTTTCATGCATACGAGTATCCTTGACAGAAAGTTAGTTCAAAAGAAGGGCGGACATTTTGTGCTGACAGTCATGAAAGAATCTTGTCATGTGTAGAGGAAGCTTTGCTGCTTTTCAAGTGAAATAATGCAGTAAGGACTAATTTTTTTTTTCGTTGAAAATAAAACTGTTACAATTGTAGGCAAACGACTAAAAAAACAAAAAAAAAAACGACGCACACAATTTGTGACTGTGATTTATGAGCAACTTCAGTCAAGTGTGTCATAAGTCCGACACCCGACGACGACAACGAAAACTATGACGGGGATGACTGCGACTACAACTGACTGCGACTTCTAGCTAGGAAAGGACGATCGATGACGACTTTAGGATATGCCGAGTGTACATTACAAGCATAGCTGATAAGAGCCAGTTTCAGTTGCAGTGAAACGTCAACGTAATGCCAAGAATACGTAATTGAATACGTTGCTTAGTTGTCGCAACATTTTTACCAGCAGCGCGCGGTTGGTGGTCGTGGCGTAGAGTAAGGGAGGGAAGAAAAAGCATATAAGTCGGCATGAAATTGAAAAGGACACAGAGAAATTTTTAAGCCTTGAGACAAATTGCAAGTATTCATTCGAGAAGTTAATTTTTTTCTTATTTCAGTGGACTAGATAAATTTATTCAAGCTTTTCTGAGCTAGTTAAAAATTTCTTTTTTTTTAAATTTCGAAAAAGTTGAAAAAGGCATTTTTCCAAAATATACCAGCGTTGCATGGAATTTAATCTCTTTCTCTGAGTATATGTAGGTACTACGATAAAATTGAAGATAGTACTGTTTTTTTGTATTAAAAAAAAATTATTAAAGAAATTACTTCATTGGAACGCAAAGTGAACAGCTTGAGCAACGAAACTGAAAAAGTAAAAGTTAAAGTTAAAGTTAAAGTTAAAGTTAAAGTTAAAGTTAAAGTTAAAGTTAAAGTTAAAGTTAAAGTTAAAGTTAAAGTTAAAGTTAAAGTTAAAGTTAAAGTTAAAGTTAAAGTTAAAGTTAAAGTTAAAGTTAAAGTTAAAGTTAAAGTTAAAGTTAAAGTTAAAGTTAAAGTTAAAGTTAAAGTTAAAGTTAAAGTTAAAGTTAAAGTTTAAAGTAAAGTTAAAGTTAAAGTTAAAGTTAAAGTTAAAGTTAAAGTTAAAGTTAAGTTAAGTTAAAGTTAAAGTTAAAGTTAAAGTTAAAGTTAAAGTTAAAGTTAAAGTTAAAGTTAAAGTTAAAGTAAAAATTAAGTTAAAGTAAAAATTAAGTTAAAGTTAAAGTTAAAGTTAAAGTTAAAGTTAAAGTTAAAGTTAAAGTTAAAGTTAAAGTTAAAGTTAAAGTTAAAGTTAAAGTTAAAGTTAAAGTTAAAGTTAAAGTTAAAGTTAAAGTTAAAGTTAAAGTTAAAGTTAAAGTTAAAGTTAAAGTTTAAGTTAAAGTTAAAGTTAAAGTTAAAGTTATAGTTAAAGTTAAAGTTAAAGTTAAAGTTAAAGTTAAAGTTAAATTTAAAGTTAAAGTTAAAGTTAAAGTTAAAGTTAAAGTTAAAGTTAAAGTTAAAGGTAAAGTTAAAGTTAAAGTTAAAGTTAAAGTTAAAGTTAAAGTTAAAGTTAAAGTTAAAGTTAAAGTTAAAGTTAAAGTTAAAGTTAAAGTTAAAGTTAAAGTTAAAGTTAAAGTTAAAGTTAAAGTTAAAGTTAAAGTTAAAGTTAAAGTTAAAGTTAAAGTTAAAGTTAAAGTTAAAGTTAAAGTTAAAGTTAAAGTTAAAGTTAAAGTTAAAGTTAAAGTTAAAGTTAAAGTTAAAGTTAAAGTTAAAGTTAAAGTTAAAGTTAAAGTTAAAGTTAAAGTTAAAGTTAAAGTTAAAGTTAAAGTTAAAGTTAAAGTTAAAGTTAAAGTTAAAGTTAAAGTTAAAGTTAAAGTTAAAGTTAAAGTTAAAGTTAAAGTTAAAGTTAAAGTTAAAGTTAAAGTTAAAGTTAAAGTTAAAGTTAAAGTTAAAGTTAAAGTTAAAGTTAAAGTTAAAGTAAAAGGTAAACGTTAAGTTAAAGTTAAAGTTAAAGTTAAAGTTAAAGTTAAAGTTAAAGTTAAAGTTAAAGTTAAAGTTAAAGTTAAAGTTAAAGTTAAAGTTAAAGTTAAAGTTAAAGTTAAAGTTAAAGTTAAAGTTAAAGTTAAAGTTAAAGTTAAAGTTAAAGTTAAAGTTATAGTTAAAGTTAAAGTTAAAGTTAAAGTTAAAGTTAAAGTTAAAGTTAAAGTTAAAGTTAAAGTTAAAGTTAAAGTTAAAGTTAAAGTTAAAGTTAAAGTTAAAGTTAAAGTTAAAGTTAAAGTTAAAGTTAAAGTTAAAGTTAAAGTTAAAGTTAAAGTTAAAGTTAAAGTTAAAGTTAAAGTTAAAGTAAAAGTTAAAGTTAAAGTTAAAGTTAAAGTTAAAGTTAAAGTTAAAGTTAAGTTAAAGTTAAAGTTAAAGTTAAAGTTAAAGTTAAAGCTTAAGTTAAAGTTAAAGTTAAAGTTAAAGTTAAAGTTAAAGTTAAGTTAAAGTTAAAGTTAAAGTTAAAGTTAAAGTTAAAGTTAAAGTTAAAGTTAAAGTTAAAGTTAAAGTTAAAGTTAAAGTTAAATTTAAAGTTAAAGCTAAAGTTAAAGCTAAAGGTTAAAATTAAAGTGAAAGTTTAAGTTAAAGTTAAAGTTAAAGTTAAAGTTAAAGTTAAAGTTAAAGTTAAAATTAAAGTTAAAGTTAAAGTTAAAGTTAAAGTTAAAGTTAAAGTTAAAGTTAAAGTTAAAGTTAAAGTTAAAGTTAAAGTTAAAGTTAAAGTTAAAGTTAAAGTTAAAGTTAAAGTTAAAGTTAAAGATAAAGTTAAAGTTAAAGTTAAAGTTAAAGTTAAAGTTAAAGTTAAAGTTAAAGTTAAAGTTAAAGTTAAAGTTAAAGTTAAAGTTAAAGTTAAAGTTAAAGTTAAAGTTAAAGTTAAAGTTAAAGTTAAAGTTAAAGTTAAAGTTAAAGTTAAAGTTAAAGTTAAAGTTAAAGTTAAGTTAAAGTTAAAGTTAAAGTTAAAGTTAAAGTTAAAGTTAAAGTTAAAGTTAAAGTTAAAGTTAAAGTTAAAGTAAATTAAGTTAAAGTTAAAGTTAAAGTTAAAGTTAAAGTTAAAGTTAAGTTAAAGTTAAAGTTAAAGTTAAAGTTAAAGTTAAGTTAAAGTTAAAGTTAAAGTTAAAGTTAAAGTTAAAGTTAAAGTTAAAGTTAAAGTTAAAGTTAAGTTAAAGTTAAAGTTAAAGTTAAAAGTTAAAGTTAAAGTTAAAGTTAAAGTTAAAGTTAAAGTTAAAGTTAAGTTAAAGTTAAAGTTAAAGTTAAAGTTAAAGTTAAAGTTAAAGTTAAAGTTAAAGTTAAAGTTAAAGTTAAAAGTTAAAGTTAAAGTTAAAGTTAAAGTTAAAGTTAAAGTTAAAGTTAAAGTTAAAGTTAAAGTTAAAGTTAAAGTTAAAGTTAACAGTTAAAGTTAAAGTTAAAGTTAAAGTTAAAGTTAAAGTTAAAGTTAAAGTTAAAGTTAAAGTTAAAGTTAAAGTTTAAGTTAAAGTTAAAGTTAAAGTTAAAGTTAAAGTTAAAGTTAAAGTTAAAGTTAAAGTTAAAGTTAAGTTAAAGTTAAAGTTAAAGTTAAAGTTAAAGTTAAAGTTAAAGTTAAATTTAAAGTTAAAGCTAAAGTTAAAGCTAAAGTTAAAAATTAAAGTGAAAGTTTAAGTTAAAGTTAAAGTTAAAGTTAAAGTTAAAGTTAAAGTTAAAGTTAAAAGTAAAGTTAAAGTTAAAGTTAAAGTTAAAGTTAAAGTTAAAGTTAAAGTTAAAGTTAAAGTTAAAGTTAAAGTAAAGTTAAAGTTTAAAGTTAACAGTTAAAGTTAAAGTTAAAGTAAAGTTAAAGTTAAAGTTAAAGTTAAAGTTAAAGTTAAAGTTAAAGTTAAAGTTAAAGTTAAAGTTAAAGTTAAAGTTAAAGTTAAAGTTAAAGTTAAAGTAAAGTTAAAGTTAAGTTAAAGTTAAAGTTAAAGTTAAGTTAAAGTTAAATTAAAGTTAAAGTTAAAGTTAAAGTTAAAGTTAAAGTTAAAGTTAAAGTTAAAGTTAAAGTTAAATTTGAAGTTAAAGTTAAAGTTAAAGTAAAAGTTAAGTTAAAGTTAAAGTTAAAGTTAAAGCTAAAATTAAAGTTAAAGTTAAAGTTAAAGTTAAAGTTAAAGTTAAAGTTAAAGTTAAAGTTAAAGTTAAAGTTAAAGTTAAAGTTAAATTTAAAGTTAAAGTTAAAGTTAAAGTTAAAGTTAAAGTTAAAGTTAAAGTTAAAATTAAAGTTAAAGTTAAAGTTAAAGTTAAAGTTAAAGTTAAAGTTAAAGTTAAAGTTAAAGTTAAAGTTAAAGTTAAAGTTAAAGTTAAAGTTAAAGTTAAAGTTAAAGTTAAAGTTAAAGTAAAAGTAAAAGTTAAAGTTAAAGTTAAAGTTAAAGTTAAAGTTAAAGTTAAAGTTAAAGTTAAAGTTAAAGTTAAAGTTAAAGTTAAAGTTAAAGTTAAAGTTAAAGTTAAAGTTAAAGTTAAAGTTAAAGTTAAAGTTAAAGTTAAAGTTAAAGTTAAAGTTAAAGTTAAAGTTAAAGTTAAAGTTAAAGTTAAAGTTAAAGTTAAAGTTAAAGTTAAAGTTAAAGTTAAAGTTAAAGTTAAAGTTAAAGTTAAAGTTAAAGTTAAAGTTAAAGTTAAAGTTAAAGTTAAAGTTAAAGTTAAAGTTAAAGTTAAAGTTAAAGTTAAAGTTAAAGTTAAAGTTAAAGTTAAAGTTAAAGTTAAAGTTAAAGTTAAAGTTAAAGTTAAAGTTAAAGTTAAAGTTAAAGTTAAAGTTAAAGTTAAAGTTAAAGTTAAAGTTAAAGTTAAAGTTAAAGTTAAAGTTAAAGTTAAAGTTAAAGTTAAAGTTAAAGTTAAAGTTAAAGTTAAAGTTAAAGTTAAAGTTAAAGTTAAAGTTAAAGTTAAAGTTAAAGTTAAAGTTAAAGTTAAAGTTAAAGTTAAAGTTAAAGTTAAAGTTAAAGTTAAAGTTAAAGTTAAAGTTAAAGTTAAAGTTAAAGTTAAAGTTAAAGTTAAAGTTAAAGTTAAAGTTAAAGTTAAAGTTAAAGTTAAAGTTAAAGTTAAAGTTAAAGTTAAAGTTAAAGTTAAAGTTAAAGTTAAAGTTAAAGTTAAAGTTAAAGTTAAAGTTAAAGTTAAAGTTAAAGTTAAAGTTAAAGTTAAAGTTAAAGTTAAAGTTAAAGTTAAAGTTAAAGTTAAAGTTAAAGTTAAAGTTAAAGTTAAAGTTAAAGTTAAAGTTAAAGTTAAAGTTAAAGGTAAACGTTAAGTTAAAGTTAAAGTTAAAGTTAAAGTTAAAGTTAAAGTTAAAGTTAAAGTTAAAGTTAAAGTTAAAGTTAAAGTTAAAGTTAAAGTTAAAGTTAAAGTTAAAGTTAAAGTTAAAGTTAAAGTTAAAGTTAAAGTTAAAGTTAAAGTTAAAGTTAAAGTTAAAGTTAAAGTTAAAGTTAAAGTTAAAGTTAAAGTTAAAGTTAAAGTTAAAGTTAAAGTTAAAGTTAAAGTTAAAGTTAAAGTTAAAGTTAAAGGTAAACGTTAAGTTAAAGTTAAAGTTAAAGTTAAAGTTAAAGTTAAAGTTAAAGTTAAAGTTAAAGTTAAAGTTAAAGTTAAAGTTAAAGTTAAAGTTAAAGTTAAAGTTAAAGTTAAAGTTAAAGTTAAAGTTAAAGTTAAAGTTAAAGTTAAAGTTAAAGTTAAAGTTAAAGTTAAAGTTAAAGTTAAAGTTAAAGTTAAAGTTAAAGTTAAAGTTAAACTTAAACTTAAACTTAAACTTAAAGTTAAAGCTAAAGTAAAAGTCAAATTTTTGTTAGTTTTGATTAAATTTTTGGTATTATTTTTTCTTTAATTTTTTGTATTTATATAATTTTTATTATTATTTAGTATTTTTATTTTTATTTATTTTTTATTATATAATTAAGAAATTTATAATAACTAAAAGAAATAGTTTTTGATGTAGAAATGGTTGTTCAGAATTGTTTTTTTTTTGTAAAATGTCTGAAAGACATCCTATTAAATTTTTTAACTAGTTCTAACCTAAATTTCTGTTCTTTTTAGTCCAGCTTGAGTTATTTTATGCTATTCAAATTATTATTTAAATAAAATTTAAGGTTTATGGACTTTTTCTGCTTCCCTAGGCTTCAATTTTTTAATGCTTCTATTAAAACTTGTCTTGATAGCGCAGCGAGCTGTTCTAAGCCAAGCAGCTTATTTAAGTATATTTTCAAACTTTCTACAACTTTATGTTTCTTCTTTTTAATTTCTCTTTTGTATGCTCGCATTATTTTTTTTTTTTTTGTTTTTTTTTTTTCTCTAGTAAAACATTTAACATAACCGCTACCGCTACTTTTTCTATACTTCCACAATTACTACAACACCAACACGCTGAAAATAATGAAAAGTATATAGCTCGTAGTAGTACCATTAAAATGTAGGTCATGTTAAGGAGATTTTGTCTACTTAAGTTTTTTTGCTACATTTATATAATAAGAACTAAGTCCAGTTTTTATGCTGGCAACATCATAATGTTGTTCTTTGTGGTGAGGAAACGTGATGATTGCTATTGCTATACAAAAATAATATCCTTATAATAATCTTATTTAATGTTTGAGTGAACCACAATCGTGTTAGATATACAAAGCATTAAGCTTCATTATCACATCAATTGCATCATTGCAATGTCGGCAATAATTCTGATAAGTTCTTGTATTCAATTAAAACTACAAAAGTTTTTGTGAATATTTCATAAATATCTGAGGACGTAGAAGTAGAAAAGGTGATTATTTAAAATATTCTGAAGTCTTCTATTGAAGGAGTTAATTCTGGAGGATTTATTTATATTATTTAGAGGATATAGTCTATTATGGAAGCAGTTAATGACAAAATAATTAACGATATATCTGCAAATAGCTATGTACTATGTAGCTGTATGTTTGTACAGAAGTGACCGAGACTTGTACCAACAGTTTTTTGCAGACTCCGGATATTAACTCCGAAGAATTTTTATATGACATTTTTCTATTATATTTATTAGGATCGTCATTGCCGCCAGAATTGTAACGGCCTAAGCATGGTAAATATATTCTCTGATTGAAAACATTTCTGCGTTAGCTGGGAGTCGAACTCAGAATTCTGTGGTTGTTTACTATAAGCGTTCTACAGTCTTGAGATGAAAAATGGTCAGTCTCGAAAAATCCGTGTTATTAATTCGTTACGAGGGTTGTTCCAAAAATTTCGGGAATAAATACAAAGACGTAAATTTTTCCTTATTGTTTTCCGAAATTTTCTCCTTTAGGATTAATTTATTTTTGTATGCGTTCGAACCATTGTCATAACATTTGTCCCATTCAACTGAGACACCTTCAAGACATAGTCCTTCAAAACATTCCATGAACCAGGGGTCTATGGGCATTATGTGTGAAAAAGGTCCAAACGACTATCTGACTTTAAAGGATTGTATTTAGGGTTTGAAGCCCACCACGTAAAAACACATTTCAATAAAACAAATAAGAACAAAAATGTAGGCAAAGCTCTATTTAATTGCATTCATGATCTCCTAGGCAAAATATGGTCGAAAGAACACATTTCAAACGATTGGAACATTAATATGCTCTGTCCAATCCACAAGACAGGCCATCCCACCATTTGCGCCAAGTACCGTGAGATAAGCCTTCTTAATATCGCATATAAGGTCCTGTCGAGCGTATTATGTGAAAGACCGGCTAATTGGACCTTATCAGTGTAGCTTGAGAGATGGAAAATCCATCATAAACCAGATATTTACGCTACGACAAATCTTGGAGAAGACCTTAGAGAAGCAAATCGATACACACCATCTTTTTATCGTTTACAAATCCACCTTTGACGGTCCAATATGGAATCATCTATATTCCCCCATGTCTGAAATTGGTATTCCTACAAAGCTTATCCGTTTTCGCAGAATGACACTGAGCAGCACAGCTAAAATCTTGAAGGATCTCATTTCTCCATTCGATATCAAACGAGGTTTCAGACAAGATGATTCCTTATCGTGTGAATATTTCAACCTTATGATGGAGAAGATCATCCGAGCTGCTGATTTGAGACGCAGTGGCACGATTTTCTACCAAAATATAATGCTGCTGGCGTATGCTGATGATATCGATAGCATTGGCCGTAATACGCGCAAACTCAGTACAGCATTCTCTAGATAAGCGAAAGAGTCGAGTCGAGTCGAATGAACGCAGATAAGACGAAATACCTAGTGTCAACAAATCAACAGTCACAGCGTCTTGGAAACCACGTCACTGTTGACAACATCTTCTTAGAGGTTATTAAGGACTACGTCTACCTGAGATCCAGCATAAACTCTTTGAACGATGCTAGTATTGAGATAAAACGAAGGATAACTCTTGCCAACAGATGTTACTTTGGGCTAAATAGGCAATTGATGGGCAGAGCCCACTCTCAACGAACAAAACTCACACTCTATAAATCACTTATCATGCCCGTCCTATTATATGCAGGACAAACCAGTACGTTGAGCAGTTCTCATGAAAACACTTTGGGAGCCTTCGAGAGAAAGATCATTCGTAAGATCATCGGTCCAATCTGTGTCAATGGCGAGCACCGAATTCAATGGAACCACGAGCTGTACGCTGACATCGACATAGTTAAGCGCATTAAAATCGAGCGGCTCCGCTGGCTAGTTCATGTTGAGCGAATGGAAAACCACGCTCCAGCGGAAAAATATTTGATTCGGTCCCGTCGGTGGTCAATGCAGAAGAGAACGCCCACATATTCGTTGGAAGGATCAACTATTGAATAACCTGACTACGCTTGGTGTTTCCAACTGGCGTCAGCAAGCACAAAACAGAAATGGCTGGCGCAATTTTTTTATACGAGGCCAAAACCAACCAACAGTTGTAGGCGCCAGATAAGTCAGTAGGTATTCAACACACGACCATTCACTATGGAAATCTGTTTGGTGTCTTTCAAGTGTTGCCTCGATTTTTCCTTTAACGCGTTCCAGAATAATGGATTGTTTTTGTAAACACAGACATCACAGTGATACCTCTCCAGTTGTTGCAGTTTTTAACGTTCCCTTTTTTTAGAATTTTAATTATCCTTACATTAACTCCATCCTTCCACTCGTTGGGGTATGTTTCCTGTTCCCAAAAGTTTTGCACAAGGGATGGCAATATACTTAGCGTGATTGCTGGATCTGCTTTAAGGAACTCAGCTTGAATAACATTCGCTTTATTCTTTTTGAAACCTTTGATTGCGGTTGTGATTTCTGCAAATAAGGACGGGCCATCGTCGATGCCTCTAAGAGATCTGCGTATCTCAGGGACAAGAGGGCTCGTTGAATAAGACTGTACGACGAACTCATCGTTTAGTAGCGAGCGAAAATGATCCCTCCATCTCCGCAGCTCGACGTCCATTAATGACAGAAGCCTCGGATCAGTATCCATTACTGGATAGTCAATGTTTGACTTGCGATTAGATAAGTCGTTTTCGATTTTGTTTCGCCACTTTTTGAGTCGCTAGGTTCTGCCGCTTCCTTTTCTCCAACTGCACGTAATACCGCACTGTTTTATGCGCTGGTCGGTGTACGCACCACAAAATGAATTTGTGTTGATCATCCGCTTCCATGGTGATTTTAACCTTAAGCGATCGTTTTTTTATCTTATTCGCGAAGGGGGAACCTTCAAAAGACGCCACCGTGCAGGTGGGAGTGTTCGATTCTCAAAATCTGTGTCAGATAGAAGTTCACTGAGCGGTGACTTCTTTCGCACCAATCGGCTATTTTCGGGATGAGCTGGTATGTCCAGCTACTCTTCAGAGATCAATTCCAGCGGTCTTGCCACTTCAACATTCTTCTTTCTCTAGCAACTTTCTTGCTAATGGACGCGTTATTGGCCGACAGAGGCATCTCATCCTCGAGAAGGTCGATGGGTATCGAGCTTGCTAGGACTAATGCTACATCTTCGAGAACTGTTCTGGAGGCACAAAACACCCTAAGTGCGTCGAGTCTGTAAACAGATTCAAAACCTCTCCGGTAAGACTTCGTCTTCATTGCTGAGGCCCATACCGTTGACCCATACATCACCATGGATCATACCACATTAAGGAGTAGTGTCCTGCGCGCTTGTTTGGGGCCTCTCATATTAGGCATTATCCTCGATAGCTATTCATCCGTCGGATGCTTTTTTGTGGGCATACTGTAGATGCTGTTTAAATGTTATCGGTAGTCAATAATCACACCAAGGTATTTAATACCTGGCTTTGATTGTACCACCGCCCCGTTAACATTGATGCTTGCAACTTCCATCTTTTTGCGGCTTCTTATGAGCACCACCTCTTTTTTATGTTCAGCTAGGCAAAGTCCCACTGATAAAAGCCAGCTATAGATAATGCCAATTGTAACACTATTTACTGAGCGCCTCGACTTCGTCGAGGTTTTTTGCAGTTGCCACAACCACTAGGTCCTCCGCAAAGTCAATAATCACACCAAGGTATTTAATACCTGGCTTTGATTGTACCACCGCCCCGTTAACATTGATGCTTGCAACTTCCATCTTTTTGCGGCTTCTTATGAGCACCACCTCTTTTTTATGTTCAGCTAGGCAAAGTCCCACTGATAAAAGCCAGCTATAGATAATGCCAATTGTAACACTATTTACTGAGCGCCTCGACTTCGTCGAGGTTTTTTGCAGTTGCCACAACCACTAGGTCCTCCGCAAAGTCAATAATCACACCAAGGTATTTAATACCTGGCTTTGATTGTACCACCGCCCCGTTAACATTGATGCTTGCAACTTCCATCTTTTTGCGGCTTCTTATGAGCACCACCTCTTTTTTATGTTCAGCTAGGCAAAGTCCCACTGATAAAAGCCAGCTATAGATAATGCCAATTGTAACACTATTTACTGAGCGCCTCGACTTCGTCGAGGTTTTTTGCAGTTGCCACAACCACTAGGTCCTCCGCAAAGGCGACGATCTTGATGCCTGTGGGAACTGTGAGTATAAGAACACCATCGTACATAACGTTCCATAGTAGAGCCCTAGGACCGATCCCTGAGGGACACCACCGGAGAAGTTATACATCTTGATGCCCTCGTCTGTAGCGTAGCGTAGTACTCTTCTATCGAAGTAGTTTTCTATTACCCTAGAGAGATAGTGTGGAATTCCAAATTCTGCAATTCATTATATTCTTCCAGTTCGCAGAGTTAAAGGCGTTACGCACATCCAGCGTTGCCACGAGACAGTACTGCTTTGTGCCCTTCTTCTATCTTTTACCTTCAATAGCTTTCTCTGCCATGTTTGTTACAAGATTTATGGCGTCGGATGTTGAACCTTGAGTAATCTACGGAGCTCAATCTGCTCCCATGTATCCTGGGAAATTCAATGGTCTTTACATCGGGCCAGATGACTTCGGCTCCAGTTTCAAGAAACGAGGATTTAGTTGCAACCCACATCGCGTCTACGTTAACCCTTTGCGGGGCTGTGGGACATATACGTCCCACCTACATTCTCTTTTTCAAATGGCTATATTTTGAACATTAGGACACTCCTAACATGAACAATGGTTGTTGGGGGTTCCTTATGAGTTCCTTCAACTATGTTTACAAGAATTTTGGCATTATTGTTTATTGGGAATTTGTTATTAACAATTAAAGATACAAAATTTACTTTTTTCAGAAAAAAATCGGTCAGCCGAAATTTTGGCAATGAACAATATGATTTTATCATCTAGGTATATGTTCTTTGGGTCGCTGATGACAAATCCACTCTCGAAAATGACTTTTGACAACTGTCAACTGGAAAAATAGCTGTCAATATTAACACTATGGTTGAAATTCTCCGAAAACACGCTTATTTCGTTTTGTGGAGTGCTCTAGTCTCGACTTACGATGGAACTGATATATATTTTGGCAGTTGGCAGCTATCAATAATACGAGACTTGACAGTTGATATGATAGTTGACAAGCTGTCAAAACTCAAGTCTGACATCGAAATCGGAATCAGCGACCCCGAAAACCTAAAGTGCCACTACTTTTACCATTTTGTATTCTTCCTAAAAATGTGCGCCTCAAAGGGTTAAAGCCTCGTTGGTAAAAATATTACTTTGAGAGAAATTCGTACACAAAAAGCAACAATACTCGGCCTGGAATTTTTATTTATCGAAGAAGCAGAATTGCAAAGAGAGGAAGTGGTCGGTCGAAATGATTTGTAAACTAAAGAATCTTTAAGAAATATTGAACAGTCGATTGAAACCCTCTAGGAAATGGAAACATTCCCGGATATCAACAGGAAACATTTCATGGAATGTGGAAAGCATTCCCTTCCGTTGGACACTCCATTTCTTTTTTTACACACTATGGCATTGAAGGAAACATTCCTATCCACTGTGTTCAAAATTAATGTGGAAACATTCTTCTCCGCTGGATTAGAAATGAATTTGGAAACACATTTTTTCAAATATATGAAAAATACACATATGTTTTCAAAAGATACGATGGGGAAATATTCCATTCCTTCTATTTCCAGATGTAGTCTTAAGGTAGCGGTTTGGAAACAACATCAATTCAAAACTAGCCAAAGTTTCCAAAAGATGCTATGAGAAATGTTGCCCCATCACTTCCATATGGTAATCTTCCAATTTTTCCTTGAGGGAAATGCAATGAATAACAAAATTACATTCAAGTCAATGTTTCAAGCTTCACAGTTCAAGCAGTTCCCAATAAAAATGAATTTTTAACAAATAATTTCGCTTTAGAGAGCCTAAAAGATTCTCAGAAATTTGTCAGTACATAAAAAATTCAAAGGAAATTGAAAGGTTTTAGCAAATAGCTGTGAATTAGATATTTATAGAAAAGCGAGAGAAGACAGAACCAAAATGAATGGCAACATTTGTCCACGCACTATTTTATGCTGATTATTTTTGACACTGACTTGACTAGGAAAGGCAAACAAAAAATAACAAAAAATAGAAGCAGATTTTGACAGATATGATGTTAAAGCCCTGCAGGAAGGAACACAGACTAGCAAACAGCGAGAGCAAATAATAAAAAAAAAACGGAATAAAAGAAGGGAGCCAGAAGTAAATTTAGGCACAGGTCGTCAGTGTATTTTTTTTTGCGGTGATGCAGCAACACTCACTCAGACTCATTAAAGTCGCCAGCATTGCTGATGAGTAAAGGTGGAGGAGGAAACTCAAACAAGGAAACTCAAGAAAAAATGGATAATGAAAGGAATTTAAAAATATAAAAAGAGCATGCAAAGCAAGTGGAAAAAGTTAATAGCTGTTAAGCGAAGAAAAAAATGGGGGAAAATTGCAGGCGACAGCAAAGAATTGTACGCAAAGATTGTATGCGGCAAATGTAGATAGCACAAGAAATTCTCCAATTCTGCTAATATTTTTTTTTTGTTTTCTGGCTTACCTTACCATTCTCTCTTTTTCTCTCTCTCCCACTCATATAGCACCCACTCATAGCGATTGCTAGCAAATAAAATGAAATTCCACTTTGGTGGCAATTGAAAATGATATAAAAAGAATGTTTGAATTCTTTTGACGCGCTCATTGGGAAAAATTGACAGAAGCAGCAGGCAGTGGGAGCCATAGTTGGCCTGAGAAGTCACAGAGCAATCCGGAGGCGGTGTTGCCGTAGGAAATAAATGTACGCGCTGCCATTTTCGAAGTCAAGCTATTGACAAAGCAACAAAAAAAATACAGGACACTTGATTGTATTTTATGAGCAGCTATGTTGCACGTACAGTTGATGAAGAAAAAAAAACAAGGAAGAAATAAAAAAATAGAATAGACAACAACAACAACAAGCACCTTAACTGCAGTAAAATCGAATAAGTACTGAGTGGTGCTTTTAATTTAGTTGTTTTTTTCCCCGCGCTTTTATTTTGTATGTATTTTTGATCTAAACATTTGTCGCCTGCATTTATTGATGAAATGTGAATGTTCTCCGACGCCGCCGCCATCTTTGATATGAGCAAAATAAAGCATGTGCTACCGCTAGAATTTATGGCAGCCGAAAGAGGAGAAAACCAATTAAAGTTGTTAAGTGTTGACAATTTAGGTTGACAGCTTTATACGTGGTTTATTTGAGGAAAGGGTGGGGGTGTGAAAATTAACTACTTAAAAAATGCCATTAAAACAGACCGTTAAAAATTTTTTTAAATTTCCATTACGTTATAGAATAAATAATCATAATGGTGATTGTATTTTTTATGTGTCAATATTAACGAAAACGAGAGTGTTTTAAAATTATAAATCGTGAGAGTCATATAGTTATTATATGTTTTTGTTATTTAGGGGGAAACGCGCTAGGAGCAATATTTTTGGTTGGTGTATATTTCAATTTTTGATTTTTTCTTTCGTTCAATATGCCGTAAGCACTGAAAATAAATCTAAGATCCGCACGAAAACAGTCTCTCGCCAAAAAAACTCGCTGAAAATATTTTTATTTTTAAAATTTGTAATTACGGCCTACTTCTATGATTACGGCATAGTTAAATTTTTCATAATTTCAGTAGAATTAATTAATAAATTCTCTTTTGCGAGAAAAAATAAGTTTTATGAGCAGATGGCTGTTTTTTCGAACTCTTATGCGTAGATACAGGATTCGTCGTCTGTGGTGATGTAGTCGTGTTTCAAACCACCATCGCTGTACTTTTTAGCATTTCCTTCCACCAATCGACACGAAATTACGGGGTATCCAACGTGAACAAATTTTCAAATCTCCAAACGGGAACGCCTTAATGCTCATGTAAAATCGAATGTATGCTTGTCTCTCTAATTTTCAAGGATGACTCCATCTCACGGTATGCCGGTCTGCTTCCAACAGTTCCCTCACAGCATCAATGTTTTCGGACACAGCAGTCGTCCTTAGAAGAAATTTACGAAATTCGTCTAGGAGAGAACAACGACCACTTACTTAACTTACTTACTTATCTGGCGCTTACAACCGTTGGTTGGTTTTGGCCTCGTATAAAAAGTTGTCATTTCTGTTTTGCGCTTGCTGGCGAAAGTTTGAAACACCAAGTGTAGTCAGGTTATCCAACACTTGATCCTTCCAACGAAAATGTGGGCGTCCTCTTCTACGTTGACCACCACCGGGCACCGAATCAAATATTTTTTTCGCTGGAGCGTCATTTTCCATTCGCTCAACATGAACTAGCCAGTGGATCCGCTCGATTTTAATGCGCTTAACAATGTCGATGTCAGCGTACAGATCATACAGCTCGTGGTTTCATCGAATTTGGTACTCGCCATTGACGAAGATTGGGCCGAAGATCTTACGAAGGATCTTTCTCTCGAAGGCTCCCAAAGTCTTTTCATTAGAACTGCTGAACGGCCAGGTTTGTGCTGCATATAATAGGACGGGCATGATTAGTGACTTATAGAGTGTGAGTTTCGTTCGTCGAGGGAGGGCTCTGCTTCTCAAAAATGTTAGCACCTGTTGGCAAGAGTTATCCTTCGTTTTATCTCAATACTTACTTAATACTGTAAAGAGTTTGTACTGGATCCCAGGTAAAAGAAGTCCTTAACAACCTCGAAGGAGATGTTGTCAACAGTGACGTGGTTTCCAAGACGCTTGGACTGTTTATTTGTTAACAATAGGTATTTCGTCTTATCTGCGTTCACTGCAAGACCCATTCGACTCGATTCTTTCGCTAATCTGGAGAATGCTGCACTGATTTCGCGCTTACAATGGCCAATGATCTCGATATCATCAGCATACGCCAGCAGCATAATACTTTTGCTGAATATCGTGCCAATACGTCTCAAATCAGCAGCTCGGATGATATTCTCCATTACAAAGTTGAAATAAGGAATCACCTTGTCTGAAACCTCGTTTAGTATCGAATGGCGTAGTGAGATCCTTCCCGATTTTATCTGTGCTGCTGGTGTTACTCAGTCTCATTCTGCAAAAACGGATGAGCTTTGCAGGAATACCAATTTCAGACACGGTGGAATATAAATGATTCCTTCTTAGACTATCGAAGATGGCTTTGTAATCGACAAAAAGGATGATGTGTGTCGATTTGTTTCTCTAGGGTCTTCTCCAAGATTTGTCGTAGTGTAAATATCTGGTCTATGGTGGATTTGCCAGGTCTGAGGTCCAATCATCTGGTTTACGATGGGCTTCATTCTTTCACATAATATGCTCGACAGGACCTTATATGCGATATTAAAAAGGCTTATCACACGGTAGTTGGCGCAAATGATGGGATCGCCTTTCTTATGGATTGGGCAGAGCACACTGAGGTTCCAATCGTTTGGAATACATTCTTCCGACCATATTCTGCATAAAAGCTCATAAATGCATTTAAATAGAACTTCGCCTCCATTTCTGAAGAGCTCAGTAAGTAAGCCATCGGCTCCTGCGGCTTTGTTGTTTTTAAGCCGAGCTATAGCTTTGTGGCGTCCGTGGCGTAGTTGGTTAAAGTGCGTGGCCGCTATGTCAAAGAACCTGGAGACCCAGGTTCGAACCCCAGCAGCGACAGAAAATTATTTGAATTAAAATAATTTTTCTGTACGGCCGCCACCTCTCTGCAGACAATGGCAAACCTCAGAGAGTAATCAAAATGCCATGTAAAGCTTCTTGAGAACGAGAACATTCCGTTCATCGCCGTTCGGAGTCGGCGTTAAGCATGTAGGTCCGGTTCTCGGTCAATTGTGTTCAAACTTAATAACACGCACAACACAATTGATCATAAGAAGCTAGGTCAAAGTCCTTTCAAGGGCTGAAATGGTCAGTTATTTATTTTTTTTTTTTTTTTTTTTATAGCTTTCAAGACTTCACTATTGTCGGGCAGAGGCACTTTAACACAGTCGTCCTCAATTGGAGTTTCCGGGATATCATCTCTATTGGCAACTCCAGTCTCTTTTTCATACTGAAGGCAGTAATCAAATTACCCGTTGGTTAAAATTTCTCGGTGGTCCTAATGTAATGCAGAACTGTATGTAACAATATATGTTGTGATTTCAGTCAAGAGACTGCACAGCTAAAAATAGTCAGCCTTGACCTTGATAGAGTTACATATTTGCACAAAATGGTCAATATTAATAGAAAAAATCATTCATTCGCAGTAAGGATAGTATGAATATAAACTTACATGCCTGATATCTGTAACCTTAGAGACTTAAGGACTTTTTTTAATAGTCATTTTGAAAGGCATTTAAAATACATTTCTACTGCACGGTGTCATTAACAGTATATATAACGCAATAGTAGCCAGTAGAGAAACCGTTTTAAATTACCTGAAAGAAGAGAAGAAAGATTATTTAGTTAAACTCTTTAAATCTTTGCTTTATATCTAACATTTATGTCTGAGAATAGTTATCTAACCCTGTTTTTTTTATAATTTATATCTAAGGTTTGTATTAATCCTGATATTGTTGAGGTAAAGCTCTGTAGACACATGATAAATACGTTTTATTAATTTTCGTGTAGTGATAAAATACCTATTTCTTTATATAGTTCATAGTGTTGTGATTATTATTACGTTATAACGCAATTACATTCACTTGATAGTGGATTCAATAAAATCACTTTGTAAAACAAAATACTAACTTATACCGTAATTACAATCAATCAATTTAGGTTTTTTTCAAGTTTTCATCACAAACCAGTTATATAAGCGGTTTATATTAAAAATTGATATCATTTTTATTAAGTTAATTTCACCACATGCAACGCAATTAGAAACTATTGGTTCAACTTATGCCGTAATAACAGCTTTATGGATTTACCTGACTCTTTCAAGTTTCTACGCTTTCGGCATCAAAAATAGGACTTTTGCTCGAATTTTGACGCATAGTACTACTTTTACTACTTTTCAAAAATTCCCAAAATCATAGCTATGTCACAATGAGTCACATATCGTTGGAAAGGTGCATCAATTACATGTTTAGATTTTTATATTCAAGGTTAGTACGATGGACCTAAACACTATACTACATTTAAAAATAGTCTGATACGAATTTTCGAATTTTTCACATGAAATAGTTATCGATTTTTATAGCCCTACGTTTTAAAAACGTAAACGGGGTATATTAATTTTGTCACTCCGTTTGTAACGCCCATAAGGAGGCGTGGCAGGTATAGAAAAGTAGATATATTCTTGATCAGCATCACCACCCGAGTCGATTTAGCCATGTCCGTCTGTCTGTCTGTCTGTCTGCCTGTCTGTGATCACGAGTACAGCCGTAATTTTCAAGCTATCACCACGAAATTCGATATTTAAGCTCGTATCTAAAAAAATAAAGATCATGTTCGAAAATGAGCCAAATCGAATGAAAACCACGCCTACCTCACATACAAAGTGACTTTATCAAAACGGTAAAATCCCTTAGAATTCCACAAAAATTAATATATGGACTTGAAATTGGAATATGGAATATATGGAATTTTGTGTATGAACTTTGATATATAATATGTACTCTGTGTATGAAATTCAACCAAATCGAGTGAAAACCACACCCACCTCCCATACAAAGTGACTTTATCAAAAAATAAAAGAGAATATTTTCTGTTAAAACTATGACGGAAATGTTTTACCAATAAACATTTTTTTGCCTAAGACTTTGAATATACTTCGGTTCGAACGTGGAGGTATTTTAACTTCAGCCCAGTCGAAGATCATTTCTTACTAGTTTTTTTTTTAAATTTTTTCATAAATCTTAAAACTTTTCTGTGTTCCAAGTTGTCGTCAAAATGATTGCCTTACAAGTAATGTTTAGTTTAGTTTAATTCATACGGATAAGAAATGTTGGTTTGTGTCTTTGCTAAGTTATCTTTGGAATTGCGAATGTAACTTCACGAAGTGGAGGTACGGTTTTAACTTCGTACGGATAAGAAATATTGGTTTGACTCTTTTCTAAAATATGTTCGAATTTACGAATTTTTAAGTTGGCTCTGAATATAAATTAAAAAGTAGGAATCTGAATATAAGAATAGTAGAAATATCACGTAATTATAAACTGGAGGGTTTTTCTGCATATATCATGCACAGTTTTTTTTTGGCTTAACCAAAGCACTTTCGATCAATTTTTTTCGAATTTTTCGTTTTGAATTTCTTATTTTATTTAACTTAAAGTATTTGAAATTATATTACGTTATACATTGATTGTAATACTAAAACAAAACTTTGGTAGATCATTTAAGAGTGCTTTATTCTTGATTTGTTCAGCTTGCTCGAAGGAACTTTTGTGATTTTACAACAAACAGATATAACGCAATTAGGAAGTAAGATTTTATTGTATACCGTAATTACAAAAAGTGATCATATCTCACATTTGACGTGAAAATCATCGGCAAAATATTAAAGATATTGACTTTTTTATAAGAACGTTTTGTTATTTAACAGTTAACAATTACAACGGAATTAGAAACAAATTAAATAATAAATGCCGTAATTAGAAACATTGGTAGCATCCTATTCTATTTCCATCTATTTTACTTCCAGCATCAATGCCTTCGTTAAATTGTTGAGTTTTTATTTTAAGGCAGCCGGAGAAAATTAAGGAAAGGAAAATTTTTTAAACTGAATTTTAAATATTTCAATTTGTTTAAGTTATTGAAAACTGTTTGAGTTGTTTTCGATTATAACGTAATCACAAACATTATAAAGTCAAATTTATTTTTTAATGTAAATTTGTGTACGCAGATGCTCATTGATAACCTAATTTGAAACTAGGGTAGAACATAAACCGGAATTATAAATACAATGTATAGGTACAACGGAATTAAATTTTTTTTTTCCAAAGTATTAAAGGAAAATATTTAAATGCACAGCATAATATATATTCTCAATGCTCTTAGGTTATTTTTGCTTTTTTAACATCAAACGGATATAACGCAATTAGAAACTTACACAAAAATATATGCCGTAATTGCAATTATAAGGCATATTAAGTCTGTAATTTAGCTGTTAGTGAGTTTTCATGAATTGGATTACGACACATATACTCCAAAGAGCAATAGAGGAGCAATAAATGTGCCGTAATTACAAACATTATAAAAACAAACATAAAATTCTTCTTGTTTCAAGAGGTAAAAAAAATCTTATGTCGGCTAATTTTGTGTTTTGTTCTCATTTTCAGAATTGAGTTTTTTTTTCTGAGGCAGATATAACGCAATTAGAAATCAACACAGTAACATATGCCGTAATTAGAAGCATTTACATTTTATGTATGTTATTGAAATGTTAGTGAGTTTTAAATTGAGACAGATATACCAAGATGAAGTAGATTGAGACAGATATACCAAGAATAGCAATACAATAGCAATAATATAGAAGAACAATAAATATGCCGTAATTACAAACATAAGAAAAGCAAATATCGAATGTTTCGCTGAAAATGAAAAAAATAACTGTTATTCGGCAAATTTTAAGCTTTTTCTCATTTTTTCAGATATGAGTATTTATTGAAAGGCAGGTACAAGGCAATTAGAAACCAACACATAAATACATACTATGCCATAATTACAAACGTTGGGTATATCCAGTCCGTAGTTGTAATTTTAGTAAGTTTTTATGGATTTAGTTGAAGCAAATTTAGCCGATTAGAGACAAAGAAATCTATATACGCCGGAATTACAAACATTATAAAAGCAAGCATAAAATAAATTCTCAAGTATTGATAAAATAGGTATGTCGACAAATTTTTAGCTTTTTTCTCATAGCTTTGAGTTAAGTATTTGTTGTAAAGTAGATATAACGCAATTATAAACCAATCGAGTAATATGTGCCGTAATTAAAAACATTTGGCATATAAGGTCTGTATTTAGAATGTTAACAAATTTATATAAATTATATTAAGACAAATATATTCCACTTGGGAATGAAGAGTAATAGATATGCCGTAATTAGAAACATTACATTTTCCTTGCTTCAAACGTTGGAAATAACAGTTAGTCGGAAAATAGATAGATAGAACGCAATTAGAAACCAAAACAGTAATATATGCCGTAATTAAAAGCACTGGACATATTCTCTAAGAATTGAAATTTAGGTAAATTTTCACGTATTAAATTAAGACAAATATACCGCAATTAGAAAACAGCAGCAAGATATATGCCGTAATTACAATCATGAAACAAACACTAAATGTACATGCTTTGCTTTCATTGTGGAAAAATCACAGTTGTTCAAAATATTTTAAGGTTTTTTTTTCATTTCTCAGAGTTCAGTATTTATTGTGAGGCAGATATAACGCAATTAGAAACCAACGCAGTAATATGTGCCGTAATTACAAACATTTGACATATTAAGTCTGTATTTATATTGTTATCAAATTTTTATAAAAACAAAGTGATGCAAAGACACTCTTAGACACGAAGAGTAATTTATATGACGTAATTAGAATCATTACATTTTCCTTTGAAGGAGAAAAGTCGAATTTTAAGTTTATAAGTTTTTTTTTTTTGCTTTGGTTGAATATTTACTGTGAGGTACATATAACGCAATTAGAAACCACATAAATACGAGCCCAAACCACTATTAATTCGTACAGCAAGCACTTTTATGCCAATGTAACATGTAAGGGTACATATTTTATTAAATAATATTGACAACACTATTAAATTTATACTTTTCTGAAAGTTTGTTTTATTGTCTTTAATTTCATAAACAAATATGTGCACATATCATGATAAAAAGTTTTGAAAACAGAAATTACCGGAAAGTCCATTTATTTTGATAACAAAAATTTGACCACTATTAATTCGTACAGTGTATAAATTCAGCTAAAGACAACTCTGAAAATTAAAATGTAAACAAATAATGAAAATTTACCGTTTTATTAGAGTAAAGAAATGCAATTGAACAATAACACGATTTTTTTCGTGTTGTTTCTTTTTATTTCTGATTAATTGTTCAACGATGGCACTTGGTAAGCCAGTTTGTGAAGAAATTCGATTATAAATTATTGACAAAGTCAAATCGGGAAAAAGCTATAGCGAAATATCGGTTGAATTAAAGCTTCCCAGATCAACAGTATCAAGTATTGTTCAAAAATACAAAAAAAAAATGAGAATTGTAGCAATAATGTTGCCAACAAAGGCCGGGTCTCTAAAATAACGATTCGCGACAAAAGAGCTTTAGAAGTTATACTTAAAAAAAATCGTCGAGGCACTATTAGATACATAGCTTCAGAGTGGTCAGAAAGAATTGGAAAAACCATTAAACGTGAATGGACGCGTCGGCAAAGGAAAGATATAACTTATGGTGTTTATAAAGTAAGTTTATCACTCTAAAACTGGTGATACCAAAAACATTTATTGAAACTTGAATTTTTTAGGCCAAAGAAAAGTCCTTACTTACTGTACTTCAAATGAAAAAACGTTTATTATGGGCAAAAGAAAGACGTTCTTGGGTACAAAGGCAATGGGACACCATTATATTTAGCGACGAATCGAAGTTTGACGTATGCGTCGGTGATGCCAGAAAAAGGGTGATTCGGAAAAGCACAGAGGCATATCATAAAGACTGCTTAAAGCGTACTGTAAAGTTTCCATATATATATACATATATATATATTCCATATAATATATTGGAAGAACATCTCATTCCGTCAGTACCAAAGCTAGCTGACTGTGGCGAATATGTATTTCAACAAGACGGTGCCCATACAGCCAAAAAAACAAAAAAATGGCTACAAGAAAATGGTATTAGTGTTCTGTACTGGCCATCATCTAGCCCGGACTTTAACCCAATCGAAAACGTGTGGGCACTCATGAAAAGGAAGTGATGAAATGACCCACAACGCACTCTTAGCGGATTAAAAGCCAACATTCAGGAAAGTTGGGACTCTATAACCCCTGAAGAGTGTAAAAAATTTATAGATACAATGCCAAAGCGATTAGAAGCTGTTTTAAAAAGCAAAGGGGGCGTTACACAGTATTAAATTAGAAAATGTTCCACTGTACGAATTAATAGTGGTCAAATTTTTTTTATCAAAATAAATGGACTTTCCGTTAATTTCTGTTTTCAAAACTTTTTATCATGATATGTGCACAAATTTGTTTATGAAATTAAAGATAATAAAACAAACTTTCAGAAAAGTATAAATTTAATAGTGTTGTCAATATTATTTAATAAAATATGTACCCTTACATGTTACATTGGCATAAAAGTGCTTGCTGTACGAATTAATAGTGGTTAGGGCTCGTATATGCCGTAATTACAAGCACTGGACATATTCTGTAAGCAATTGAATTTTTGTGGATTTATGTTATTTTTGACCAATTCTTTCCTTTTTTAGCAAAGATATTTTCCTTTTTTGCGGGCTATTTTGGTCACAATATTTTGAAAAATAATCTAAAAAAATATTTTTCCTTTTCACTTAACGTTTCGGAAGCGGCTTTCTTCCTTCATCAGGGGTTTATTTGAATTTATTTTTATTTAGATTATAATATAATGAATTTTTGGTAAATTTGTATGAAATAAATTAAGACAAATATACCGCAATTAGAAACCAGGAGTAAGAAAGGCATATGCCGCAATTACAATCATGAAGCAAACATTACATGCCCTTGCTTACAGTGTGGAAAATAACAGCTAAACAGTAAATTTAAGCTTTCTTCTCATTACTCAGAGTTGAGTACTTATTGTGATTCCGATATAACGCAATTAGAAACCAACGTTTTACTATATGCCGTAATTGGAAACATTAGACATAATCTGTACGTAATTTAAGCTCAAGCGATTTCTCATTAATTGATCGCAATAAGACAAATATGCCGCAATAAGATACGATGAGTAAAATATATGCCGTAATTAAAAACATTACAAACATTAAGCAAAAATTAAATTTCCCTAGCCTTAAGTGATGAAAATAAGAGTTTATCACCAAACTTTAAACTTTTTATCTCATATTTTTGTGTTAAATATTTATTTTGCGACAGCTAGAGAAAGTTTCAAGTAAACAATATTAAATAAAATTTTAAATACGAAAATTTTATAATTGCTGTAATTGTGACGCCCTGCTTTTTAATGACTTTCTCTCGTTCTCTCTCTCTCACACCCTCTCTGTATTTTTCTTCGTAGCGCCACTTCAACTTTTTTAAACTGCTTGAAATGTGCTGCTTCAGAGAACTTTTTCGAACTCCTTCCATTCCTTTAACTTGCGCAAACAACTATTCTTTTCGCACAGCGTGCGACAGTCGCACTTTGTCATAAATTTTGGCAGCTTCTTACTTCATATAATTAAAAAGTTTTTGACAGCGGCAACAAAAAGTTGCGTGAACTTCTACTGCTGTTGCTTGTTCTTCAATTGCCTGTTGGCACAATTTTGAATTGTGCAATTTTTCACTTTCTTCATCAAGCCTTGATTTTTGTACCAAAAGATATGACTGCTGTGACTTGCTCCTGCCCGCTATCTACTTTTTGCATTTAGTTTCGACCATTTTTTTTTTATTTTATTTCTGCCACGGGCGTTAAATTTCCTGATTATTAGCAACTTATTTGCCAATTATGCCACCCGCCCACAAAATAAAAACTTCCTGCTCGACTATGCATAACAACTAAGAGAAGACGAACTGAAATGATGAGCTAGTCTGTGGTATCTGGTGTCATTTGTGTAGCCTAAATCGGCATGGACACGCCTGCAACAGCTGCTACTGCTGCTGGTGCTTCTGCTGCTGGAACTACAGTCGTGGCAAATTTTTGAGCGCAACCTACGCTCAATTAAATTTCATTTCAGCGTCATGGAGTTTATATTTTATTAAATTCGATGCGGAATATTTTCTTTACTTACTTAATTCTATGCAAAGGGATGAGTCAAAAATAGGGACGGACTTCAAAACGCTGTCATTAGTTAATTGTTTGGGTTGGTGGCGGAGGCATTATTTGGGGGAGGTTTTATTTTAAGGCTACGCGCTTATTAACAAAATAAATTATTAGGATTTACGTTGTGAAGTTATAAGAAGATGAGCATGATGAAAGCTGGATGCCATTAACACTATTCTCCAATAATTCAAAACCATCTGTTTGGTCATTGTGAGGAATGGAATGGGAACTTAAGTAACTGTTGGGCTTAGATTCATTTGGTAAGTTCAAGTGAAATTTTTGAAGATGTTGCAAAAGTTTTTACTTTTAATTTATTTATGACTATATTTAATATGTTGCTGTGAGGGAGATGTTTTAAAAAATTAACTGTTAACGAAAATCTGAGATTCATTTCAATCAAAATCAATTCAAAAATTCTGCGAAAATTTAAAATATTTTCTATAAATTCATATTGAGCATTTGTTTAATAAAGTAAAGAAAATTGGAAGGTACTCTTAATTGATTGAGGGAGAATGAACTCCCTATGACTTAAATAGGGAGAATGAACCAACTGGTAGTAAATGGTGAGGTATTAGATTAGATGGTATCAGGTGTCATAATTTCATGGAGATTTTATGGAGATGTCATTGAGATTTCGTAGAGATAGCATAGATATGTCATAGAGATGTCATGGAGATGTCATTGGATATGTCACCTTTAGACATTCATGAACATCCTTGGACCCCCATGGACATCGCTGGATTTCTGGCACGTTTACAGGAACAGCATAAATACAATTTGGGAAATATTTAGATATAGACTAGATCTTAAACTAAACTACTTAACTTGTCTCATCTGTACTATGGAAAAGCTTGGATGGACAACATTAGCATTCCCGGGATGTATGTCTGCACAGATAAGTGTATCGGGCACTGAGACAAACTACTCAGTAACGTGTGGTCAAACATTTTAAACATAATTATTACGTTTCACTTCAGTGGAGTTCAAAAAGTTCAAAACACAATTGTTTCTGGTAGAGAATGCACTTAAGAAGTGGTATATTACTCCGATCGAACTCCAACTAGGGCTATACAACCAAAGGATATGCGATTGATTTATTTATTTCAAGTTTTTGCTTTCCCGAAACGATAATATCGGCTGGATTGGAGATTGCCCTTCACATAACATAACTCAGAAGCTATTTAAGGAAAGAGATTCTTTCCTTATCTCTCTTAAAAAAAAACAATCCAAGCACCTTTTTCTAGAAAAATATACCTACTTAAACCTGACAGTGAACTCAGTATAGACAAAATTAGATATTACATGTCAGGAAATCTTTTGAGGTTATATGAGAATACTTGAAATCTTTGAACCTTCTCAAAAAAGTCCAATACGGGATGCTGGTAAAACTAATCTCCGTGAAACTCTACAAGGTTATACCTAACGACATCGACTTCAAGGACAACAACAACGACAATGAAAACAATGATAATAACAACGATTGGAATAATGACAATGATGATGTCGACAATGATTATGATATCTACAACGACAGTGACAACGAAAACAATGACAAGGATAGCGACAAAGGCCACGGAAACATTGACAAGGAGAGTGACAAAGACAACGATAACATCAACAATTATAATGATAAAAACAACGACAATGACATCGAAAACAACAAGAATAGCGACAGAATTGACAACGATGAAATCGACAATGATAGTGATAACTATAACTACAATGACAACAAAAACAATGACAAGGATAGCGACATAGACAACGAAATCAATGACAAGGATAGCGACAAAGAAAACGATAACAGCAACAATGATAATGATAACAACAGCCAATGGCAACGAAAACAACAAGAATAGCGACAACAATGACAACGATGACATCGACAATGATAATGATAACTACAACGACAATGACAACGCAAACAATGGCAATGACAATGACAATGACAATGACAATGGCAATGACAATGACAATGAAATTGACAATGACAGTGACAATGATTATGAAAATGACAATAACAATGGCAATGACAATGACAATGACAATGACAACGACAATGACAATGACAATGACAATGACAATGATAATGACAATGACAATGACAATTACAGTGACAATGACAATGGCAATGACAATGATAATGACAATGACAATAGCAATGACAATGACAATAACAATGACAATGACAATGACAATGACAATGACAATGACAATGACAATGACAATGACAATGACAATGGCAATGACAATGACAATGGCAATGACAATGACGTTGACAATGACAATGACAATGACAATGACAATGACGATGACAATGACAATGACAATGACAATGACAATGACAATGACAATGACAATGACAATGACAATGACAATGACAATGACAATGACAATGACAATGGGCTATCAGTGGTTACTTATTATCAACTTTTTAAAGTAAAACTGCACAGACTCCACTCATATCTGCGTGAGAAATCTCATACTCTTTGTTTGCGGCCGTTTATAACCTCAAAATGGAAAAATGGATTTTGGCTGCGAAATATGCAAGTCAAAATGGAGTACGTTTGACAATTTCGTGTCATGCAATGGTTGCTCGAAATTGTTCCACTCCAAATGCATAAACCTCAGTGCTAGAATTAGCGACGCGCTGCGGAGCCCAGAAGACAGTGGGTTACAATGGTTCTGCAATCAATGTAGAAAATTCTCAACAAAAGTGATTATGTCAAGGTTTTTAGACTTGCAAGCTTCATCAACAAAAATCACAAATGAGTTCGCCCGCTTAAACACATTACTCGTCACAATGAATGATGACTTAGAGTCGTTAAAGAATCTTGCTTGTGCTGCAAATTCAGTATCAACTGACGGAGCATCCAAGCTGGCAGCAAATGATGGCAGATCCATGCGATCCAGACCATCAAGAAAACCATCAGCTGTCTCTACACCAACTACAACTGAAGTCAACAAACAGACCACTCCTCTGGTAAACACCTCAATGTCTCAAACTGGCCTTGGGAACCAAGATGAAACACTGAGTGCTCCTATGCCAGTAAACTCAAGTTCCGGTATGTTAACGACACTTCTAGCAGTTGAAACTCCTGTCACCCAGCCTGTTTCCATGAATTCGATGCCTTCTACCTCGAAATCACGTTCACCGCCACCTCCATCACTAGACTTCGCTAACTCAATCAACACAACTAATACTACCAATGCTCAATCTCACACCGCTGCACCAGCTATTGCCCTCACGCAAATAATTGCCGATGTCCAGTCTGCTGCTTCCACGCAAACTGCTGCCGCTGCTCAAAGCACGGCTTCTCTGCATTTACCTGCGGAAGTGTACGCTGCCACGCAACTGTTGCAGGCACCTGATCCGAGTTACGCTACTGTTGCATGGAACGCTGCGTCAACCGTGACAACTGAGTCAACCTCGGCCGCTGCGTCAACCTCGGCCGCTGCGTCAACCTCAGCCGCGGCATCAAGCTTAGCCGCTGCGTCAACCTCGGCTGCTGCACTACAGGTTGCTGATACGTTCCAGTCTCAGTTCAATACTTCGGACGCGTCTTCCAGCGATCTAGTGGTAGTTCAACGCACTCCACGCAAGTCACTCTTTATCTCTAGTCTTGCACCGAATACAACTGAAGAAAATGTCATGAATTATATCAAAACTATATATATCAACAGTAATGTGGACCTCTCACGTTTATCAGCATTGAGCTGCCGTAAATTCAATTTACCAGCGTCGCGCACTTATTCATCCTTCAAAATATCAACTCTTTCTAACGATTTCGATCTTATTTGTTCAAATAAGGTTTGGCCGAAAGGTGCAATCGTGCACGAATTTATTTCAAGGGATAGAAATTCTCGTCAACTGAAATCTAATTACACTAGCTCAAAAAACTACGGCTCAACATTGGATGCTTAAACTCTGCACCCGTATTTTCGATTTATTATCAGAATGTTGGAGGTATTCGATCTAAAATTCAAAAACTATTTTTAAGTTCTATTTCCTTAGTATTCGATATAATTATTTTTACAGAAACTTGGCTCACAGATTGTCATTTAACTACTGAACTTTTTAATGCAACATCCTATAATGTTTTTCGTAAAGATCGTTGCCCTAGAACAACTGGATTATCCAGGGATGGTGGGGTACTAATTGAGGTCCAACAAGTTTACACCTGCAACCAAATTGAATTGCCTTGCCATTCAGATTCATATTCAATCGATCAAGTCATTGTCAAAGTCTGCCTAAGTCATAATTTTGAACTAATCATTGTCGTTAGTTACATCCCACCATCTAGCCGATTTGATCTTTACGAACTACATTTGGAAAATTGTAAAGCCTTATTTGATTTACTAAAACCGAATCAGCATATAGTTTTTACGGGGGATTTTAGTCTCGGAAACATTACTTGGAACATAGATTGTGATGACAAGTACCTGACTACATTCAATGTAACTAGTGATATTGAGGCATTGGTTGTAGATTTCTTTAGTCAATATGACTTAATACAGGTCAACGACATACTCAATGATAATAATCGTATACTTGATCTTATTTTTCTTGACAAAGATCTAGCTATAAAGGTTGACGTACCAGCCAAACCTATTTTTCAAAAATCAATCCACCATACTCCTATATTGCTTGAGTTGTCTAATGTTCTTTTTCAAAAACTGATCCTATTTGATAAAAAAGTTTTTGATTATAATAAAGCTAATTACTTAGTTATTGACAGATATCTAGATTCTTTTGATTGGGATTCTTTACTTTCAGGGCTTGATCTCAGTGATATGAATAATAAGTTCTTGTCAGTTCTTAATGAGGCAATTGTCAAATTTGTACCAACTAAACTTCTTAGAAATAACAATAATCCCCCTTGGTTCAATAGGAGGCTTTGTAATCTCAAAAATATAAAGAACAAAGCGTACAAGCGATTTAGACAATCGAATTGCAACATTCATCTCAAATCTGAATACTTGCTTTGCCAACGTAATTTTGATACCCTCAATAAGTTTCTTTATCAATCATATACACACTCCGTCGAAGAAAATCTTAAAACCAACAGCAAATTCTTTTGGACTTTTATTAACACCAAAAGAAAATCAAATGGTCTTCCAACCATGATGCAGTATCTAGATAACTTTTCTGAGGATCCAAGAACAATTTGTAACTTTTTTGGAGACTTCTTTAAATCAGTTTATTCTGATAATAATCTAAACGTTGCCAGTTGCTTAACTCCTGATGTTATTTGCGATTTAGAGAGCATTAGCATTAATATCCTTGATGTCGAGCTAGCCCTTATTAACATCGAAGGTAAATCTACCGAAGGTCCGGATAAAATTCCGCCTATTTTGTTAAAAAATTGTGCGAATTCTCTATCGTATCCGTTACATTTTATATTTAGCAAATCGCTTTCATGTGGGGATTTTCTTGATACTTGGAAAATTTCTCATATTGTCCCCATCCATAAATCTGGTCCCAAGCAAGATGTTCGAAATTACAGACCCATATGTAAAATTTCTTCTATTCCCAAATTGTTCGAAAAAATCGCTTACGATAAAATCTTTCCTTGTTTTTCTAATGCTCTATCTGACTGTCAACATGGTTTCCGGACTGGCAGATCCACTACTACTAATCTACTATTGTTCTGTAACTATATTGTAAATTGCTTTGTCGACCATTTGCAAACGGATGTGATCTTCACTGACTTTGCTTAAGCCTTCGATAAAGTTCATCATGCCTCTTTAATCTACAAGCTGGGTTGTTTAGGTTTCCGTGGCAATTGCATAAAATGGATTGAATCTTACTTAACCAACCGAATACAATGTGTAAAAGTTAATGATCTGTTGTCCTGCCCTATTGAAGTAACATCTGGGGTCCCCCAAGGAAGTCATCTTGGTCCATTACTGTTTTTATTATTTATTAATGATCTTCCCCTGGTTATTAAAAACTCCCAATGTCTGCTATTTGCAGATGACCTTAAATTATTCCGCTCTGTCAATTCATCAGCTGATAGTAACTTGTTGCAAACCGACTTGGATGCAGTCACCTCATGGTGCTCATCGAACAATTTACTTCTTAACATATCTAAATGTCAGTCTTTTTCCCTGTATAGGACCAACTCGCCACTATTTTTTAATTACAAAATTAACAATCGGAGCCTTGAAAGGGTTACCATCAAGAAAGATCTGGGTGTGGTCTTTGATCGTCGTCTAACTTTTAAAGATCATTTCGACTATGTTATCCCTAAAGCATACTCTATGCTTGGATTCTTAAAGAGGAATTCCAAAGATTCGCGAGATCCATTCACACTAAAAGCTCTTTTTGTCAGTTTAGTTAGACCCCATTTGGAATACTGTTGTATTATATGGAATCCATCCTACACTTGTCATTCTCTCAGATTAGAAAGAGTCCAGAAATCATTTACCAAATTCTTGTTTCATAAGTTGAATTGGCAGATTAACTTACCTTCCTACAAGACAAGATGTGCGTTGTTTAGCCTTAATTCTCTTGTATGTCGCCGTTTAATGTTTTCTGTAGTGTTTGTTAGAGTGTCATTCATTATCATATCCAATGCCCCAATTTACTTACTCTAATCAATTTTTACTTTCCCCTTAGAAATCTACGTGTTCCTTTTCACTTCCGTTGTAATACCACTAGGAGCAACTTTGCTCAGCAAGAACCTCTAACGCATTGTGTAACTCTAACTAATTTAATGTTAGATAAAATAGATTTATTTTGTCATTGTTCCAGGTATTGTTTCAAAAATAATCTACTGTTGGTACTTAACGAAGTTGGGGTACTTGAACGTTTTTAGTGTGTAGGCTAAGACATTAATATTCAGGGGGATTGTTGCCTGTATGTGTAATAATATTATTTTTTAATTTGACATCAATAATTATTGTGATTATTATCTATATGTGTAATAGCTATTATTTTTAAAGATTTATTATTTTTTAATTGATATGTAAATTATCCAGTCTGTAAGAGTAATGTGCTCTGTTTGATGAAGAAATAAAGAAATAGAAATAAAAACAATGACAATGACAATGACAATGACAATGACAATGACAATGACAATGACAATGACAATGACAATGACAATGACAATGACAATGACAATGACAATGACAATGACAATGACAATGACAATGACAATGACAATGGCAATGACAATGACAATGAAATTGACAATGACAGTGACAATGATTATGAAAATGACAATAACAATGACAATGACAACGACAACGACAACGACAACAACGACAACGAACGACAACGACAACATCAACAATAACGAAAACGACGTCAACGACAATGATAACGCAAACGACACCGACAAAAGCAACGATGAAAGCAATGACGGCAACAATGACGACAACAACAGCAAGGACGAAAAATGAAAACTACAACAACGACAACGACAACGACAACGACATTGACTACGACAGCGACAATTTCAACTAGAAATAAACTTCAACTTCAACTAGAACTTCAGCTTAAACTATAAATGCAACAAAAACTTCATCTGGTCGAAGAATCAACCACAATTTCAACCAAAATTTCGACCATAATTTCGACCTCAACTTCAACTAGAACTTGAACTACAACTTTAACTGCTTTTACACTTTCTTGTATGTAATTAATGAAACACATCTGTAAACCAACTGTTAGAAATACATTTGTTATGCAGGCCCGAGCAAGCACTGTAAAGACTAATTTTTTAAAACGAAATGAAATGGTTATATGTAAAAGTCGTTTCTTAAACCTTTTTATACCTACAAGGTGGGGCAAAAGTAATCACACTATTGGAACACCCTATAAATTTTGCAAATGGCACCAAATGTCAATTTGGTTTTGACATTTGTGAATAAACAAACGCAGAATATAGATTGACAAGCCATGAATCGGTTTACGTCGCAAGAACGCGGAATAATTGTTTCCATTTTTTTGCGCAACAATTTGTCGGTTTTTCATTATCATGAGCGATGAGGCTCATTTCCATCTTTGCGGTTTCGTGAATAAACAAAATAATCGTTTCTGGGACACCGAAAATCCGTGTATCACTCCCGAAGAACCATTACACTGTGCTGTGTATGCTGGAGATGTCATGGGCCATTTTTTTTTTTTGAGAACGCCGCGGGCAAAAACGACCATGATACCGAATTTTTTCTTCCTCAATTGGATGAATTGGGACTGGAAAACATGCGGTTCGAACAGGACGGTGCAACAGCACACACTGCTCGAGCCACAACCGTTATTCTGTAGGAAGCATTTCGGGGTCGGTTAATCTCTCGTTTTAGTGATTTGCACTGGCCGGCCAGATCATCCGATTCAACCGCTGCAGACTTCTTTTTATGGGGTTTTTTTAAGTCGCGGGTGTACGTCATCAAGCCTCAGACTCTTCAATCTCTTAAGGAGAATATTCGCCAAGATGACGAGAACCTGCGCCCGAAGTTCTGGCAAAAGTGATGTAAAATGCCATGAAACGAGCCCGTATGGTCATAAACCGTATGGCCGTTATCATTTTCTCAACTTGATGGAATAAATTCTAATGGATTAAATAAACAAATTTCATGAGCAAAATCAAAGTTTTTCATAAAAAACAAGAGAACGTTGGGTGATTACTTTTGCCCCACCTTGTATATATTTTAACGGAGAGATAGTTCTGAAAAAGTAAAATAACCTCAAATCAAAATGAGTACTTAAAATAATTTTCCGATAGTATTTTCTGATCTCAAATTCAATACAAACAAATAAAAAAGAAATGTTGCGTTAGATATTCTCTCAAATTTCACATCATGTGAAAATGTATTTAATCTAAAAATAGTTTAGCTTCTACGGGTTAAAAATACTCGTGAAACAACCCCTAACAATGCACTTTTTCCACACCAGCAGCACACTTTATGTGTGCGGACATGACGAGTCCTTTGATGTGAAGTGTGTCAACGATGCCCGGCAACTCGCAGCTTATCAGAGAATTTTCAACATTGTCACACTTTCGGAAAATGTTCAAATATTAAACAGATGAAAGAGATTTTATTGATTTTTCTAAACTACAGTGGAGGGATAGAGAGAGCAGGAGTAACTACACAAGGATATAACTAGATGTTGCGTATGCCATTATTAGACATTTTACGTGTTTCTAAATGTTATAAAGCGAAAATAAGATTATGAAATTTTTCTAAAAATGTTATCTCGATGAAAATTTTGTCATAATTTCATATAAAAGTTTATTGTTTTCCCTTCAATGTTTTTTTCTTCCCACCTCCCCAACACTAATGCAGGGTTGCAATCTGCACACTCACTTTTACACAAAAAAAAAAACAAAAACCCATCAAAAAGCATTTAGCTATAAAGCGTTTCTAGAACCAATTAAAACCGTAGCAAGCCATAAAATTTAATGTTTGCATGAAAATCAAAGCATTGTTGTTAACGAGTCACCATTAAGGATGACAGGAAGAAAGTCGTAGGATATGTTTGTTCGCTCGTTCGTTCGTTTGTTCTATACTTTTGACACATTGTGGAATTATAACAACAGCTGTAAAAATACCATAAAATATAAGGGTTGTTCTATTAATGCTCGCACAGCACACCAAGAAAGGTGATTTCGGCACGATTTGGAAAATATTTTTGATATCAGAAATATTAACAATAACCTTGAACAGTGTTTTTCAGCGGGCGGAAGGGTGAGAACATTTCTTATCTATGTCAATCAGTGTTAACATTTTTAAAGCTGTGGTTTACATTTAACAGTCTGCCATTTGTTATATGAACGGAGCCGAATCTACAATTCAGAGATTAGAATGGGGGATGTAGCACTGCGTTGCGTTATTATGTTGAAGCTTGACTGAGGTACTGCGCCGATACACTTGTTTTGATAAAAATAGCACTGTAACGAAGTTATAGAAATAGTTTTTGTTTGTTGTTCTAACTTTCTTCAATCGCGCATATTTAATAACAAAGTGAGCTCTTTTTAATAAAAATTTGAGCAATATGACTTCTTTAGATGATACATTTCACTAAAGGTTTGGGTGTCACATTAAATTTCACATTGAGTGGTGAAGTATTAATAAAGTAGTATGAAGCACTCACCTCGACTATCCTTACATTACCAAATAACTACAGGCACATTCATACAGGAATTTCAAACTACGCCATGGCGCAATTGAGTTAGCGCATTTGGTTTTTTTAACATTTTTAGTCTACGAGTAGACTAATACTTCACCACTCATTGCACTCTCCTCAACTATCTTCACATTACCAAATAACTGCAGGCGCATTCATACAGGAATTTCAAACTACGCCATGGCGCAATTGAGTTAGCGCATTTGGTTTTTTTAACATTTTTAGTCTACTAGTAGACTAATACTTCACCACTAAATGCACTCACCTCGACTATCCTTACATTACCAAATAACTGCAGGCACATTTATACAGGATTTTCAAATTACGCCATGGCGCAATTGAGTTAGCGCATTTGGCTTTTTTAACATTTTTGGTTCAGTTTTAACGCAATTTTCTCCAAAATTTCTCATGAAATCACGAATTTTGATTGCGGAATCTTGTTCAGCAGGAGAAAATTCTTGGGAGATTTTAAATCTCTCCCGTATTTAAGAGAAAATTAATTTCGATTAATTTATGGATCGGTTTTTACCAAAAATCGCCATTTTCTTGGGATTTCATCGTTAAATCATTCGTTTTGACTACGAGATCGTATGGTCGTTCATATTTCAATTAAGTAGTTTACTTGGCTTTGAACACATTTTTAATTTGTGCCTGAGTAATTCAATGTCGGGAAACCGCGAGATCCATGGTTCAGATCCTAACAGAAATATTAGAAAACATTTTTTTCTTATGAACAATAACTTCCTTATAACTTCCATTTTTAATTTTTCAAAATATTTAATAAACATCTTAATGGAATGTACAGTCAAACCTGTATCTGTGAGGTGTTTTTTATGCGATTTTTTTAGGTTTTTTTTATGCGAATTTTCTTTAGTATGTTCTGAATAATTAGTTATTATAGCTATTTATGAAGTTTTTGAATTATATTTTTTGTATTTTTTTTTTTTTGCGCACCCTATCTACCTTACAAAAACATGTTTGACTGTAATAAATGTTCTTTAAGATAATAAAATAGGCTTTTTGTCATTTAAGAAGTCATAACAATGACTTAAAGAAGTAACAATGTTTCTTAAACTTGGCTGGAAGCCCTTCAGAAGTAGGATACCAACATTGAAACAATATTTGATAATATCAAAGCCCATAAAGGGTAGTTTGAAATACATACATATGTAAAATAATCGTAGTTGCGATAATAAGAACTACCAATAACCAATAGGTAGCCAATAACCTTAACATTACAAGTGTATTGGTTGTACCAAAACAGTTGGCGACACAAGTTCTGGCAAAAATTTGGTTAAAAGAGGGAATGTGAGGCCGATAGCCTTATCATCATTAGAGTATTGGTTGTACCAAAGTTGGCAACTGAAGTTTTGGAGGAAATGTGGTTAAGAGTGGGGAAAACTATAGAATTTCCGCATTGCTTATGGATGCGCTGTCAGATTGACATGGACTGTTTCTTAATAAGTTTTATTTTTTCTTTAAATCTTCTGAATTTTTCTAGATCAGAAACAAATAAACATTTTTTTTATATCTCAAAATACATAGTTTATTTGAAAACTGTTTTGGTACAAGCTATATATGTTGTATACTAAAGTACTGGACAACTAAAAGGCTAGTTCAGGAAGACCTGGAATAGAATCAGAGAACATTTGGGCTTGGCCGACAAATGCCAGGCCACATATATACATTAAGAGTCATAAAGGAAAAAAGAATAGCTTAGGGGAAAAGATCTTTTTCGTGCGTTTGTAGATTTGAAAACGGCGTGCTGTATAGTATCAAAGCAATATGTATGGGCGAAAGCAATATGTAAACTGTTTAATAAAATCAATATCTGAATAATAAAGATTTGCATGCTAGAACTTCAAAATGCTATAAGTAAGGTAATTTCTAAGATTTTTTGTGAAGATAATTGAATTTGAATTAAATGTATTTAACAACTACTGTTGAAATATAAGATCAATTCTTTTGCATCCCGAATTTACATAGGATATAACAACATACAAAATGCAAGTTAAAAATAACTTAACTAAAAAAAACTTAAACTAAGACAGTGAAAGAATATTTCTTTAAAAAAAATGGTACAGATGAGAGAAAAAGGGAAGAAATAATGTTTTTAGATTAAAAGCTAAAAGTTGCTTTTATTAGATACGCCCAACCTACTGGAGTTAAGGATATTATATTTAAGGAGCACGAGGTTCCAATTTCTACTAGATCTGCAAAACTTTAATTTTTCGAAGAGATATATAGTACAAGGTGTGTAGATGATCTGGTGTAGGAAAATAAAATATCTAGCTTCTAGGTAACTTGGTAAGTCACGACCAGATTTTTTTTTAGTATAATCATCTACAGTACTAATTTTCTTCTTGTTTCAATGGGCACAAAACCTGATGTCATTCGGAGATTACGAAGATTACACTTTTTTACGCAGGAGTTGAAGTGATCATCACAGTCAAGGGATGAGTTTATTTGAAAACCAAGATTTATGACTTTTCTAACAAGTTTCAGTTGAATGTTTTTTTAGTAGAATTGAAGGCAAGTCTTCGTGATAATATTGATATTTAGATATGGGCAAAACAAATGATGTCGAGGGGTTCAGCGTAAGCAAGTTTTCGTCTGCCCATTTCGATACCAAAGCTAAGTTCTCACTGACTCAAGCTCATAGATCTTCAACGAGATCTAAGGGTCTGGACAAGTACATTATGAAATCATCTTCGTATGCAGGCATAGTGACGTGGTGGGACTTGCAAAAAAGATCGTTATCGAACATGGTAAACAACAATGGTTCAAGTACGGAGTCTTGAGGTACTCCGAGGGTAGTGCTTTTTAGCAAAGAAACTTTTTAACCCACACGACCTACCTTTTAAGTAGTTTCTTAAAAGACGGACTGCAGATTTTGAAAATAGGAAATTGAGAGCCCATTTTTTACAGAGCATAGGCTGACGGTATCAAAAGCTTTGGAGATATCCAGCAAGTAGAGCAATGTTAGATCGAAATTATCAAAAGGTACTCTTACCTCTAATCAAGTAGTAGGTACTCTAATCTTAGTAGACTGTAGATTAGACATAAGGTTAAAGACACTGAAATGATGAGATATCTACTCCGCCATGAGTAGATGAGATTCACATAGTTTAAATACCGAGGTTAATATACTTATTTGATGAAAATCACATGGGTTGCAGGCATTAGGTTTTTTCGATGTAGGAATAATAGTTGCCACTTTCCAAATCTCAGGATAGCACGAGGTGGTAAAGCAGTGATTTATTATATGGACAAGTGGACTAAGGACATGCGGCAAAAAGAGTTTAAGAAACCAAATGGAGTTTCCATCTTCCCCAAATGCATTCGATTTTATTTTCTTTATACAGCGAGCTATGTTATGTCCATTTCACTTACAGTATTAAACCGAAAACCATTCAGGGACTCTGAATTACAATCGTTTTAATTTATTATCATCGGCGGAATGAGTTTCATTTGATACAGAATTAGCGACAAAATCATCATTCAACTGAAGGGATAATACCCCTTTTCATGTCAAACATCACATATACATGGATGAAATAGCAGAACCAAATAAGGGCTAAAAGTTAAAACAAACATCGGGAACTGCAGTCCATAAAAGCGATAAGGTTCTGATCGGTCTCTAAAAAAGATAACTCGACAGAGAATCTTTGCATTATATCTAACGGCAGAGATTTCGATGTTTTTTCCAATGGACAAAAAAAACTATTTCCTACAAAAACTTATTTCCCACAAAAACTTCACTGTTTTTCTAAATGAAATGTAGGAACTAGTAGACAATTGGAATTGAGTGATCTTAGCAAAAAGGAGCAAAAAGAGAAATTGTTACGGTTCTAATGTGGATACGGTAGGGTGCTTTCAAGCTGTATAATTTCTATCGGCGCGTAAAATGTTCGGTATTTAGAAAATTTGTTAATCTGCCAGGATAAACACTTCCTTCCCTTTAACGCTCACAATAGATAATTGCGACGTCATAGTCTATTAAGACAATTCATAAACTAAAGCAGAAATATAAGCACTAAAGATAAATAAGATTAAAAATTTCGCTGCTTAAGCCAACAATTTATTGTTTAAATTTAAAGGCACACATATTGATCGCATAGCATATTTAGAAAAATTGTGTAGCCAAATCTATACCCAGAGTTTCCCCCTCTAGCTAGTTGACCACAAGCCATCAAAGAAATGTGGTCAAAGCAACTTGCTAGGAAAAAAATTAAAACTAAAGCCAGCAAAAAACATGAAAAAAGAAAGTGAAATAAACGAAATTGAAATTTGAATTGAATAGAGTTGCATTGGAAGAAAAACCACACAGAAAAAAGAGCACATCCGGAAACTAGATGGTGGGGGGGGGGGTTGGCAATACAAGTTAGGTTTCTTCGAAGAATAGCTAGCACATGCTTTAAACCAAAATAATTACAAAAAGAAATCAGAAACAATGAATGCTCAAGATTTAAAATAGCTTTGCGGTTTGTGTGATTTTCTAAAGTAATTTATTTTCAGAGTTGCCAGATGAAAAGCTCTTGCTCAAACCAACACAATGCTAGTTAGTTTGGTCAAATATTTGCACAAAATATTTTCCTAAGGAATCCAGATGATGATGCTGATGATGATAATGATGATGCTGATGACGATGATGATGATGATGATGACTATGATGATGATGATTATGATGATTATGATGATTATGATGATGATGATGATGATGCTGATGATGATAATGATGATGATGATGATGTTAAATCAACACAAATGCTCTGATGTCAAAAACAGGCAGCTATTTTAAACAAAAGCGACTAAAAATAGCACTAAAGAAAGGTAGTTAGTAGATGAGAACATAAAAAAGAATTTTCTAAATAACCAAACCATAATAATACAATTTATTTGGTAGGCTTTTTAGTAGGAGAATTCTTACAAAAATAAAAAAAATCCTCGCTCTACCTAATTAATTTGAAGCAAGGTGCAGGAGTTTACGTTTGTAATTAATTGAAGGTATTTTTCAAAATAATGCCCTGGCAACAAAAATTCTACGTCAAAGCAATGGACAAAAATTGAATGAATAAATAGATGATGACGATGATGGGTGGAAAAGAAAAAGGCAAAGGCAAAGGGAGGGAGAGTAGCATGAAAATTAGTGGAGCAAGAAAAGTTTTAAATTAAAATCTGCTTATCAGTCAATGTCAGTGGTTTTGGTTGTGGTTGTTTTTGGTGTTTTTCATGTTTACCATATTAATTTGGTGAAATTTTATCAGCAACGCAAGCACGTGTCTGAGATTCATGAGCAGTTCTTTTTTACGATGTTTTTGTGTTTTGTTAACTAAACAAACATTTTAGCCACCCTCTCTGACTGAAAGACTGAATGAATTGTTAGTAAAGCTTAGAAGAAAAGTTTTTTGTTGGGCTTTTAAGCTTTAAACACACTACGAAAGATGGCCATGTTTAAGGCAATTGCCGGGGGCTGAAACATGATACCGAGTGGTAAACAGTTGTTTAAGCTGTAAATAATGCCGCCGGTAGTTATTCAGAATTTGTTAATTTACAATTTTTGACATGACAACGTTACGTCTTACGTTGCGAGGGGAACTGCTTAAGCAACGAAGCTTCAAAGTTGTTACATGGAATTATTACTCGCCAAGTATTGGTGCTGGGCTAAAAAAATATGAAATAATTGCTAGGGTAAACAATTTTCATATTAATTAAAATGAAAATGAAAACGAAAATGAAAATGAAAAAGAAAATTAAATTGGAAATGTAAATGAAAATGTAAATGAAAATGCAAATGAAAATGAAAATGAAAATGAAAATGAAAATGAAAACGAAAATGAAAATGAAAATGAAAATGAAAATGAAAATGAAAATCAAAATGAAAATGAAAATGAAAATGAAAATGAAAATGATGAAAATGAAAATGATGAAAATGAAAATGAAAATGAAAATAAAAATGAAAATAAAAATGAAAATGAAAATGATGAAAATGAAAATTAAATTGGAAATGAAAATGAAAATGAAAATGAAAATGAAAATGAAAATCAAAATAATGAAAACGAAAATGATAATTAAAATGAAAAAGATGAAAATGAACATGAAAATGAAAATGAAAATGTAAATGACAATGAAAATGAAAAAATGAAATGAAAATGAGAGTTTCAAATAAAAATAAAAATAACAATAAAAACTGAAAAATAAAAAGAAAATAAAAATTAAAAATAAAAATAAAAAATTAAACAAAAACTAAAAAAAAAGAAATCAAAATGATAAAGAGATAAAAATAAAACTAATAAACAAAAAAATAAAAATAATAATAAAAATAAAAATTAGAAAAAGAATAAAAATAAAAACTAAATAAGGAGGACAAGGTTTAGAAATTGGAAAAAAGTATTGGACTACAAGAGTTTTACAAGGCTTAAGACAATAATAAGTCTTAAAATTGGAACAAGAAGTGGGAAAAGCGGGACAGACATTTGGAAAGGGATTCGGACAAGGATAAAGACAAGAATTAGTTAGTACGAGGAGTAGTTAGGATATATTCCAATTTATTTAGGGCATTTTTTATTTTAATGGGACTTTTCTAATGTTTTAAGGCATTATTTAATTGTTTTAAGTAATTTTTGTATGTTTTTAAGATAATCAAAATTCGCACTTTGTATCACAATTGCGCAACATCGTGAATACCCTTACTATACTTATAAATTATAATAATAAATAACTTTAATTTGTTTGGTTAAGCTTTACTGTGTTAAAAGATAAAGTTTTATGAAAACAATGACAGCTGTGTTCGATGAAATTGGAGTGCTTTCTCTTTCAAATAAAACATTTTATATGAAGTTTAACAAAATAAAATTTTTTTTTTTCTAAGCAAAATCATAAAACATATCACTTTGTTAGAAAATCAAATGAAAATTCATGAAAAAAAATATTTTACATTGAATTACATGATAAAATGCAAAAGGAGAAATCTCTTATTCAGCCTATTCTATAAAATGGGAGTGGAAAAGTCCCAAATTATTAGATATTCAATAGATATTCAGTTAGATATCCATTGTTTTTGATGATAATCTTACACCGGTGAGCCATAAAATCGATAAGTTTTCGGCACCTATAGATTGGTTTTACTTTCCAAGAAGATCCTTTTTTTTAATGCATTTAAAAGAAGAACACTTTTTAAATGCATTCAATAATTTTCTATAGAAAAAAAGAATATCTTTTGAATATCTAATATTTTGTTATACCACGTTTCCATCTCCTCGAAATCTTGAGATTTTGTGAGATTTCGTTAAATCTACATTGAAATCTAGTGAGATTTTCATACAAGTTCAAGATTTCAAAATCTCGAGATTTCAACAAAATCTTATACAAAATCTCATAAAATGCTATGCAGCATCCCTGAAAAGTTATACATCACTATCCAGCCCTATTCAGCTCGTATTAAAATTGTCATACTGACATTTGGTAATGACAACTGATTAATGATTAAAAACAAAAAACAATTAGCAACCAATCAGAAGCAAGCAAATGAAGCCTTAATTGTCAAATGAAATCTAGCTGTCATAATATGCCAGATGGAAACACTTTGAAAACACTTTTTCAAAATCGCAAGATTTCGAGGAGATGGAAACATAGTATAAGATATCCATTGTTTTTTATGATAGTTTTGCATCGGCGAGGCATAGAATCGATAAGTTTGCGGCACCTTTCGATTGGTTTTACTTTCCAGGAAGATCCTTTCTTTTAATGCATTTAAAAGAAGAACACTTTTTAAATGCATTCATAAATTTTCGAAAAAAGGTTCGGCGATTGAAGTGGTCAACGTCACCTTGTTTCAATTTTGTTATCTCTGAACCAAGCCTTCGTATTTTTTGGCATACACTTGGGATATTATCTTGTCAAAAAACCTACATCTGCGCACTTCATCACAATTCTTGAAGTCGAGCGATAAGTCTTCTTACTACCACCAAAACCGACGTCACTGTAACATTCCAGCGCTACTGGTTTCATTACTGCTATATAAAATACCAGCGTCTATTGTACCAGCAATGTAACGTAACATTCTCTTTACTTGTGCTACATCTTCTTAAGTTGTTTTCTCCAATGATCTAGAAGAAAATCCCACGATATATGCTAGATCCGATTTGAGAAAATCGATCAAATCGAATCAAATCAATTGCTTTGTTCTTACATTCTTTGAGAGTCTCTAATTTCACACCTTAATTCAATGTTATGGTAAACTAAGCAGCCTGGAAGGCTCAATACTTAATTAAAGTCGTCGAACTCTGCGGTGAATATCCAAAATATTTCATTGTTGAAGCAGAGAACATAGGTTTCAAGCAACTCTAAAACATCCGTACTTCGCTGCGTGATTTGATTGTAGTTCTTATGGGTAAGAATTTGAAAAACAACACTCAGCTTGAAAATATGTTGCTTCACCAAAGGATAATGTTGATTTCCAGTTCACCAAGAGCGATTTAGTTGAGGTACGTGTCAATAATGGTGTTATTGCTCTTGTACGTAATGGTCCATTAACAGCTCTTATTCCAGCCCAAAACACTGACTGAGGCCCTGAGAAGACTTCTTTCTTCCAAAACTTGTCCATTCCAACCAATATTTCGAGGGGTAACAATTGAAATCAGTAACGAAGTGCCAATCTTAAAGCCTGGTGACAAAATGTATGCTTCTGAAGCTACTTTCCTAAAAATGTTGAATATATTGCCGTTCTCATATGGTTTGCTAATCAATCAAATTTACCACTCTGGTTCCATCTTTTCGTCTGAGATCTTGGACATCTAGCCCGAAGACTTGCGTGCCAAATTCCAAGCTTTTGTTGCCAACTTGGCTTCGGTTTGTTTGCAAGTTGGTTATCCAACTGGTTATCCATCGACACCACTCAGCGTTGCAAATTACTTGAAGAATTTGTGGGCTAACGCCGCTGCGACCGAAGCCGAGTTAAAGGAATATTCCACTATTAAGGAGTCCATCAAGGACCTCAGCAAGCTTGTTGCCGCTGCAGCTACTAATGCACCAGCCGTTGCAGTCCCAGCTGAAGATATGAAGGCTGCTACCAAGGGGAAGTCCGAAGAGGAATTAGATGACGCTATAGGTTTCGGTCTTTTTTATTAAATCACGTATTATCTGTGTTTTAAAATCTTACGAGTATTTTTAGCTTATTCGATAAATAATTGTCGCGGATTGACCATCCCAATGACAAGTTATCGATGTGCAAGTGCTCTGTATCAATCAATTCGCCTTACTTCTGGTATAAAAAAACTATTTCAATAAACTTGTAACTTCTTTCAAGGAAAAAACGATCAAGAACAAAACATTGATTTTAAAATATTAAGGGCCGTTTTCTCAATGTCCGGTTAAGCACTAACCAGAACTTTAACCAGTGGTTAACAAAAATCGTTTTCTCAATGTTCGTTTAATTCTTATCTGTCGGTTAAGTGCTGATAAAGTGGGGGGTAAGGTTTGACAACTTTTTTTTTCATGTTTTTTATTTTTATTTCTGAAAGTACAACATCTGAAGAATATTTAGGGTATTCACAAGGTCTCATAAAGACAAATGTCTTAAATTGAAAACATTAAAATTTACAACAAGTGTGAACAACCTCCCATAACTTATGGTGCTATTTCAACTCTCAATCAGCTGATGCAAAACAAATTTAAATAAACATTTGTTATCACAATGCCAAAAGAAAGCGAAAAAGACAAAATAATAGCCGGTTTGTGCAAAAAGCACATGTTGCAGTTTATTGAATACGACACTCAATAAACATAGCTTTTAGAGTTGTAATATTTTAGTACTTTTTTATATGGAAGGCAACAACTATATTTTTAAACTAGTGTAAAATTGTATTACATTATGATAATATGACATGATAGCACACCTTGTGAATACCCTAATTGTATTCAATTTTTAGGTCATTCGGAACAAAACTAACGAAGTTGCTGTAGGTTGAATCACCGTACCTCCAACTAGTGTTGCTTAGTGTACAAAGCTTTAAATCGATTTTCCCAAACATGTAATTTTTAAAGTCGGTGACCAGCCTACAGAAAAAACTACTGAACCGATCGTTTTGAAATTTTGTACACATATTTTACATATAAGTAGCTCTCTAGTGACGTCGATTTTTTTAAATTTTTTAATAACTAACAATTTTACAATGACAAATAGGTAGATTTTTTCGTTAAAAATCGTCATTTTGGCTTCGAAATGGTGCCAAAAATTAAAAAATTGAAAAATTAAAAAAACTCGACGTCACTGGAAAGATAAGGTAATAAACTAAAGAAAGCATTTTGATTTTTGGTTTCAGATGATCGATTGATGCTGTAGGCTGGTCACCGCACAAAAATTTCTCAAAAAAAATTAATGAAAAAAGGACTTTTTTAGACGAAACAAACCTTACCCCGCCCTTAAGTTAACGGCAAGTTGTGGTTCCGGTTAGCTGCTAATCAGAAGAACAACTTAGTAGAGTAAACAATTTTATATTTATTTTAGACACCAATTCAAAAACAATTAATATTTCTTCATATGGAGTAAAATTTGCCAGTCCGTTGTTGTTATCCACTTTTATTTCATTTCGCGGCACAAAATGACCAAAAAAACATAATCACAAGACAGATGATATGAAGTTTTCGCGTATTCACAATTGAAAAATTCATAATTGATGATTTAACCGGAGGTTGCCTAATCAGCACTTGGTGAAACCGAAATTGTTTTCTTAGCTATCGTATGGTTAGTTATCTCCTGGTTAAGAGCTAGACCAACCAGACATTGGGTCTAATGCATAAAAATGAGATGTTTCTCAGAGATCATTCGTGTGAGATCAATCTCAAGAAGTGAGTCATAAGAACATTCTTAGTCTCAATCTCAAAACTGTATGCATAGAAAGGAGATCAAGCTCATGACAAACAACTCAACATAAAGGCCTGACCAAAATAGACGAAACGAGACGATTGCAACTTGCCGAACGTTTGCAATCGTTATGTCCGTTTTGACATTTAACCCAAAATGAAACGAGTACCTCCAATCGTCTGAAACAAGAAGTAGACTGCTTTGCACAGCTGTTGTTGACGAGTTGAGACGCTAAAAGTTCGGTTGTTACGGAACAGAACGTCTCGTCGCAATGTTTCGTTCAGTTTCGATCAGTGCATTTTGGGTTTTAACATTGTCTTCCATTTGTTCGAACTTACTCGTTATGTCTCGTTCTGTCTATTTTAGTCAGGCCTTAAGTGAGATCGTTCTTAAAGCTTCAGTTGAGCTTTAGTTTATTTAAAGCAAGCTAAAACAATTAATCGTTAAAATTGCTTTTTAAAATTTCAAAAAAATGTCCGAAAGCGAATCTGGAAGTGAACAAAACTGTAGTTTATCAAATTATAAAAATAATAAGCTGGCATAATTTCTAATTGATGAGTTAAAATAAACTCAAATTTTACTACAGAAATCTAATCTGCCGGTGCACAAATTAAAAAAAGAAGCACTTGAAAGGTTTCGAATTGTCCTAGAGACTGATGAATTCCTTTGTCCTCACCAATTCCATTTTGAAATCCAGGATCAGCCAAAAATCTTAAATATACTCTAATTTTTTCAGAATTTGTAAGAGAAATATAAATTTACTGCTAGATTCTTCAAGATGTCTACGCAGCTTATAAATTTTCTCAACATTTACCGAGAAAGTTCTCAGACATGTCAGCTTTATCTCATGATTATGCATACCATTTTGAGAAATTTCTCACAAAGAGCTTTCGTTTTAAGAAGTTTCTCAGACCTCGAGTAAATAACTTTTTATGCTTACGACAACGAGTAAATTCTCAAAATATCGAGTAAAAAGTAATTTCTCACTTTTATGCATGAGACACATTGAGAAAACGGCCCTATAAAAGAAAAATACTCGTAAACATCCAACATATTGATGCTGAAATTTCCCAATTTTCACGGTATCAATTTATTTTAAATATTCTTAAAGTTGGCAACTCTAAATACAAGACAATCATTTCAACACAAAAGCGCGGCTATCGAATAAGAAAATCGTAATTTTTAAGAAAATTTTTAGGCATCTCGGAAAATTCCTCAACTAGGAAAAATAATTTTTTTTTCAAATTGGAATGTGGAGAAAACGAAAATCAAAACAAAAAGAAATGCGGCTATTTGACAATAGACAGTTGGTCATATTGAGGTTGTTTACCTTTTCTGCAGCAGCTGCGGCGAGGTCGGGCAATGCAAACTAGGTGTAATATTTTCAGCTGTCTTAGAAGAATGGAGAGTGGTTGTTTATTGCTCAACAATAGTATTTAGTTCTTCGTGAAAAGCTGTTGATTTTCTCATGAAACTCTCAAGCGAGGCGGTCAGCAATTTTCACTGGCTGTAGTTTTTGAATTGGAGCCAGCTAGAAACAATGAATATGCTGTGGATGTTGTTATGTTTAATAGAATGACTAGTTCGCTCAAGTGGTTAAACTAGCTTGGAACGCCTACGCATTGAATGAGGTGCGGCAGACTTTTAATGCTGTAGGTTGGATGGATAGATGCACTGGCAAATCTTAATAAATACTGAAGCATGGAAACTTTACAATTTTAAAAAAAGACTTTCTACAGCACTTTTTGGAACGCGACAATTTAAGCGAGGTTTCAAAAAATTCCGAAACGTTTGTGAATGAATCTTATATGAATTTGGACGAATAAGCAGAAATATGAGCTCCACACGTTAAACGACCGGCTCGTTTTTGTTTTTTTTATTTGACTTTTAACTTTTTTTTTGAGTAAAATTTTTTTAATATTTATAAAGAACGGCAAAGTTTGACTGTTGCCTGTTTATTTAGAAAAATAAGTGAAATTTCTTTTAAACTAACCGCATATTTGCAAATATTTTCACAGCATTTCATTTATTTTTTGCTTTGCTTTGTAAACAAATCGATTTTTTTCATATTCCAACTAAACGTCAAGAAAACATGAAAATTACACACACCCGCACACACACAAACAATGACAACGACTGCGATTGCCGACTGCCAGTTGTTTTTGCTTTTTAAGACTTATCACGGCGATTTAAAGTCTTCTTTTCACACACCAGCTATTGCTAAATTATTAAAATTTTTAATTATTAAAAGAATTTCATGTAACTTTTAAATTTTTAAGGCAAATCTTGATATTTTTAGCAGACACAAATCGAAACAAAAAACACAATTCAATCGCTTACTATAAACTGACAGTTCATAGCAGCGAATAAACACAAAACGAAACAAGTAAAGACAAGGCAATCCTCTTTGACAACTTACTGGTCTGTTTATGCAGCTGTAAGAGAGAGATAGACTGCTATTACTTTACGGCGAATTGATAGCAGTTGAAAAACTTTTGCAAGATTTGTATTGCAGCACCTATCAAACTGTTTAATATGTCAAAATTAGACCAGGGTTGAAACTACGAGTATTGTGCTGTAGTTAAAAAATTTAACAAATTGAAATTGTATGAATTAGCTTGTATTTGAGACACCATTGTGATTTCTGGGAAGCCGCCATTTGAAAGTGGTTTTTGTTGAGAAGAACAAAAAAGTATTTTTGGTCGAACAAAAACAAATCGATACGTCAAATAAAAATACGTTCACACCTAAGCTAATTTGCTTATTTCGATCAAAACACACATATGAGATGCGTATTTAGCTCATTTCCCATAGAAATTCTAATGTGAATATCCAACTCATTTTAGTGAAATGAGTAGCAAATGAGATAATTTCACGTTAAAGAAGCTCTGAGCATATTAAACTGCTTTGTGAACATACCTATTAAAGCAAAATGTGAGAAAAATATTGGGCACAGAAAAATTTTATAAAAAAAATATGATAAGAAAACAAAAAAAACCATCAAACAAAATGAGATAAGAAAAGTGTGAATACTTTTTAATGAGATTTTAAAATTTGCTCATTTGGCTTAGGTGTAAACGTAATATAAATATCAAGTTACAGATTTTTAACATTTTATTCGTTACTTCAAGATCTGTCAAAAAAAAAATTCTATATCTTTGCCACCCCTCGATGAATCTGATATATTGACATGTTATTTAACAGATAATAAAAATATCTTTGATAAAATATATAAATCTCTATCCAAATATTTAGCAATATATTGCATTTTATAAGCGATTTCATATCTTGTTCTCTGTTTATTACTGATAAAAGAGTTATTTTTTAAAAAAATTGCGGTATTAATGTGCTTATAATGTATTACTAAGAGCCTACTAAAGATTTTTAAGCGAAAAAACCCTGTATTAAAAGTTTTATTTTTAAGCTGCTGTCTATTTTAGGTAATTTTTTTATATTATAATCATAAATGTTTTGAAGAAATTTTTTTAATTTTTGGACAATACATATTAAACCATATAGCAGGAATGCGTACGTTAGTAAAGTATCTTAAATATGCGGTGGACACGATTTTTCATAGCTTGCTTATTAAAAAAAAAAGTACAAATGATTAAGATTCTCTTGAAGATTTTTGAGCTTTTAATCGAAGATTTTAGAAAAATTACGACTTTTACCAGAATGGCATGTAAAAAACTATTTTTGACTAAAAAATTAATTTTTTTTACGTTACAAAAAAAAAAGGAGTATTTTTCTAAAATAAAAATCGAACTATTAAAAATACCGGCAATTTTTGCTTAACAAGTGAAATAAATTTGGTAGCGATCCTTATAATAGTTTTCAAGTAATGCTGTCCACCGGTTTTAAACAGCCTTTTTCAGCGGTTTTCGAGAAAAACGTTAACATTAATTTTTTTTTTTCAACTTACACAGTTTCATCTATTCCAGGACCATATAAGATACCCACATCACCAAATGTTGAGTCTAAAATTTCAATTTGCCTCTGTCTTCGGACAATTGTGCTTATAACTGCAAAAATTTTTATTCAATTGACTGAAAACTTTCTGAGAATATTTTTAAGATATTATACATTCGAAAAATATGATTTTTGGTCGCCGAAAAACTTAAAGATGCCCTTAAAATAAATTTTTATAACTATTGAACGTTTATAAATAAAGTTTTTAAAGTTTAGTAAGAGTTTTATAACTTTTTATGAATACAGTCGTATATCAATTTATCATAAAAACACCATAAGAAATCTAATAAATCTTATATGTTATATACCAAATGAAAGATAAATTCTTAGGCTTTAATAATTTATTTTCAATAATGTTAAGTTATAATGATAATAAATAGCTATAATGTGTGAAATCTTCAAAGGATTTCGTTCATTTAAAATTTTTCTAAGAGGTTATTATATTTTTTTTAAATAGTCAACCGTCTCTTAGGAATTCGTTAACTTAAAAGCAAATGATGCATCGATTTTTTTCTTCAGCCATTTATGTTTTTATTGAAAGTACTTCACGAGTTCATTGTCAAATCGTAGATGAAATCTAATCTTTTTTGTTTTATAATATGCCGGTCAAGGGCAAATCATTTTATCATTAACTCCAATAAAAAAAAAAAATCAATTAAATCTTATATGTTATATATACCAAATTAAATAGAAATGTTTATACTTTAAGTATTTTCTTTCCATAATGCATTAAATTCACAGTTATTTTAAAGAAAATTACGGTTTTATGTAAGCTATAAAGGTTATATAATATATATATATATATACTCAAGGGATTTGGTAATTTTAAAATTTTTCTGAAAACTTATTATATTGTCTTGTTATCATTGTTATTATAGTATTGTCTTAATCCACCAATTTCTGTTACATATTTTACTTTGAAAAATGTAGCCAGTTTTCTTAGAAGATCTTTTAAAAAAATATCTTAAAAGAGTCGATAAGCGATTTTTTTCTTTGGCCATTCTTATTTCTATTGAAAGTACTTTATGAAGCCATTGCAAAATAGTAGCATTTGGCATTGGACATTTATTAAATATTTAACAATGGAGGCCGTGGTCGAATAGGTCAAAAAATGCGTGAACGACTCGATGTCAATTCGAGACAAAGTTCGAACCCCCGCTTACGTAAAAATTCACTTTCGTGGTAAGCCCTTGAGCAAAGGTTTAACCCAAATCTAAAAATATAGCCTTATGAGCTACCCATTATAAAAAACGAACTTTATAATGAGTACAAATCTCGATTTCTGCCATTGCAGAAAACCTTTTCCTATCTCGATTTCCATTAAAACAGAGATTTTGACGTTGGTTGTGCAGATTCGAAACACATTTCATATAATCTTCAGAACTGGCGTCCTGGAGAAAGTGAACGACCAGTTACAGATAATGAACAGTTCTCGTGTAATAAGTCAATCTTTACTCAAGAGCTAGTTCAGTGGAGAATCTTCTGGCTGAGGTAGAAGCATAAGCCAAGCCCATTAGTAGGACAGCACTTTGGGAGTCCAGGCAACCCGTCTCATATAGGATGCTATGGCTATTTAAAAGTAACCCAACAAAAAGTATCTACCTCTCGGAGAGAACATTTTAACTAAGGGCCGTTTTCTCAATTTTTTAGTTAAGCACTAACCAGAACTTTAATCAGCGGTTAGCAAAAAATCTTTTTCTCAATGTTCGGTTAAGTGCTGATTAAGTTAACGACAAGTTGTGGTTCCGGTTAGCTGCTAATCAGAAGAACAGCTGATTTGAGTAAACAATTTTATATATATTTTACACACTTATTCAAAAACAAGAAATGTTTCTTCATATGGAGTAAAACTTGGCAATTTGTTGAGTTTTTTAGCTATCGTGTGGTTAGGTTCTCCTGGTTAAGAGCTTGACTAACCGGACATTGAGAAAAAGGCCCTAAGAACTTAAACTTGAGGGAGTTTGTTGTCTTTAAATTTTACTGGCTATCGAAGCCCAAAATTCCGTCACTGTATATGAAAAGAAGGCAAAAGTTTGTATCCTCGGTTCCAGGATTCAGAATCCAGTGGCTATTCTTTTTTTAAGTGAGTTGGGTGACAGGCCCAACTTCTGTTGCAGAACAGCCGACGGGATCAAACAGTAAGAACAGCTAAAATGAAACTGCAGTAAGACCTCCTTTGATAGACATTAACACTAACAAAACAGCTTGAGAGATTCTTCTGGAATGCTTTCGGTAAAAAAGAAGAGAACCCGAAGTTCGTTGGCATGATGTTTGAAATCTAAGTCTTTAGCTGAATGTGAATAAAAATTTTACAATAAAATTTATTGTTTTTTTATTGTTTCGAATATGTTGCGTAATGTTAAAAAAATATTATGGTTATTCATAGGTTAGTGCGAAACGTAGTTGCGATAATGCGAAAATGAATGTTTGCGAACTTTCGTATCACTCCATCACAAACACATTGGAAGCATTTTTGCAACTTTTCGTGAATTATGCACTGCTCAAACATATTGCGAGAACGCGCGAACAGTGATGCGAAACAGCTGATTCATGTTTTGGTTATTTTCAAACATAGTTGCCATCTGGGTAAAACTTTAAAAAGGCTAAGTTCGTTAATTGATTTTAATAATTTTTTGTTATTTTGAATTAAAGTTTTTCAATAATATCTATTGAATTTCTGTGACCACTTTTTTTCTTTTGATTGACATTTGTTATATTAACAGAGTTGCAACACTTAAGTTGTAAAATATCTTGCATTGTCACATTCTTGCAATTCACATAAACACGTGAAAACCCCTTTTGTCGCTGGGTATTTTCAGCTGGCTGCAAGCTCTGACCAGCAAGCTGATAATAGGAATGGCCGGCGCAAATTTTTGGACGAGGACAAAACCAATCGATAAGCGTCAGGCAAGCAAGTAAATAAGTAAGTCAGTAAATAAGTATGTTAGTAATTTTCATGGTAAGCTTATAATTTATTGGAATATCTCTAATAACGTTAATGAAAATTGTCAGAATATCACTCTTATTTTCAATTTTTAAACGAAGATCGCAACAAAATCATTTGACAAACTTAGTCGGTTGTCATGAAATTATGTTTAAGATGGTAAGAAATTTAAGTATTTCGATGATGTGAAAAAAAAATTCAGAGATAAATAAAAAATTTAATATCATTGACAATCTTTCTTTTGGTAGCTTGGTAGCTCAACGATTTTTTATAATAGGTTAAAAAAAAAATCTTTGCCAAGTAAAATGTTAAAGTTACTCTTTATTGTCAAGTTATTTTGATTGCAAATAATAAAATAAACAGAGTTGTTAAACATTTGTTATGTCGACATTTGTACCATAAATCTATTTTAAGCTCGAATCAATATTTATTTCAAGATAATTTAGAATAAACTGATTTATTTTTAAACTCCGTTAAACTTTGACATGTTACGCTAAGATTAATCTGCCCATTCATAAAATATTCACCCTTCCACTTAAAATGGAACAAAATCACGTTTCAGGAAGGCTTCGCTTAGCTCTATAAGCTTCCAAACAGAACTATTTACATAAAATTCGGAACAATGTTGCTCATTAAATGCTATACAAATAAAAGCATTGCCCATCAGCCTACATCATCCTCCGCTTTCCCAACCCACATCTATACATAATGCAATAATAACAAATTTCAATATTTCCATTTAAGCGCAAAATTGACAGCTTATATTAAAATTAATCTATCATTAACTGGCTGTCAAAATTAAGTAAATTTCTCACAAGCAAGCAAACAGTCAAGCAAAGGCTAGGGGAAACGAGAAACTTCAGAAAGTTGGTAACAAAGGCGAGTTTTTCCTATACATTAGTGAGAGAGAAAGAGTAGAAAATCGGAAGAGAATTTCCCTGAAAACATGCGCATAACTTCGGCAGTACAAAAATAATGGGAAATTCTCTATTGAGGGAGGTGTGGGTAACCAAAGTACTTAAGGAGGGCACAACAAACACGTGCATGCAAAAAGCATACAAACGAACAGGATGTATCTAAAAAAACATTTATGTAGCATGTAGGTGTCCAAATAATAATCCTTTGTGAAACTGAATGCTGAATGTCGCGTACGTTACAGTTATAGTTGAAGTTGAATGGCATTCAGCCAGCTTTTTCGATGGAGGAAAAAATGGTAGGATTCTTGGGTAGCCTGCAAAGTGTTTTTTTACATTCAAAGAATGTTTTTTTTCTACGAATTTGCCTGGCATGAAAAATCTTTGTTTTTGTATATTTCCAAATAGTAGTACATATATATTTAATGTATGTAGCTGTATGTTTAAATGTGAGGTGATTGGCTTGTAGCCGGCGTAAAATTCTGCTTTAAAAATTTGGGCAAAGTCTTGAGAAAGAGAACGCATTCGGGACAAGGAAAAATCAATAAATTTTTATATTTTTTACGGTATGTTTTTCTTCTGTTTGATTTTGTTGTTGTTGTTTTATTTATTGATGTTTTTCCCTTTAGGTTTTGTATGTGTCGGTATAAGTGTGTGTGTGCGTAACTAATAAGCTTTTATGGCTTAAATATTTGTTCTTATTAATTTTTTGTTGTGAAAATAACACATAGATCAGGCATATTTTTCCAGCAGCAAATAAAATGCTGCATACTTTTAGGAAGTTCGAAGAAATGCTGTCTATTTTGGAATCAACTGAGTTATATTTGCATGATCAAGTTATATTCTTTAGGAATTTAAGTAAAGATTTAATGTAAAGTCATAGGAGTTGTAGAAAAAAGTGATATTAAAAATTTTTTTAAAAGTAACAAAATTAAGAATTTTGAAAAATTTGTAAATAAAATTTAGAAAAATTTCTTTCCATTCGTAAATTATTTTGTAGTATTTTATAGTTATTAATATGTATGTCAACTTTTTTATTGACTATCATGAACAACCATCTCCTGACTTTTATTAATTTTTTTGTTTTTTTCTTCTATTATCGATAACTTCCTCTCAATTGCCATCGAGATTTTTTATTGCTCTTTTTTTTTAATTACTCCCCATAGCTGTTGGCTCCACGCTCATTTATGCCTGGCAATGCTTGTCACACTGTCAATCGCAGTTTCAATTTTATGTTATGGAAGCATTTTGTTGTTTGTTTTTATTTATTTACATTTTTTTATATTTTCTGTTTTCCTACGTATGTATATAAATTTTATCCGATGTTCATAAAATAATTAAAAGCAAATTTACCTTTTTTCTCCCTCCCTCTCTCTCTCTCTCTCTCTCTCTGTCTCTCTCATTTGCTCTGCTAGATAATCGCCAGTTCCATCATTAATCTGGCAAATTGTTTTTTAAACGTTTTAAGGCCACAGTTCCTTCTGGTGGTTTTAATTTTATTTGTTGTTTGTTTTTTTAATTTTGTGTTTCTGACCTAGCTTAATTGTGGGTTGGATAGGAAAAGGTTTTCTATTGTTTCGAATGGGTGAGTTTTATGAGGTTTTTCCAAGAGATTTGTTAACAATGCCCGCCTTAGGCTTTAGGGTCAAGATTCTTGTTATTTTCAAACAAAACTCTGAGCCTTCCAAGATTAAATTAATAGCATTAGTTGCAAGCATTTTTAGCTACTTTTAATTAAGAGCTTTGATCTAATGTTCTTTGTGTAAAATCCTAGTGGGTTTGATTGAAATGTAGTCATATTTTTCCCGAAAAGACGCTAAGATAGAAAAAATAATCTACAGAATTTTTTAATTCAACAACGTTTGCTCTATGTTAAAGCAGTAAAGCTTCTTAATAGAGAGCTGTTTGCTTTAATTCTGTGTATTTTTTTTTTATCTTAATTAAATTCTGACTGAAGATCTTAATCTCTGAATAACAATTTATTGGGCATAATAATATGGTTTTTACAATATATTCGTATAATTTGTGCTCAATACTATTTAACACTTGTAGGAACTGAATGGTTTTAAGTCAGCTTAAGTCTGAAAATTTAATTTTTGCTTTATAGATATAATTCATTTTCTTAAATAAGAATTCATTTTCGCTTTATAAAATCAGATAATTGAAAAATTAATCATTTTTTTCAATTAAAATGGCTTGAAAATTAAAAAATTAAATTATTGAATTCTAAAATGTATTCCTTTCACATCGTTCTATAAATTAATTTGCATTTGTAATGAAATTCTGTTCGAACGGGCAAATATGAAATTCTGTTCAAACGGACAAATATTCAAGTAACAGTTGACTTCGATTCAAAAAATTTATAAATTTTTTCGTTTAACTTTACTTTTTAAGGTTTTCAAGCTTAACCCTGTGTGAATAAAAAGATAAAAAAAAATATTTTTAAATATGTACTTGTGCTTAGGATCATGAAAAAAAACAGGTGGCTCCTTATCTTAGAGCCACAGTTTGACAGTCACTAACCGATGCCGATATCAAAGTGCTTCCAATCAGTGTTGCCGTTTCGATTTGGATACTATATCCCTTTAAAATTGATGAACAGTTTTTATTAAGCATTGTTTGTAATTGTATACTTATTTACAATAATTTTATTTAAACAAATAAGCAATTTATTATCGTCGACTTGGTCGAAGTGAAAATGCAGTAGTATTTGATACATTTTCCAAACTTTTGAAGTTTTTTATATTGATGACATCAGTTTGTATGGGCATGGACGTGGTTTCAATTTAATTTATCCAAGTTTCAACTGTACATTTTTTTTTGTGGGGTTTACGAAGGATGCTTCTCGGAAAAATTATTTTATGTTACTCATGTACTATAGAAGTCCATCTTATATAATAGTCTTTAATAATGTAGAACTGTCATACATACCCTTATTTCGAAAATGACAAAAAGCTTCTATTAATCAATAAGAAGAACGCATTATATGACAATCATATAAATCTTCATGATTGTCTTATTATTCACTTAAAATCTTCTCGTACTTTTTAAAGAAGGATAATTGTTAGTTGGGATGGATAAATCGACTCAGTTAATGATGAAGGTTGAGCATTTGAACATAGATTAGGACCAGGAATAAGATAAGAAGTAGGACAAAGATTTGAACAAAAGCTGGGGCATGGAATTGGACAAGGATTCAGACAAAGACTCATATACATCTAAGACAATATATGGGACAAGATTCGTAAATCTGGAATAGACAATGAATAGAAGAACGTTTTTTGGGCACAAAAAGGACAAGATATAGGACAAAGTTTGGGAAAAGAAGTGGGACATGGACAAGGGAAGGGATTCGAACAAGGATAAAAACCAATAATTTGGTCATGTATTAAAACAAGGGTGTGGAAAAAAATAGAACAATTATTATGATAAATATAAGAATAAAGATAAGAATGAGGATAAGTTTGAGAACAAAATAAAAGATAAATAAAAAACTTAGGGCAAGTATAAAAATACGTTGTCATGTTAAAATCTGGGGGTTTCTTCACGATATAGCCAACTTCTTTTTTTCTATAATTTTTTTTCTCCAAACTATTCCCCAAGGTTTAATAAGTACCGCTCATATTTCTTGCATTAACTCAATTTGTATCGATACAACCAGGTTTAACATTATTTTGCCTTCAAGCTGCATCTCAAATGTGGATTTGAAAATTATATAAAAATTAATGAATATTCTATATTCATACATTCTCTAAATGAACCTGTAATATTAAAGTCCTTTCAGTTATATTGTGAGATATATATTATACATATATATACATATATGTATATAATATTGTAGCGTGGCTGAAAAGAAACCCTCTATTAACAAATTCAATAAAGCAAAAAGATTTGATGGAATATTGGAATATTGTTATATTTACAGACGAAAATAAATATAATAAAGAAAAAACCTAAAGCCTACATTTAAACATGGGGTAGGTTTAGTGCTAGTGTGAGGTAGTATAAGAGCTCAAGCTGTCCGTAATTTTCATTTTCTGGACGGACATTTCTATGCCACTAAGAACACATGCAAACTCTTAAAGGTTATTTAAATCAAAGAGCTGTTAAAAATTAGCTTAAGTAATATTTATAAATATATTTATCTAATATATCGCTCCCAAGCACACGACCTGGAATACGCCAAAGTGGATCGAGACTTTATCCCAATAGCCAGACATTAATCCCACGGAGAATTTTTGGAATATAATTAAAGAAAATGTAAAAAAACACTGCATTTGTAATAAAGACGATTTTCGTTGACGAGTTGTCTACGGAATGGGGAAATCAAACATCACAAATAACACAAAACTTATTGAGATGAGTATAAAAGTAATGAAAAAGAGCTCCAATCATTTAATGTATATTTAATGAGCTTAAATATATTGTAATGAATCTTATGAATATATTTTCTATTCCAACTTTGTTTGTTTTAGTTCTGTAGCTATCGCAAGATTAATACATAGGGTGAGCGAATAGTTTTTGGAGTCACTGTATATCTTTAATACTGTCTAATACAATCAATTACTAACTGGATTTATAACGAAAACAAGTGGTTTTTCGGTAGGTAGGTTGTTTTTCATTGGGCTATGTTAACAGTTTTAAAGTATTTGCAATAAGACAGTCATATATAAATTCCCAAAAATATGCAATGGTTTTTATACTATTCTGTAACGTCTTAAAAAAGAAGGCTGCCACCTGAAAATTTATTTAAAATTTTTTTTTTTATAGCAAATAGACATTCGGAAAAATAAAAAGCCAACACTGGAAACGGAAACAAGCATGTTATAAAAAATAAGACATTGCTTAAATGTTTAAAGTAAAGTTATTTCTTATCTCTTTTTTTTTTGATTTATTGTGTATTCAGGCATTATGGCTGTGTGCGAATTAGACTAAAATTTAGGAAATGACTTTTCTATTCAATGAAAATTTTCAGCCCTGCAAACATTTAGGAAAACAGCTGACCCAACTGTGCGAAATAACATTTGACAACTAAATTTAAGAACCTATTGTAGCACCTATTGCTATCTCTTTTCTTCACATTGGCGAGCATTTAATAATACATAAAAGCTCAACGCTGCCAGATGATCAACTGCATAACGTTTGTTTTTTTGTGGCAATTAAGAGCATATTTTTTTTAAATTCGGATGAAATCTACAAAGAAAATATTCTTAAACAAGCAATATATAAAATTTTAATTAAAAAAATTAACCTGTAAGAATTAATTCGTCAATTTGGATGCTTTTTCCCCTTATGTTTAATTCAAAATTCCCACTTAGTTTCCCAAGAAGATCAGACACAAAAATATGGTAACTTTCAATTTAGTCATGAAAAGTCTACTCGAAAATTTACTAAATTTTAGACAAGCACTGCATTACTGGCAAACTTCCAATGATTTAGAAAAGTCAGTCAATTTAGATCAATTCGCACACGGCCTAAATAACTTATTAAAAGGCAATTCCTTCACCCAAAGGTTCTTTTTTAATTCAGCTGTATGAATGAACCAACTAATATCAAATCAGACAATCGCTCAAAGTAAAAACTAACTAAATAATATGCCTCATTTCATGAATAAATTCACTACAGACTATTTACATATTAATAATTTGCAATAGTTATAAATATAAATATAAATAATTTGCAATAGTTATCCTGAAGATTGGATATTGTTTCATAGTCCTATCAAAGGCTTATAAACTGCTTCTTATTACAATATTATAATGCAATATTTAAAATGTTTCATAATAGTTTCTATTTGCTTCTTAACACAAGACTTAACACTTTGTAAGACCCAAGCCAAGTTCTCTCCAGAATTCAGTGTAAATTCGATTTTGTGAATCATACTATCAAAATCGAAAAAACGCGTATTTTTGTTGTAAATATACCGTTCTGTGATAAATCTCTACATTTGGCAACTGCCAAGCAACCAGCTGTGAAATAACATACATTTAAAATTTTTATACCTCTTGTTGATACATCTATGATACCACCTAGGAAAGTGTATTTGAATTGACCGTATTTAAAAATATACTTTCGAGTTAAGCCAGAGGCACATTATATGCTGATGCTTATATGAAACCCCATTCAATCTATACAGAGAAATTAAACTTACCTCTTGTGTATTAACTTTTAAACAAGGCATTTTAGAAAAATATTCAAAATTTTAAACGTTGATATTCTTTATTTTTACCCCATTTGAGACAATATAGAGCCAAGTATTTGGTAAGTCTGCTGAATAATATCTAAAATATAAACAGTCACTACGGGCAAGTATTTGAATATTTTTGAAAATTTCTTATTTACGAAAGTTTTTAGTTGAGATGAGTGTAAGTTTAAAATCGTTCGATAAGTAACAACTGTTTTGAACATTTATAAAATCCTAAATCGGCACAAGATTTTTTGTAATAAAATAATTTTATTTGTACATTTAATGTCAGAGAAAACATGTTTACGACAATATACTAGGTACAATATGAAAAAATATCCAGAATTTTTAGAAGAATTTAAATAAAATCACTAAAAACTTTTATCACTAAAGAAATGCATTTTAAAGCGTGCTTTATATGCAAATACATAAATAAATATACGTCATTAATGGTACGTTTAAGTGAAGTAATGTACTATATGCAGTGGTGTGGTACTTCAAGGATGCCTGCTTGGCGGTTTCGTGGACCCTCTCTGAAAACGAAGAGATATGCCACTGCTTATTTTACAGTAGGTTTATGCAAGCCCACTGCTGTGTATGTATATGTAAATATGTGTCATTTATAAATGTTTATATATGTCAAACATATATACACAACACGACACACAAGTACGATGCATTATGTTTGTGATAATATTTTCTATAAATACAAGCATGCAGCCACATTTTTGTGTTTCATAATTTTGCATATTTTCCACTCAAGCGGAAGTGAAAATTTCATATGTGTATGTGTGTGTGTTGGCTATGAGTATATCGTTGGAATCTCAAATAAACCACAAGAGGTAAAAATTGTAAATAATGTTAACAAAAACATGAGCAACAACAACAAAAACAACAGCAATTTCACCAAAAATGCAATAGCACGGCATGCAATAATCAGCAATAAAATATCTACCATAAAATGGCAGCGATATTCGCGTGGATATGTGTGTGTGTGTGTGAGCTTAAAACAGAGTTTTTTAAGTTAACTTTTAAAGTTTGAAGTTAAACAAGTGTGGAAGCAAAAGTTGTAAACTTAAGCAGAATAGAAAACATTTTTGTTGTCTAGTGTAAGACATCAAAATTTACTCGTGTTAGTATAATTACTAGTGTAAGTCTGAATTTAGCCATTGTCATAGCCGTCGTCTCAAAGATGTAGTAAAAAATTTTGAATTTTGAAGAGTAAGACTTCTATTAACTCAACTTTGGCCAGGCTCTTATTTGATTTTGACTTGACCCTGGCTTGATTTCGACTTGAATATGACTCTTACTCTGACTCTGACTCTAACTCTAACTCTGCCTCTCACTCTGACTCTGATTATGGTTCTGACTCTGCGTCTGCCTCTGAATCCGACTCTGACTTGACTTTAGTCAGAATTGGAAACGCAAATTAAGATTTTCACCAATTTAAGATTTAAGATTAAGATTCAATATTCAAGATTCAAGATTCAAGATTCAAGATTCAAGATTCAAGATTTAAGATTCAAGATTTAAGATTCAAGATTTAAGATTTAATATTTAAGATTTAAGATTTAAGATTTAAGATTTAAGATTTAAGATTTAAGATTTAAGATTTAAGATTTAAGATTTAAGATTTAAGATTTAAGATTTAAGATTTAAGATTTAAGATTTAAGATTTAAGATTTAAGATTTAAGATTTAAGATTTAAGATTTAAGATTTAAGATATTAGATTTAAGATTTAAGATTTAAGATTTAAGATTTAAGATTTAAGATTTAAGATTTAAGATTTAAGATTTAAGATTTAAGATTTAAGATTTAAGATTTTAGATTTAAGAGTTAAGATTTTAGATTTAAGATATTAGATTTAAGATTTAAAATTTAAGATTCAAGATTTAAGATTTAAGATTTAAGATTTAAGATTTAAGATTTAAGATTTAAGATTTAAGATTTAAGATTTAAGATTTAAGATTTAAGATTTAAGATTTAAGATTTAAGATTTAAGATTTAAGATTTACGATTCAAGATTTAAGATCTAAGATTTAAGATGGTCACTGTTTTCTATGGCTTTCCGCGACGTTTAACATATGCTACATATTTTTCATTTGACTACCCTTGCTTTATCATCCCATTTCGAATCAAGGCTGATGTAACTGAATAGGTTTAACACTTGAAATAAATAAAAAAAAAATATGAAGGAAATAGTTTGTAGAGAAATAATAAGATTTAAAAAATATTTTTAAGGAATTTTAGTCCCTTTTCTCTAATTCATGTTCTTGCACTGCTCCAAAAACTTTCTCTGTGACATTTATAAACTCTGCATGTTTTGCTCATACATTTTCTACTACATAATGCCATCCAGTACTCCTACTTTTTGTCATGCTACGTTTTTCTAATGCTTTTTTGCCACTATATATTTTCCATTAAATTTTCAGCCATCTCTGCTTCTCTCTCTATTTGGCTCCACTTTTTTCGCTAACTTTTTTCTGGTACTTTTATATCACTGCATCAACAACGTCTCGTTAACGTTTATAAAAATGACTTTGCAAACGTGCCAGCAAAATACGTAACGTCCTTACGTTGCGTTAAGCACGCTACGAGACTTTTTTTTAAATTTGCGTTTGTTTTTGTATTTTGGTCATTGTTTGTTTCAACATTTTATGCATTTTCCTCTAGCTCTAGCAGCTCGTCGTCGTCGTCTAGCTCGTTCGTTATAAATTAATAGAGTAAAAGGATTTTTGCGGCGTATTTAATGTGGCGTTTATGCAAGAGGCATAAAATGAGGACATGGCTAAAAGGCCGGAGTTTTGGCCTGGAGTATTTAATACGAGGCGACATTTGTGGTTGTTGTTGTTTTTGTATTGCTGTCATGTGTTTGAGAAATGTATGTTAGAGGAGCGATAAGGTTACGCGGCAAATACAGCGGGTGACTGGCTGGGTGCTGGTCGACTTTGTTGGTGAGCTTCAAAGATTTGTTGTGTTCAAAGGCACAAACCATTAAATTGGCCGCAAGCTGTACTCTAATGCTTTATATGTAAATATATATGTATGTATAATCTTTATAAATGCATCAATATGTTAGCAATTTTAGAAATTTCTGAAACTGTGTCACATAAACACCGGAAACTATGAAATAATTTCGACATATTTTGATAATTAATTCAGGCTTGAGTGTCGCTTTTAAAGGATTTATTTAATGCCTGCATGCATAGCTTAGAGGTAAGAAAGGAATAGTGCATGAAACATTGTTTTTAGAATTTTTTATCGTTTCGGGGAATCCTTGCATGTTTTGAGTTGTCATTGCAACGTGTGCTTAGGTAAGTTTAAAATATTTAATGGAATTTTTAGGTGGCAACGTGGATTTATAGTATTTGGCTTGGAAGCAAAAAACTATTGCATAATTATGGGCAGTTCTTTTAATCACATTAACTCTATTGCAGTGACTCTAAAGCTGTTAAGCCAACGAAATGGAAATGGAACCATACTTTTGGTAAATTAGTTTAGAAGTTATAAGTTGCGAAGATGTACAATAATGGTCATATCCAAGAATTGAAAAGATGTTTTGAAGTTATGTTATAGCAATACAGATTGCCAAATATTCTGCTTTTATTTTTTGAATTTGGATTTTTTGAAAGAATATGAACGGCAAATGCTTCTGTCGTACGTATATTAATCAATTGGGTTAGGAGTCAACGACAGAAGGTTAGGAATAACTCAATTATTAAGTTTTCTGATAATTTTTAAAAATATTCTTTGGCTTATTCAAAACTTTTATCATTAGAAATTTAAAAAAAATTTAAAAAACCAAAGTTTTCAAATTCAGATATTTCTTCCAAGACCTTATTAATTTTGAGGCCCTTGATTAATATCCTTAAAGATTATTTTTGAAAAAGGTTACATTTTGTAGGAATATTTGGAAAAATAATCTGCAATGTTCTGATTTTCACCAACAACCTTCATCAACGCGCTTGACTGTTACCCCAGAGATCCCGAATTCAAATCCTGGGCCTTGTCATTTAACCTTTCTGTATTTCTAATCAACTGAAATTGAAAATTCATCAATATTAACGACTTAAAAGTTGTAGTTGGTAGTAGAGAAGTTTGCGGTTGGGATTACCTCAAAACTAAAATTGACTGAGGTAAAGGCATAAAACATTTCTGGGATTGTAAATTGCATGTTTCTACCTCTTCTCGCTATACTTATAATAATAATAAACTGGCCATTTCAGCCCTTGAAAGGACTTTGATTCAACTGCTTATAATCAAATTGTGTTGTGTGTGTTATAAAAAGTTTGTACACAATTGATCGAGAACTTGACCTACTAGTTTTATGCCGACTCCGAACGGCTAATGTGCATGTCAAGAAGCTTAACATGGCATTATTTACTCTCTGAGGTTTGCCATTATCTGCAGAGAGGTGACGGCCGAACAGAAAAATTAATTCAATTGAAAAAATGTCTGTCTCAGATGGAAATCGACCCAGGGTTCTCTGGCGTATGGGCTACGCACTCTACCCACTGCGCCAAGGCCACCGACACGGTCGCCATACGTACCTTAAAAATGTTTCACTCTACTGCCCCTTTTTTTCCTCTAATCTTTCACCCCATTTCAAACCAAGGCATACTTAACTGAACTGAACACATGAAATGATTGGTTTACCGATAAAAAACAACCATTTATTTTAACCATATTTTGTAGCTCATTATAACTCTAACCATGCCTCCAATTACATTAATTTTTTGTTCAATCAAAATTTTGTTCAATTTAAGATTAGCATTTGTGATACCCGTAGCCTATTCGACGTTAAATTCCTTACCAAAAATATTAGCTATTATATACACAAAACAGTTTTTTGAAAGAAATTTTTCTTTTTATGACTTTTTTTCAAGACTAGCTAATAAATGAGTAATAGTCTGTTATACCTGAATGTCTCATTCCAATCGCCAGGGTTTTACATATTAAAGCATGGATAATAATAATAATTGGATAAGCTTTTCAATCACTTTCACCCACAGTTATTTTGAGGTAATTTTACTAAATTAATATTTTTTTTTAGGCAAAAAAAAAAGCCATGGCTTAATTTGTCACAAAAACTTGTAACTTTATTTTGTTGATTTTTACATATGTAATTATTTTTGTATTGAAATGAAGCAGCATTAATTTTATTTACAAAATTAGTTTTTTATTCGTGGTTAAAGTGGTTGACCTTTAATCACAAATGCGTGATTGATATTATGTGGTTGAAATTTTGTTATTACTTTAAATAAGAAATATTCTACCTTTGTAAATTTATAATAAATAAATTATTGATGTATAAAATACATATATTAAGTATAAGAAAGCTTTACTTTATACCTTTTATTCAACTAAATGTAAAAAAAACGATTTATTGTTAAGTCAACATATCGTGGCTACAAAGCTGAAGTTGCGAATTTGATAATCATTACTTTTTAGGAGAGCGAAAAAACCTATTTTTCTCAACAGCAATTCGGCGCGGCCATAATTATTGTTCTTGTTATAATATTTGACAGTTTGACATTACCTTATGCTACAGCATAGTTCCACTTAAGCAGAGGATACTTTGGTAAAAAAAAATTGAATTTTTCAGATTCGCAACTTCATATTTGTAACAACGATATAAAGTTTACAATAAGTTAAAAACCTTTTTAGTAAAGTAAAAGGAAATTATGATGCATAATTAATCAAACAATTAAAAAAATTTGAAGTTTGGAAAAGTTAACTTCTTTCTATATCAATCAATATTTCAATATTCAATATTACGAAACTTAACATATTTTTTTTATATTATTGAGAATGATGTTTCAAAATCAGGACTGGAGATCAATATCAACAATTGCAAGAGGAACTTAATGTCTTCAAGACCCTGGAAAGGAGCTCACCCATAGTAAAAGCGATATGCAATTGAATTGGAATCTTCAACTGTCATTAATTCAGGTCAAAATTTGTGAGAATTTCGACGAATGCAAAATCGAAAGGTAATGATTTGTTTCCATTTAGATATTGAAGACGATATCAAAACAATATTGAGAGACAGTTGTTCACGAGAAAAAACGACCTCTAAAGATATTAAGATTGAATAATATTTCGTTACTGTTACAATATCGCAACCATATAATGTTTGTAAAAATTTCGATTTTGCATTCGTCGAAATTTTCACAAATTTTGACCTGAATTAATGACAGTTGAAGATTCCAATTCAATTGCATATTAATCACGGTTAAACGATGCAAAAAAAAAAAATAAATCGAAGCAAAAAAAAAAAAATTGTCTTTTTCTTTCACGGATGATTGATGTTGCCGGTTAATCGAATCACGGAAAATCGAGGCCTCACTGTATATATATTTTTTACAGCAAAAATATGTTTTTTAAGAATTATAAAATAAATAAACTTATTAAAAATGCCACAGTTTTATAACTCATGTAAACTGGTGCGAGCACGACCTACGAAAACATGATGTAATATTATATGTCTGCGCATATAATAAACATCTGCTTTCAAAAAAACCTTCTTCACGCCTTCTATGGTTTAATACCAACAAAATGTTGGAACCTAGGTTAATACGTGATAAAGAAGTAAACAAAAAGCGGAACAACAAAGTCTTTGCAGAATCAATGCAGTCAACTTTTTGAAATTTTGCGACTAGCAAAAGAGTAGAAAAACATTGCTTTGACAAAGTATAGCGCTTCTATAATTCCGTTCTGGTTTATTGATATTGCGCTTATTAGCTTGTCAAAGTTAGTGGACTGCTAGAACCACTGAGACTACTGATGAGTCGGAGTAGCGTCCGACGAAACCATGGTCTAGTCAGCTTGGTTTAGTTCTGCAAAGAACTTTTTGCTGTAGCAACCTGTTGCTTCATGAATTATTTGGCATTAAGCTCACAATATAATTCTTAAAAAATATGTTTTTTAAGAATTATAAAATTAATAAAATTTGTTATATAATCGACAAAGACATCAGAGATAACTAAATAAGAAAAAAAAATCTATGAAGCTCACTGGGAAGTCTGTTTTTAAAGAAATTGTTTGGAAAAAAGAAATAAAATAAAATTTTTAAAATGCAACAGGGCGCCCAACAGTGCACCTTACACTCAATTTGACCAGATAAGCTCAAAGAACAGATAAATTCAAGTTCAAAGTTTACCTTTGAGATACAAATCTAATCCTATAACTCCTAAACTTCATTTAAATTCGATTATATTTAGATCGGATATTACACTTAGTGCCTTGTCGACTAAGGATGCTCGAAAAGAAGAGTTGTAAGTTCAAAAAGAAAATATGAAGATGAAGAAGCATTAATATATGATATTGGAATCTCCAATTAACGAGTGAAGTCTATAAATAAATTCTATGCTGGTTTGAATTCATTATTGCTTTGGTTAATTTTTTCTTCGGTAACCAAGTAGGTACCGTGTTCGACTTCTACCCCAGAGGTCTCGCGTCTGAATACCGGTCAGGACATGGTCCTACAAATTGTCTTTTTGCATTTTCTGTCTTTATTTCTAAAAAATCAACTGAAATTGAAAAATCATCAGTATTTACAACTTGGAGTTGTAGTTGGTGGTAGATATGTTTAAATTGAAATGACTGAGATAAAGGTATATCATTTACCTTAGATTAAAATTCACATGTTTCTACGGCTTTCTACGAAGACAGACTTGACTAATTAAGTAATACACTAAAGCTGAAAAATCCCAATAATTTTTATAAATTGACAGTTTTATTGTCTTAGTTCTTTTACGATAAACACGAACTTTAATTCGGAATAATGTCATTTGCTGGAGCTATTTCTTTTTTTACTTTAAAAATGTTATAAAGAATATAAAGAAAGAGCAAAAATTAAACTATTTTGTTTAAACATTAAGAGAAAATTTAGTTCTCAAGCTTTTTTAGGTTCATACAAAGAAATAAATGTACTCAATATAATCTCAGATGAAAATTATGACTTCCAGAATGTACACTAACAGCTTTGTTTAGTGGCGTTACTATGATGCAGCTTATATATTCCATATTTTTCTAAGATATACTTAAAAAAATTTATAATATATACTTAAATATATGTATAAAATGTATCTCTTAAAGAAGAAACTAAACGCGTCATTGACGCATTAAATTTGCAATTATGCCAAAACGACATCGAAAATTTCGTCAAAAGAGCGTATGTCTACGAACAGGGTCGAGGAAGTCGAATGCTCTATTTCACACATAGCCTCCACATTTCTACTTTATGCTATGTATTATGATTATATGATATGTTTTATAATTATAGAATCACTTAAAATATCCCAATAAATACTGAATTATTAAGACATTTGCTGCCAATGAAAAAAGGCCATTTCTCTTTTAGGTGGTCTGACAAAAACGCGTATAAAAACGGTCTTGTCAAGCATCAAAACGTGTAATAACCTTAAAAAATACACTGTCTGACACTTTAGACTGATATAAACTGAGTATAACAACTCGACCGTCTTCATATTATCATGCGGCGAACGTCTGCTCAGCTAAGAAACGTAAGGGTAAATAACGCAATTTCATAAATTTTTGGAGTGGCAGTTTAAGTAAATTGCACGACACACGAATATGTCTGACATGACAGCGAATGTGTTAAAAAACTTAAAATATCAGGTAATGTGGGACACCATTTATATCAAGTTTATTTAGTGCCTATAAATATGCATTGAATTCTTTTTAATTACGATCGAATAATAAACGAAATTAATGCAATGCTCCTACAAGGTTTTTCTTGTCAACAGGGTGAACATAGTGTATTTTTCAATAAGTTATTACAACCGTGATCTTGGGAGGTAACAAATCGAGTTGCTCTTCCAAAATAGTGGTAAAAATTTTTTTCATAAATTTTTTGATTAAGTGATCGTGTTTTATGACAACTACTCAACACAAATTCAAGGTGAATATAACAGACGTGTAAGTTGTGAATGTTGTTCTTAAAAAATGTGAAGTGTTTGTAAAAATTATCTATCGAGAAATTGTGTGTTGCCAGCCGTGTTTTAAAAATAAAACGTTTCACCCCAAAGCTCCTTTGTAATGCGTATTTAGTGTTTTTGTGTGTTTAATGCATTTTTATTGGTTTTTTGACATTTTTCAATTCAATGCAACATGTGCGACCGTCCATATCACTTGAAATGCGGCGACATGGGCAACCGTGTCTACTACACCTGTCGAAACTGCGACTCTGACCTCGATATTAGTGATGAATAATAAATTTGGATTCGGGGACTTTTATATAGTAAAAGCTTTTTCCCGGCGCGCGTTGCTGCACTCAGCAACTATATCGGAACATATTAATTCTATTCAATACTTTTCTTAGACCCATAAATTGACACCACTGTCATTACAGTTACACTCGTTACAGTTTCCCAGTAGCAGGACATCAAATAGTAACTCCATTTTGAGTTTGTATGTAAGTACTGTTACTTTTACTTCCAAAGCTATTCGATATTACAAATTTTAGTTGTAAAGGCGGAGTCCCCCCCCTCCCCTTATACAATACCCATCCCAGTTTTCTAGTAGATGGACATTACCCACTTTTAGCACAGTTGCCGACAGTGAGCATATAAAATAAATTTCTAAATTGTAGCCTAATACGGCCAAAACCGTCGGATATATAGCATTTGTATTTATTTGCGGGAGGTAAAAGGGGGTGTGGGAGAATTTTTTTTCCTAAACAATCTCGTACTTGAAAAAAAATCAAATACCAAAATTTCAGCTCTATCGTCTCAGTAGTTTTGGAGTTTCTAACCATCACACAGACAGATTTTTGCTTTTTAACCAAGCAGACCGTTTTTTTAATCACAAAAATTGTTTTTAATTTTTCTATAAAATTGGAACTACTTTTGCTTATAAGTGTTTTTGCTTTTGAAAAAGAGTTGAAAATTTGCGAATTTTAATTTATATTACTTTTAAGACAAAAATAATTTTTTAGCCTTTTTTTTTTGAGGAAAACTCCAATATTTCAGACCTTTTTTGAAAACAAATATTCAAAATATATATACTCAACTAACGGTATTTTTGCAATAAGGTTTTCATAGTATTTTTATGAAGATTTAAGACAAAAAAAAATAAAATTTAACAAAATGTATAAAAAAGCAGCGGAGATATTTGAATCGAAAGCCACAAAATTGAATTTCTGATTGTTTTTTTTTTACAATTTGAGCAACGATGTTGCACCTAATATATCGTTGTGCTTCAATATTTCATAGTTTTCCAGATATTTTCATGTTTTTGGGGTCAAATTGAGGGAATTTGTATACCCCCCACGGGAATTTTTATACCCCTTTTTTTAAAAAAAATAAAAGGGGTGCATTAATTTTGTCACTCCGTTTGTTACGCCCATAGGGAGGCGTGAGAGGTATGGAAAAGTATATATATTTTTGATCAGCATCACCACCCGAGACGATTTAGCCATGTCCGTCTGTTTGTCCGTTTGTCCGTCTGTTTGTTTGTGATCACGATTACAGCCGCAATTTTCAAGCTATCATCACGAAATTCGACATTTAAGCTTTTCTCTAAAAAATAAAGGTTAAATGAAAAAATGGATGAAATCTTTTGTAAAAAATTTGTACTACAGCGCCATATGGTGTCCAAGGTGGATCAAAGAAGATAGTGCTAAAAGACTCATCGTACCACAAACCACTAAATACCAATTTTCATTCTAATCACATGAGTGGTTTGGAAGTTTTAGGCGGTTTTAGGTGGTTTTGCAAAAATATGTACTACAGCGCCCTCTGGAGTTCACGATGGGTCAAAGTAGATAGCAGCAAAATACTCAGCGTACATGAAAACCACTAAGTGCCAATTTTCTTTCTAATCGCATGAGAGATTTGGGAGTTTTAGGTGGTGTTGCAAAAAATTTGTGCTACAGCGCCCTCTGGTGTTCAAGATTGCTCAAAAAAGATAACATTGCAACACTTAGCTTACATGAAAAGCACTATATACCAATTTTCATTATAATCGCATGAGAGGTTCTACAGCGCCATCTTTTGTTGCACCTTAAAACCACTATATTTTTTTTTTTTTTTTTTTTTAGCTTTGAACCAAGGATTTCAGGTGGAATACCTATTCAGTCAAGTCTGCCTTGGTTCCAAATGGGGTGATAGATTAGTGGGAAGGAAAAGGCAATCAAGTCAAACACGTGTAGGATGTGTGGTGGTGGCTAAGCGTGGTGGACAGCCAAAGAAACATGTGAATTTGAATCTGAGGCAAGTGTTATGCCTTTACCTCAGTCAATTCAAGTTATAAGGCAATCTCATCCATAAACTTCTCTACCATCAACTACAACTTCATGTCGTAAATATTGATGCATTTTTAATTTCAGTTGATTAGAAATGAGGATAGAAAATTAAGAAAGGCTTAAAGCGAAGGACCATGGCCTGGCCCGGAATCGAACCCGGGACCTCTGGGGTGGCAGTCGAGCACGCCACCAACTCGACTACCGAGGCCGCCCTTTGTGAGTTTAAGGTGGTTTTGTAAAAAAGTTGTACTATAGCGCCCTCTGGTGTTCAAGGTGGATCAAAATTGATAGCCCCATGACCCGCCTCGTACCAAAAAACTTCTATACACAAAGTTTCATCGCGATCGGATGAACGGTGTAGAAATGTATACAGGCCACACGAACGTACATTCATTTTTATTTTATTTATAAGATTTTACAGCTCTGATTCTGCAAGATTCTGCTTGTTAACATATCAAGGAATTGTAGAGAAGATCTTGTTAATGTTCTTGTTATGTAAAGTAAATTTTCGTATTCTGGGAAATCATGAACAATTTGAAAGCTCTAAAAAACTGTTAAAGTTCACCATGCATGGTGAAAATGTAAATGCCTTAGATATAAAGAGTCAGCTGTTCTTTTATTGCTTATTTCTTGCTTTGTTTATTTTTCTACAAGCAAGGTGGAAAATGTTTAGAAATATATAATTTACTGAAGTTTGTTTAAGCGATTTGTGCCAAAAACCGTTAAAAAATTTTGTATTTTGGGGGTGCTGTGAACCTCAAAAAAAAAGTGAAATGTTTCCCCCACCGCAACCTACGTATAGCGAAGCCTAAAGTAATTAAATTCGAAAAAATCGTTTTAAAATTTTAATTCTTAACTTTAAGGATTTTTTGAAAACAGCATTTGAAATAAATAATTCCTTCAGAAGCTACATGTAGTGGCATTTACGAAGTAAATAATGCAATATATTTAAAAATTTTGAAATTTGAACTTCTAATAATTATTTGATATTCAACTTTTTTGTAAAGTAAACATAAGTCAAAGTAAACAAGTCTTCATTCTCACTTAATTTTATAACCTCTTTAATATAATTTATATTAATGAGTCAAGCTCATCAAAAACAGAACCAAAGCAAATATTGTCTCATGTTAAATTGTTGACAATTTGTCAAGAGTTCTTTTCTAATCATAGGTGAACAAAAAAAAAAAAACTTACTTACATGCATCAAAAACCCGCTCATATTAAGTCTAATAAAATCCCACTCAGCTTTAACCCTTTTTTTTATGGGTCACCCTTAAAAGAATCTCTAAAGACGCCAACAGGCACTCCTATCAGAAGAAAAACTGCTCAACCTTCTCTTGTAACAGTCACCCTTTCCTGCTGTATGCTGACACAGCAATTAAGCGTCTCGAGCACGTTTTATGGCTCGGCAAAAAAACTGAAGGGATAACAAAAACACAAAACGACCGAAGGACCGTCTGACGACTGACTTTTGTTGAATTCAACTTGAGAATGCCTTTTCGTCTGCCGATTTACCGCTTTGCTGTTTTTCCACAGACTTTTTCATAGCCACTCATGTAGTTGACCTCCCACAGCCCATTTCGCCTCACTAAAAGTTACTTTTCGGTGCTGTACTGGTTGGTGACATTTTTTCACACCTTTACTTAATTAAGATCAATGCATGCAATACCAATACCTAGACGATTGTAACTCATACGCACGTCTGCTCAAGCATACACACACATACACATAGACCATTTACAATCACAACATTGCCCACTTTATTGGTTTTATTTCTGTTTTTGTTTTCTTCTTCTTTTGTATTTGTTAAGGGGACGTGTTGTTGACATGTTTGTGTTGCTGTTTTATTTTTATTGTTTGTAAATTTAATGTTGGCAACATTTATTATTGGCAACATGTGACAAGTGACATGCATGTATGTGCTAGTGTGTTCTTCATTCGAAACTGTGACATGGCGAACCCTAATAGGCGGCGGTAATGTGTTGTTGTAAATTAAATTGTGGGTTCAGCCCGGTCATCACTTGCAACATGTTTGCTGTAGGTGTTTAAAAATAAACTAAATTGACAGTTGAATTTGTAGTGTCAGGCACACAAGTTGGTGCCGCCGCAGGTGGGTGACATGGGTGACGAGGGTGATGACATTCATGTTATTGTGGTCCATTGGCAAAATACGACAAAAAAAACGAAACCAAAACAATTGCCCAGCAATTAAGAGTTAATAGCTTGGCGAGTGGCTGAAAACACTTTATTAGCTACTCAGTGAACATTTAATTGGACTACGTGGAACATTCTGAACTATTATGTGGTAATTGACGTCATTTTAAAGTCGAACTTAAACATTAAAATTAACATTAACATAAACATTAACATTAACATTAACATTAACATTAACATTAACATTAACATTAACATTAACATTAACATTAACATTAACATTAACATTAACATTAACATTAACATTAACATTAACATTAACATTAACATTAACATTAACATTAACATTAACATTAACATTAACATTAACATTAACATTAACATTAACATTAACATTAACATTAACATTAACATTAACATTAACATTAACACTAACATTAACATTAACATTAACATTAACATTAACATTAACATAAACATAAACATAAACATAAACATAAACATTAACATTAACATTAACATTAACATTAACATTAACATTAACATTAACATTAACATTAACATTAACATTAACATTAACATTAACATTAACATTAACATTAACATTAACATTAACATTAACATTAACATTAACATTAACATTAACATTAACATTAACATTAACATTAACATTAACATTAACATTAACATTAACATTAACATTAACATTAACATTAACATTAACATTAACATTTACATTAACATTAACATTAACATTAACATTAACATTAACATTAACATTAACATTAACATTAACATTAACATTAACATTAACATTAACATTAACATTAACATTAACATAAACATAAACATAAACATAAACATAAACATAAACATAAACATAAACATTAACATTAAATTTAACATTAACATTAACATTAACATTAACATTAACATTAACATTAACATTAACATGAAAGAAAAAGATTCGTATTAGAAATTCATACAAAAAGCTCCTTTTAAACTCAAAGTCACCAAAAATGGTTTATTATCGCGCTCTGTGCGCTTGAGTTGCTTTTAACATCGTCTAACATAAGCTTGAACATTGCTAATGATAACTTGAAAAGGCAACGAGCATTTATTTAATGCAAAACATACATAACTCCATTCTGGGGTTTTTTATTTAAAACTCAGTTTCATTTCACTAAGCAATGCTTACCATTCTCCACAGTCGGTTCAATCTCTGCAACCAGACTTTATCAACAATCTATCCACAAACTAGCAAAGAAAAGTTTCACCAGCTGTTTGCGACTGCTGCACGTCGCTTGACTTGTTTTAAACAAAGAAGAATTTTCCAACAATTCCCCACACTGCAGCCCTCCCCGTACTAACCCAAAGAAGTCTTTGCTTGCAACCCACGTACCAGCAACTACAACGACATTTTCTGTAGATTTATTATTTTGTATTTTATAGAAATTTTTCTGCTACAGTCTCAATGTTTTATTTATTTATTACTGCTGTTCTATTTGTTTGTTTGTATGTTTGTTTGTTTCTTTGTTTATTTTATTTCTCTAGTCTTTGCTTTTAACATAGAGCGTATCAGCCAGCCAGTGTTGCCAATTCAAATGAGAACCGGAAACGGAAAACGAAATTTCTAAAATTTTATTTATTGTTGGCGCGTGATTAGCAAAATAATTATTGTTGCAAGCAAAACAGGCGAGATGTTTAGAAAAACCTGGGGGAGTTGACGTCCCCCAAGGTATGCTAGATTGATGAATTTTTTGAAGCATTGTCAAAGGAAAAACTGAGCCAATGCAAATAAATGCTGAGTTGTTGGCGCAAGTGACATGATTTATGTAGCCATTTGCAAATATTTTTGTATATTAAATTAGATGAAATTCATAAAATTAGATTCTTGATAATATTAACCAAATATTTGAAGAATGTTATGAATATATCCAGTTCCAAGATTTTATTTAAATGGCTAATTCGTTGGAATTCTTTGGTGATTATCGTCATCATGTTTCTTAGTTATGCCCTTTGGTGTTGCGAAACCCCAAAGAAAATTGCTTCACTTTTACTAATTATTTTTTTTCAGTCTCAATACAGACAAGTGAACGTCGAAGCGAAAAAAACAACAACTTCATCAGCTGCAGATCATGGTATAATAATAACAAGCTAGCATTGACAGTTGCTTGGGAAACCATCTCCTGTCAAAAAATAAACTCAAAAAGAGAGCGCTCACAATCGGCCAATGAAAACACATACAATGTTGAAAAAGTTTAAGTGAAAAAAACAACTTCAGCAGCTGCAGATCATAGTATAATAATTACAAGGTAGCATTGACAGTTGCTTGGGAAACCATCACCTGTCAAAAAATATACTCAAAAAGAGAGCATTACTACAATTATAAGGTAGGCTCATATTGGAGAGCAGGGTGCACAAGTTGTCAAAATCAGCTGGTAATTTTGAGTTTTTCTAATTGTTGTTGTTGCTTGTGCCGTTTGACGTTTGTAGCTCCTACAGCTTTGTTGTTGCAAAATTTCAGAATTGAGCACTCATTTAAAAATGAGCCTACCTTGTAATTGTATTAACAAACAATGTTGAAAACATTGACGTGAAAAAAAACATCAATCTCAGCAGCTTCAGATGCATCCGACTTTGTCGTCCAACATGTTGAACTTTTAACTCGTGGTAGAAAAGAAGTTACTGAGTTAAGTACAATTTCTGTCTGTTGAAATATAATTGTCTGTTGAAATGAAATTTTGACAACTAGTAATTTTGACAAATAGTAATTTTGACGTCTTAGATTTCGGTAGTGTATTAGCGCAAGAATATAATTTAATTTGCAAAATTGTAAATACATACAGTGCCGGTCATAACATTTGCAACTAAAATCTCTTGTACTTACATTTACGTATTGTGACCACTTAAATTAACTACACAAAAAAAAATTATTTTCAAATTAATGTCAATTGAACGCTATTCAATATAATGAAATAAAAAATTATGAATTATATGAGTGAATAAAAATAAATTAAGAATTAGTTAAACAATACCAGGGTTCAAGTGTGCAAAACATATGCAACTAACCAACATTCGGTTTAATTTCTCTGCAATTGCTTCGTGAATAGCAATTTTATAACGGGACATTTTTTATTTTGCTTATGCTTTGCGTTAAATATTATTCTTCACTGTGCTTTCATCGAGTAAAGACCAATTGGAAAGATCAAAAGTAGTCATTTAATTTTTTATAAAAATGGGTGGAAATAAATATAATCGTGAAATTAAAATTAGAATTATTAATGATTTTATTTAATAATGGCTTATCTCAAAAAGACATTTCGGAAAAATTTTCAATACACAAGTCGACGATTTCACGAATTGTTAACAGCGGGAACGTTGATGCGCGCCATGAAGGTGGAAGACCTCGCAAGACTACATGTAGAGAAAATCGCAAAATTATGAAAATGATAAAACAGAATCCAAAAGTAACACCAGGAGAAATAAAAACAGAACTTCAGTTGGACATATCAATTTCCACAATAAAGCGACGAGCCAGAGAATATGGATTATGCGCATACAGCATAGCTAAAAAGCCTTTCATTTCTAAGAAAAATCGCTTAGCTCGTTTAAAATTCGCTCATAAATACAAAAACTGGACCTTTGAACAATGGAAAAACGTATTGTTCTCGGATGAGAGCAAAATGAATATGTGTGGTTCCGACGGAAAACAGTTCGTGAGACGTCCCAAAGGTAAAAGACTGGAGCCTAGATATACAGCGGGTAGTGTTAAACATCAAGGAGGTTGTGTTATGGTCTGGGGCTGCTTCTCAGCTAATGGTATGGGTCCAATTCATCACATTCGAGGCATTATGAAGTCCGATGATTATAAAAACATTTTAAAAGACATTATGCTGCCGTACGCTAACTTAGAAATGCCGCCTTATTGGACGTTTCAACAGGACAACGATCCAAAACATACGTCCAAATTGGTAAAAGCTTTTCTTTTATCCGAAAATGTCCAGCTTCTCGATTGTCCTGCGCAATCCCCGGATCTTAACCCAATCGAGAACCTTTGGATGCTCGTGAAGCGACAAATTGGCGCAAAAGTGTTTAAGAAACCGGAAGACCTGTTTGAAGAGGTCCAAAAGCAATGGCAACAAATTCCAATCGACCAGGTGCAGCATTTAATACAGTCAATGCCACGAAGATGCTCAGCGGTGATTTCTAATAATGGAAATGCTACAAAATATTAAAATATTTTTTTATTTCCATTAATTTTTGCAAACAAATTTTCTAGTTGCAAATGTTTTGAGCTTTTCAATTCAGACTTTAATTTATAATTTCTTCTGTGTTTTTTATTTACAAAAGAAAATTGTATTTAAAGTTTAATACAATAAAAAAGAATGAGTTTTCCTTGTTTCGAACAACAAAAATCTTGTAGTAATATTATTTTAGTGAATTTCAGACATTATTGAAGAAGTTAGTATATTAAGTTGCAAATGATATGACCGGCACTGTATATACTGTAAATTAACAGCATTTTACGCAAATATTTTCCACTTCTGGTTGCTAAAAATTTTGAACTTATTTACGACTCACAAGTGTTTTTTCTATTTTTGCTTTATCAAAAATTCTCTTGCTGATTGTCAAGATTTATACTAGCCAATGGGACTATATGACTTTTTGCTAATCATATTCACCTTCCAAGTGCCAAATATTCTCACTTATCAGACTGTCAAAATTTCATCATCCGAGTGAAAAGTTTCCGAATAGCACACGGCCAAATAATAAAAAGTATTTTCGACATAAGATCAAAAATTTTCTTGCCAATTGTCAAAATTTATACTAGCCCCTTGGGCTATATGGATTCTTGACAGTTATATTCACCTCAAATGTACCAAATATTCTCATTCAGACTGTCAAAATTTCATCATCCGAGTGAAAAGTTTCCGCATAGCACACGGCCAAATAATAAAAATTATTTTCGACATAAGAAAAGGTACTAAAACGTTAAATACATTTTAGCATTTTATTTCAGCAACATGAACCGGAAAAAAGAAATTCTGAACTATTTACGCACCCTATCATAATAAATAGTACTTCGCTTTACCATAAAACGAACTTATCTCTACCGTAAATCTACTTTCAAAATAATAAAAAGATGACAGATATGTATATTTCGTACTCTCAAAATAAAAACGTACTTTAATTAGTACAAAAGTATGTTCTGATGCAACTGTGGAAGGATAAAGAAAATTGATAAACACCAACCATTTTGGTTTTTTCAACGGTTTTTTTATGACAGCTCCTCATCGCATGCGAGGTTTTTTAATTTTTTGGAAATGCCTCGCATCGCACAAGCGCATCGCAAGCCATTGTAGATTGCTGCATAAAAACTCTGCTTATGAAAATGTTTTGACAGCTCGTACGAGATTCTAACGTTGTCTCGCATCGCACTCTCGCACTATTGTATTTCAGGCTTAAAACATGCAACGAACAAAAAGAACTAAATGAACGAACTAGTTCATTACATACGATTGAACTAAAAAGAGCGATCTTTGTGGCTGCAATTGACGACCTGAGAGCATCGTCGGTCGCAACGGCTCTAATTCTTTGGCAAAATAAAGAAATCATAATTTTTTTCGTTATAACTTAATAAGTTTTAATTTGATTTTAATAGTTGAGCAGTTAAAAGAACGGTATTTTACTGTTTTTTAAAGTATTAAAACTTAATTCGAATATTTAGCTTGCGTAGGAGCAGTGATGTAATTTGGAGGGATTTCGCCCGTTTTTTGGGATTTTAGACCCCAGTAGGAGACCTCCTAAATATATAAACTGAAATATTTCATAATGAGATTTATTCCATTATAAAATTTGTATCATAACATAATCAGGCGCATTAAAGAATACTCGAATGAATGTGTGGATAAGGTTTGTGTATTTAATATCAACATCAGTCAGTATAAGAACCACGTTCAACTTCATACAGAGTTGTGTCGCTTGTGTGTCTCTCTTATCACGGACCCCTATTAACTCACTTATCTTTTACAGAAACATTAGCTTTCGCAAAAGTGAGTATTTTGGAACGAAACAGTGTGACGTCAGAAAAAGTGACTATTTGTCGCAAAATTTACAGAAACGAGCTACAGATATGGATCACAGGGACTATTATCTGCTACCCATTTTCGAAAGATGGCTCATGGAGACATATATACTATTCATCAAGTCTGATTGAGTCTCATTGAAATTGTAGAGAGATAGAGCCCAAAAACTCAATGTAAAAAAAAGATACAACAGTTTCGACTATGTCGTAACATAAGTTGTAAACTTAAATTAGAAACAATCGAGTTATACACTTCTTATTTATACTAAAACATTGAAAAAGTTGGTACAATTTTTTCAACTTGTTTTGTTGGGTGGTTTTATGTGGTAGATTTCGCATTCAATGGCTTACAACTATTAGCCTGCATTTAAAATAACAATTATAAAACCATGCCGCAGCCCCGCCCCGCCCCCGCCTAAATTAAACCCTCCCCTCTCACAAATAAATAACAATTATAAATCCATGCCACAGCCGCGCCTCCGCTGACGCTTTTTCTAAACGGAAATTGGTAGTGCTCGATTCTGTTAAAAAAGCATGCCCCTCAAAATTACGCAATACTTTTTTTAATTAAGGTTTGTGTCAGGGCTACGCGATGCTGTTAAAAACATTTTTTTAAATCATAAGATTTATGTCTTCGCTACGCTACGCTAGATGGCGCTTTTATCAAAAACCAGAAACCGAAAGTGTGCCAGAACTCTCATAGTATACCTACTACCAATGCAGTCGGTAAATAGGAAGCAACCTTAAGCAAGAACTATGCGCAAAGAAACAGAAACATCAAATGTTGGCTTTATATTTCATGTAATTGTGTAAAATTTATGTAAATCAGAGAGTTTAAACATGAATTTTTCTCCCAGTGAGGATCAAGCAGACCAACAAGTGCTTAAATCAACATTGTACGATCAGTACTTTAGGCCCATCAAAGGCTCAAAGTGGGCCCTAAAAACGCTATCAACCTTGATCGCTATCAACCGCTCTAATAACCTCCGAAAATGACGTAATTCAACGTCAAAAATTTTTTTGAATATGCTGAAGGTGGTTAGTGAATGCCCATTTAACAAAACTGTGTTGGATTAATTCAACACATCATAACTAATTTCAACATATTAGAATCTACTTAGATTCAATTGTCAATTGGTGTAGTGAAGTAATTTGTTCTTTTGTTTTAAGCACATCAAAGTATGTATGGATATGTATTTGTTTGTTTATTTAGTTTAGTGTAGAGCTTGCTGAACAAAGAGAGAATAGTGTAGAGAGCAATTTGGTGTTTATTGAAGCTCTCGCAGCACAAACGCATGAAAAGCTAACAATCAAGCAAATGCAAGCACATTGTGGATGATTTTTTAAAAAATTTTACACTTTAATTAAAGATACTTATTTCTAAAATTTCGTAAAAAAAATAGCCATATATCCTTTTGCAGCATAAACGTGATATTTTAAAACTTATTTTATAAAAATCGGACCAGTGCTTTTGGAGCTTAGCGGCAACAAAAAATGTTCAATTTGATTTTATATAATAGTATAGATACAGTCAAACCTGTTTTTGTTTTATTTGTTTTATGCGGTTTTTATTTTTATGCGAGTTGTATTATGATATGTTTTCTTGTATGCGATCTATTCTATGCATAGAAAAAACTTTGCACTAGCTGAAATTATCATTAAAAAAAGCAATAAAGAGCAAAACGCAATTCTGAAGTTTTGCTTCCCGTAAATGATAGTGACATTATCACTATCTTAACTGATCATGAAGATGGACAAGAAGAATCGAAATTACAGCAGATAACATCTATGCAGGGATCCAGCTAAGTTGCACATTAGAAAAGCATTTTCTTAAAATAGATAACAACGTCCGCAGAAGAATGAAATTCCAAAAAGAGCTTAGATCGTGTATATCTGGTTATCACTACATTTCTAATAAGCTTACAAAATGACCGTCATCACAAAGACTTATCACCGACTATATGGTTGTCGTAGATAATAATTCTATTCGAATGGAAACAACTAATAACTCCATTGCAATATCTTCAAGTGACGAAAGCTATTTCGAAACAGATCATCACAAGAAAATGCGCGTTTTGGACTACGACGAGAAGTATTGATTAACTTATGAATTTATGTATTTTAATTTCTTTTTTAATTTGAGTTGTTTTTTTAATTGAATAATTTTTTGTATTTTTCACATTTAAAATGAGGAATTAAAACTTTGTTTTTAACGTTTCCGTATGTTATTTATTTATTTATTTGACTTGGAGAGCGGTATAAAAAACCTCATAAAAAATTTTCTTTATTAGATTACTTAAAGTTTTATATTATAGCTGTTTATGAAGTCTCCGAACAATTTTTTTTTTGGGCGTTTTTTTTCTGCGGTCTCTATCTACCGCACAAAAACAGGTTTAACTGTATAGATCAGAGAACTGCAGGGAGTAGTTATAAACAGAGTTGACTTAAGTATATACGCATTCAGTTGGCTTCAACTTCATATTCATACTCATCAAAAAATGTTGCGATATTAATAACACGCAACTTGACTCCAATGCTTCATACTTCATACTCCAACTCGTGGTCGTATGTAGTCGGTATGATCTTGACTCGCTTCTAATCTATATCTATATCTATATCTATACTCTATACTATTATATAAAATGAAAGTGAACATTTTTTGTGTCCGCAGAACTCCAAAAGTACTGGTCCTATTTTTTTGAAATAAGTTTTAAAATATCACATTTGTGCTACAAAAGGTTCATTGGTTAATTTCTTTTCGAAATTTCAATAATAAGTATCTTTAATTAAAGTGTTAAGTTGTTTAAAAAATCGTCCACAATGCCATGCATTGCTTGATCGTTAGCTTTTCATGCGTTTGTGCTGTGAGAGCCTCAATAAACTGCATGTTGCTCTCTACTATACTCTTTTTGTTCTCAGCAAGCACAAAACAACAAAACAAACAAACAAATACATATACATACATACTTTGCTGCGCTTAAAGCTAATTGGATCGAAGTACATTCTAATATGTTGAAAGTAGTTTTGATGAGGTGAATTAATCTAACACAGTTTTGTTAAAAGGGGATTCACTGACCACCTTTAGCATGTTGAGGATTTTTTTGATGAGAATGAGATTCAATCCGACTTGATGTATGTATGTATGTATGTACATATGTATGTATGTACGTATGTTTATTTGTTTCGCTGCATACAACTTTTCTACAAATGTTTTGACGGTGATTTTCCTGTAATTTATAAATGAACAAAAGGAACAAACGGCTGACTTTTTACTTTATAGAATTGACATTGTGTGATTCAATAAGTTTTTTTTATAAATAAACAAGAGAACTGGGACGGACATAGGGAAATGGGTTATGGCTTCGACCACACAAGTCAAATTTTTGATATTGAATAGCTTTGGAACTAAACGTCGCATGCCAAAGTCTTTCTACTGGAAAACTGGTATGTGCATTGGAAAAGGGGGTGTGGTCCGATTCTCTATACAGAATAGCTATGGAAGCTAAAATCACAGGACATTGAAACTCATAATGGAATTGTCACCTAGGAGTGATGTTCTGCTACTGGGAAACTGTAACTGGCAGTGGAACATGAGCGTGGTGTTAGACTAAGGGACTAATACAAGTGGTTTGATGTTGAAGAGTATTGGGTTGCACTTTGACGTTCGATTGACAAATCAAACATTGAGCTATGTGTTACTTTCTGTAGTAAGAGTGCTTCGAGTAGTAGTGCTGGTTGTTGTTTGATGTGTACGCATTACTACTTGGTTTTGAATGAATCACTACAAGTCACAAAAACGTGACTCGTTGCAGATCACTGATATAGATATGTTTTTTCAATTAGGCCACAGACTTTTTGTACAGCCTGGTATATGAAGTGAACCCAGAGAGAGATTATATAGGAAATGGTTGTATCTGTCAAAAAATAATAGTTTATAAAAAACTTATTGGCTTAAACATTTTTCAAAACAATTTTCAGAGAATTATTTACGACCAATATATGTTCTATATATGGCAATGAAGATTTCGGTTTGTACCAAAAAATCGTAAGTTTATAACTGATGAAATATTCGAACAAAAGAATGGTGTATAGTATGTTAGAATACAATGATTTGAAGATTTATTTATAAACATAAGGTGGGTGTGGATTGTGAGCAGATTTTAAATCTGTAAGTAAACTAGAAAATGTTATTCTTATACAACGAGATCTCTTATTTATTTTATAAGTTAAGCAAGATCTTACCATTGTTATTCCACTCAAATTATTTCTGAAAGTGGCAATCACGCAGAGCTAGTTCATAAAACTGTTTATTTCAGCAAGGATTTCGAACAAAAATTGCAACAAAGAAGCTATGAAAAATTTTTGAGGCATGCATAAAAGTTGACAAATATCTCAGACGCATAGCCTCGGCAGCACTGGAAAAGTATTTAACTTTTCTAAGCCACAGCAAAAGAACAAAAAAAAAAAAAATCATAAAAAAAATAAACAGAAGTAAAACCAAACATAAAAAGTCTAGCAATGTTTGTGACTTCATGAAAACAAAAACTTGTATAACTTGGCAACTGTCATAAACTGCACTATTTTATGTTGACTTATTTTTTTTAACATTCCGTAGGATTTGCATTTAAAAGGAAGCAATGGACAATCGCTCATACATTCTAAGCAAAAACAAAAAAAAAAATACAAACTGGCTATAACTGTTGGCAATAAAATTTAGGCATGTTTCAATTTTTGAAATGAATTAATACTAAATATTGCAAAATGCGCCTAAAAGTAGTCTACACTTCAAAAGCTCGCAGTGCTTTGTGCTTCATACAAAATAATCCACAACCGCACCCAGCATGTTGCCAATCATTGCAAAGCAAGTCAGGAACTTTTTGATTTTTGTTTTTTGCTTTATGCCTTTTTCTCCTTGCAACTTTAATGAAGCAACATTTAAGTGACAGTAACGCATTTATAAAAAGGACTGTGTGGTGCTGCGGTGTTGGGGGAAAGGGCAAACATTTCTGTGTTGCTATTTTGCTCCAAAGTTGGGCTGTTTTGTTGCTTTTATTTTTATTTTTTCCATTGTGTTAGGTTAACATGTTATTTAGGAAAAAAAAATATAATATTTCGATATATATTGAAGCTGTTGCGGTTATTGTTGTTGTTTTAGCTATTGTCAAGGTCGTAACAACAAACGCTTGAGCCCACATAATAACAACATCATTATAATTTTGTTATGTCTGCGAAAAATATGGAAATAAATCACAAAAACAAACACACAAACCTATACGCACACACACTCATACTCACACGTACCCAGCAGGAAATGGATCGATCCGTCTTCGAAGACGTCTTCGAGACATGTCCGTTTCTTGCAAGACGGATCGATCCATTTCCATAGCAGTCCTCAAAGACAATTTCAAACAAAAGGCAACTTCGACTTGCAAGACATTTTGCTGAAATGTCTTCAGTGACGGCTTCAATCCATGTCTTGCAGAGCGGACGCATTTAAACAAACGATGCGCTCTTCGTGCATGAATGTTGTCTTCATGAGTGAAATTTTTACACTCAGGCAGCGCAAACTATAGAGAGAGATAGAGAGAGAGAAAACGGCACATAAAAATATACAGAAACTTCACTTGATACCACTAATGCCCGCTGCCGATCAGCAACAACTTCGCACTCGTGTAAAGCACATGAATATATTTGTTTTTTTTTTTAATTTCTTTTCTTATTGAGGATATTTCCTTCTTAATCATTTTTTTTTTTTTTTAATTATTTAAAGAGACAAATTTTACAAAACCACAATTTAATTATTTAAAACGAAATATTTTATAAAACCACAATAATCGTGAAATAAACTCTAGCACGTGCTTCAGGCTCACAATTTAATCGCAACTGACTGCACTTGACAACCGCGTCGATAATTCAAAATTAAAAAAAAAATTTGATTAACAGACACATGCTGAAAATATGCATACGAGTCTTACAGAGCGTCCGCATTGACATCGGAGCATTACAGAAACAAATTCTCGATGAGAGAATATCTCAGTTGTTTATGTACACGAGTTTTGCAGATCGTCCGCAGTCATTATTAAAAAAAATTTCTTATGAGACAATATTCGAAGATTTTGTGCTGATAATATAATGACTTGTCTTGTAGAGCGTCAGCATTCGCTCTGAGAATGCGTACTTGGTCTTCGAGACGGTCTCGAAGACTTCGTCTTTGAGGATTCATATTCCGACTGGGTAGCAATATAATAACACACACACACGAGTAGAGCAAAAAAAGCTGTCTGCCACATGTGTAAAGAAACAAGTTGTTAGCAACAAACTAGCTAAGAACACCAACCAGCACAAAAAAAAAAAAAAAACAACAACAACATAAACGAAAGTAATCAAAAAAACAACAAACAAATAGATTCTTCTTTGTTTTTATGTGCTGTCCTTAAGTATTTATTTTTGTTTTTTTTCTTCCTTATATGTCACAGGGTCTTAGGTTTTATGGACATCTCGACCATGAATGTGACCAACTTAATGAAAAGCCAATCCGCAGTCAAACTGCCTTTCAGCAAGTTGAATAAGCAGAAGATGACAAAAACAAAAACGTAAGGGAAATAAAAAAAAAAAAAAAATAAAACAACAAAAAAAAATGTCTTTTCTTGATTGAAGGACATTCATTGAGTTTCAGCTGTTTTAGTTCGCGCATATCTTGACAGTTTGAGGCTTAAACCAGCCTCAATCAATGATTGATACAAGTCACGCAGTCAACTAAGCAAATTGCTACAAATACATGTGACGATTGTGATTGTTGTTGTTGTAGTTGTTGTTGGTTTTTCTTGTTTTTATATCACATATTCTATTATGGGTCACTTAAAGTGTGGCTTTTTATGTGCATATATATGAGGAGCATACACACGCACACGTTTATTTATGCAAGTGTCTTGAGATATTTTAAGCTTCAAGCTTAAAGGTTATTTACACGAACCTAAGCAAGGAGCAGCAAAAAATTTGCAACTGAAATTATTGTAACAAAACTGTTCTTGTCATTGGATACATCCACCGATTTTTAAAAACCTTAACCCTCAAAATAGTTCTTAATGAAATTTAAAAAGTTCTCATTCTAGGCTGTTCAATAAGTCCTGGAATAATTTTGGAAAACCTAATTTTTATGGCAAAATTCATTTTTATTACTCAACCTACTCTGGTTCTAACTCGATACACTTAGTCCAGCGATCTTTTCCCTCTTTTGATATAAATCTATTTGCCTTGAGCCATCTTTTGAGATTGAGAAAAAGATGACAGTCACTGGAGGCCATCTGAAGAAAAGGATTGATGGGGAAGCAATTAAAAAAAGAAGTGCAAAAAGGTTAAATCATAGGCCAATAGCCAGACTGGTATTTAAATCCCGGGACTCCTGGGATAGTAGTCCAATGCGCTGCCTACTTTACTACCGTGGCCGTCAATGAGAATTCCAAAAACATTGTGTATGGCCGCTTCGGAGCACTTCTACTGTTTTTCTTGTTGTGCCGATTCGGGTGTTTAGTGGTGCTTAGTGGTGTATATTAGCATAGAGTGGTGAATATAGGTTTCATCACAGTTCACTTATCGATGCAGAATATCTTTTGAATCACGGTTATACAGGGTATTTTTTTAGCTGCATGAGAAGTTTCGATGGTTGTTGTCTATGGTTTGACGTTTAAGACTGTCAAACTGTGTTGACATTTCTGTTCACTAAGATTTGGCAATTCATCATGAATCGTTTAATGCCAGAACAACGCTTCCGAATTGTGGAAATTTACTTTGAAAAAAATAAATCTGTTAGCGAAGTTCATAGAGCACTTCGTCCATTTTACGGTCAACATAATCGGTTAGCAAGCAATTCGTGCAGTTATTGATCGTTTTCGCACTAATTTTACTCTTATCGATTTAAAATCATCAACAAGACTAAGAAATGTGCGTACCGAAGAGAATATTGCTGCTGTAGCGCGAAGTGTTGAAGAAGACGCCGAAATGTCGATTCGTAGCCGTTCTTAACTTGTTGGTCTTTGTCCTTCGACTACATGGAAAATTTTACGTAAGGATCTTGACTTACGTGCCTATAAAATACAGCTCGTGCAAGAATTAAAGCCAAATGACCATCGTTTACGTCGCATTTTGCTGATTGAGCTAATTTAAAATTGGCCGAAGATGGGCATTTACCGAAGAATTTTGTTTGGTAATGAAGCTCATTTCTGGTTAAATGAGCTTCGTCAATAAGCAAAATTGCCGTATATGAAGCGAAGACAATCCTCAAGCCATTAACGAATCACCATTACATCCATAACAATTGACTTTTTGGTGCGGTTTACACGTTGGTGGCATAATCGGTCCTTATTTCTTTCGAAATGAGGAAGGAGCTGCCGTTACGGTGAATGACGAATGCTATCACGACGACATTTCGTTCCAACAAGACGGCACAACTTGCCATACAGTGCGCTTAACCATCAAATTATTGCAACAATAAATTTCGTGACAACTTTATTTCCAGAAGTGGTCCTGTTGAATGAACCCCTCGTTTTCAGGCCCGCCTTGAGCCTTGCGTGTTTAGCTGAATCAATGGCAGCAGGCTGGACCGTTTGACATGATCAACGGTAGCGTTAATGCCTAGGAAGGAGTAGCAATGATCCGAAAAATAATTTGTTAGCACGGGAATAGTCCTTGTCCTGACAGAAAGATGAACACAAATACATTGGCACATGTCTTTAGAGTGCGTTTAATGGATGCTTTAAAATGGGTGGCAGTACTAACTGCAAAACTGTGGGATTGCGTGTGCAGTACATGGTGAGCCACTAGAAGAGTCTGACAGCCTAGTTTTAGTAAGCGATGTGTTATATAGTGGAGCTATATAACTCTGAGCAAAAATGCAAAGTTTTGAAAAGGCGTAAGCAAGAGTAAATTCAGAGCGAAAATAATGTGAAGTAACTGAAGGCGTAAGCTAGAAGTATAAACTGAAGTATTAAGGGCATGAAGAGACTCACCTTAGTCTCCTATCCTAAGGTGGACTCAGATTGTTCAGGTGCGTGATGAGTTCCACTTCTGTCGAAAGTGGTCTCGGAGCGTTCAGGTTGAATTAGGGTACAAAGAGAATCTCGATTTAATTAAAGAGGTTCTCGGGATGCTCAAGGAGGTATTGTGGTACTGTGGCTGCTAACGGAGTAGTACAAAATTTGTGATGCTGGACAGGCTGTTGGACGTCATTTGGTGGCTCAAGGTTTGATATTAGGTAGTAGTAAGTCTTGAATTATATTCTGCACAGTCATGAGTGATACGCTATATGTCAATGTGTGTGAGTGCTATGTCGGGGCAAGTCCTTTAGCCCAGGAGGCTATCACAGGGCTGGCCCTTGGGGGAGTTTCGTGCTGGCTGTGATAGCACAATGTTGCGTGCAGGTCTGTGGTGATCGGCGTGGAGTTGCACTTGCTTACAACCGGGTGACAATGCCCTCAAATTGTCAGAGATTTTAGATCGGTTCCGACTTCCACCAATAAATGTGGATGGTGATAATACTAGCCTTCCATGAATGGTACTATCGTCTCTATATCGGTATGCAATCCATACAGGATATTTATTTAATTAAATATGCTTAAGTGTGGTGGTGGAACCGTTATTGAGACTATAAAATAGGGCGTTGATTACGTCTGGGATCAAGGAGGTGGGGTGTGGTGGATCTCATTTCCTTGAACTCATAGGCTCCTTGTGCCAAGGGGTACCGTAGAATAGAGCCGACAAGGCCGTTGTCTACGTTAAACACTAACCGGATATAGTCTGGGCCCCTCGTTTGTGCGACTTAACACCTCTCGATTACTTTTTATGAGGCTATGTTAAGTCATTGGTTCATGCCGACAAACCAGCAACTCTTGAAGTATTGGAAGCCAATATTCAAGCTACCATTGATGCCATACGGCTAGATTTATTGAAAAAAAGTAGTGAAAAATTGGACTGATCGAATGGTCTATGTAACTCGTATTCGTGTCTGACATATGCCGGAAATATGTTTAAAAGAACAATAATAAAAAAATGCATTCCAACAATATTTCTGTCTTGTATTATTATTTAAAGTTCTCACCCTCTTTAAAAACACCCTATACATGGCTAAATATTGCTCAGAATCATGAACTCGTTGTCTTTGTTGGTCAATTGTTAACCCTTATCTTTATGTGCTCGGCACAGCTGCAAGAGTGCAACAACCTGCAGCTTTGCAATTGACGATTCGCTTTCCGAAAAGACAAGAATGATGAGAATGCCTGGCTGTATGTCAAGTGCGCTGCATAGCTTCCAATTTGTTTTGGAACTATTCATTGATTCTATGAACTCTCTGCCATCAACTCTCTATGCTGGGATAAAGTAAAAGGTTGGATTAGAGAGTGGTTGAAGTAAGATTTAGCAAACTTGGCAAAGCTATTTTGCTGATAAAGAAGCGTGTGTGGTAGGTGTAACCCAAACAGTAGGGATGGATGTTGTTCGATACAGGGGTCTATTTGTTTTGAGTCTTGTGTTGAGCTTGGAGCCAGAGCAAGTGAGAATATGGCTGCAGTGGGAGAATGGAGTGCTAGCAACATAAAGTTGCTAGCCGGGAAAGGGTCAAATCCGCTATAATGCTGCTGTTAGGTAAACTATCTCCCGGTCGAGCTACTTTTGTCATGAGCAGCCGGTTCAATGCCAGGATAAAGGAGGATGATCGCAGGCAACGGGTTCGCCCTTTCCTGTGTAAATGTAGATAGACTACCCAGATCCTGGAGTTGGTCACCCAATCTAGGGAGTAGAATAACCGTTTGACTCGATCAACGGTAGCGTATGCCTAGGAAGGAATAGCAATGATATTTAAAATTTTTCAGCACGGGGATAGTCTTTACGCTCGACAAACGTTCTATCACAATTCCACTGGCATATTGGTATTGGTCTCATGGATGTCTTAAAAAGACCAGTTAAACGGTGGTTAATATGATGTATAAGAGGTGTCAGAATTGGGTACTCCGAGGTGAAAAGTATATCTTAGTAGCCTCGGAGTACCAGTTCGAAAAGGTGCAAAATAGTCGTGACCAAGTGTCACACACAGTCAGAAGTGATGTGGTCTACGCTGTAGCACGTCCAATAATGGTGGCTTTTGCCATCACAGTCATGAACGATGGGTGCAAATGTGTCGTCGTATGTTGGTGCGTGTCGAGGTAAATCCCGGGGACACTATTGCAGGGCTGCTCCTTCGGGGAGCATCGTGTTGGCTGTGATAGTTCAGTGTCGCGAACAGGTCTGCATGGAGTTGTGCTTAACCAACCGGGTGGCAATGCAGAGATGTTAGATGGGTCTCAATTTTCACCGATAAATGTAGATGGTGACCAACTAATCATCCATATTTGATGCCGTTGCGTTCCAGTATTGGTTGCTATCCATGCAGTATATTTATTAATTTAAATATACACTTAAGTATGGTGTGTAGCCGGTTTGAAATTACTATGACGGGGCGTTGGTCGTATTTGGAGTTATCGAAGTGACGCCCAGGAGAGATCAAATGGACGTTGTATTTGTATTAGCATGGTACTAACGTCGTGAAGATTTATCTGCTGGGCATCAATTCTATAAAGCTCCACCCCATTGCCATGGGGCAACATGAAATTAAGCCTATACGGCAGGTGGTTATGAAATAAATAACTGGCCATTTCAGCCCTTGAAAGGACTTTGACCTAGCGTCTTATGATCAATTGTGTTGTGCGTGTTATTAAGTTTGTACACAATTGACCGGGAACCCGACCTACATGTTTAACGCCGACTCCGAACGGCGATGAACGGAATGTTCTCGTTCTCAAGAAGCTTTACATGGCATTTTGATTACTCTCTGAGGTTTGCCATTGTCTGCAGAGAGGTGGCGGCCGTACAGAAAAATTATTTTAATTAAAATAATTTTCTGTCGCTGCTGGGGTTCGAACCTGGGTCTCCAAAGCTCGTTGACATAGCGGCCACGCACTTTAACCAACTACGCCACGGACTCCACACGGTAGGTGGTTACATTTCAATAAAAAGGAATTTCTGTAGGCTAATTGAAGATTCTTAATTGCCAGAGAGAAATTTTTCGGCTACTGTGCATTCCCTGAAAGTCATATAGGTGCTGATGTGGGCACCTCCATTGCATCTACTGGTAATGCAAAAAATAAGCATTGCTTTCGGAAGTGTGGAACATGAGTACCACAGAGTAGATGGCTATGCTAAAAGAGCGCATAAAATCCAGCAGACAATGTAGATAGAGCCAAGGCCAGAATGTTAGAGTTCCCTACCGGAACAAGGACTTAATAATTTTTAGAATTGCGAGAAAAGATAAATTTTCAAAATACGAAGCTATCGCTGAATCAAAATACATAAGATATAAAGGGTGTGCACTTTCAAACTTCTTTTAATACAGTTATGTTGTAACTTCCATTATTAATAATAAACGGTCAAATACAATTTATTGCGTCCCAATTTAAAATGCTGTTCACAACTTCCATTCTTTTTTAGGGTCTCCCTTGCACCATGTCAAGCTGGTGTTAAAAAAAATTGTTCCTATATGATCAAGTATCGGTCTTATTTCCATCGCATAGAACAGTGGGACCCAAGAAATTTTAAGAGCGGGCCAATGCTTGAAAAAACAAAACAACAAACACAAAATGTTGCTCATAGTTGCTTTTGACCAAAAATCAAACAAAACAAAAAAAAAACAATTACAAGACTTATTTTATATTACATTTACAATGCTTGCATGAAAAAAATGTGTCGAGTACACACAAGTAACGGGACAATAAGCTTCAGCATCGACATTATGGAGTGTGCATTTTTTATTTTGGCTTTGCATGCATTTGTTTTTATAAAGTTCACTGGAAAATGCTCTGAACACTGAACGAGTGCGGTTTGTGTTGTTGTTTTTTGCAAAAGTTCTTTGATTTTGGCTCATCGCAAAGACAAAATTAAGATAGAAAAAAATTTGTATGAAGGACCACGCGGGGCATACGGGCATGTTTGGCATAGAAGGTCCTCTCGAGCATACTGCGTAAAAGACTCAAGCCGTATATAAAAACACTGATTGGACCCTATCTGTGTGGCTTTCGACCTGGTAAATTCACCATAGACCAGATTTTTACACTGCGCCTAATTCTGGAAAAACCCACTAGAACCAAACCGACACGCATCATCTCTTTGTTGATTATAAAGCTGCGTTCGATAGCCCGAGGGATTGCCTATACGCAACAATGTCTGAGTTCGGTATACCTGCAAAGTTGATAAGACTCTGCAGGATGACGTTGAGCAATACATGCAGCTCCGTCAAGGTATGAAATGACCTCTCCGAAACCTTCAATATTGAACGAGGTTTCAGACAAGGCGATGTCTTCAATATCACCATGTTGGGGATCCTACGAAGAGCCGGTGTACGTCGAAATGGCGCCATTTTTAAAAAGGTGTTCAGCTCCTTGCGTATGCTGATGATATTGATATTATCGGTCGGACCAAGAGAGATGTCACTGCTGCTTTCACCGCCATCGAAAAGGAATCAGCCAAGGTGCAGGGGATAGCGGCGTCTAGGCTCTCACGTCTCAACAGGCAAATATAACTTTGAAGTGGTCAAGGAATTTACCTACCTTGACACCGTCGTTAACAGCAACAACGATGTCACCCTGGAGCTAATAGGTGATACAACGGGCTTTAGTAACCGATTATGCTTCTTTATGGCGCTGAAGCATAGGTTTTCTCGCAAGCAGACGCAGCCGCTCTTGAGGTATTCGAGAGAAAATTTCTTCGAAACATTTTCGGTCCTATTCGAGTTGGCGAAGACTATCGCATTCGAATGAACCAAGAACTGTATGAGCTATATGACGACATTGAAGTAGTTTAGCGAATAGCCATCCAGCGACTACGCTGGCTAGGTCATGTCCATCATATGGATGACGATGCTCCAGTGAAAGAGGTGTTTGAATCGAAAGTCGTGGAAGGACGACGAAGAGGAAGACCATGCCTCCGATGAATTGACAAGGTCGAGGAAGTCCTAACCGCATTTGGTGAAACCAATTGGAGAAGGCGCACGCGAAGTAGAGGCGCCTGGCGAAAGCTGATGTGGTCGGCCAAAACCCGAAGACGGGTTGCGATGAAAACACGCTCTTTATGATGATTTCACACTTCATTCTCTATCAACAATCTTATATTTCTTGCTAGAAGACGGAGAGGTTTTGAAAATGTAAATAAAATGTGTTTGATAAGATTGAAAATGTATGTCTTCAATCGAAGAATATTCAAAATTTTCATTACAGAAGCAAACCAACATATTTTCTTGGCGGGTTAAATTGCACCAAAAATACTCCATCCGCAAAATTACATAAAAAAAACTTGAAAAAAATACAAATAAAATTTTCTTTCATCTTACGCGCTTTGGCTTTCAGCAAATATGGCAAAAATCAAAGAAAATGGCAAAGCTTTTACCAACATCCGGTGATTGGCATAGTTCGCACATACTTATAAGTAAATATTTTGGCAAAGCTTGTCAAAAACTTTAAGCTAACATGAGCAAAAATGCAAGTTCACAAGTAAGGGAAAAACTCGCATCAATGCGATCAGAAACTTAGTGATCCAAATAAAATCTTGGAGCGAACATGGAATGAAAAGCGGGAAAAGTAGAGTAAAGAAAGAGGGCCATAAGAAAGAAGAAAAAAAAAATATAAAACGAACAGCCAACAAAATTAAAAACTACAAATGCCACACATCAGTGCAAACATAGCACGTGACGTTGCGAAAGTCAGATGGGTGAGTGTGGGTGTGGGTGCTTGAGTGGGTGTGTGTGAGTGTGGGTGGGTTAAGGAGTGGTCTTAAAGTCAGAGCATAAAGTATGCAGCATGAACAGAAAAAGCGAACGAATCAGGCGCACACAGTGCCATGAATTGTATGCATGTATGTTGTCACACATGTGTAGCAACAACACGAATAAACATACCAAACACACTCGCACACACACACACACACACACACTGACTCACTCATATACAAAAAGGCAGAAAATTACTGTAGGACACAGTCAAGGCACAGCTACAACAAAAATAAGAACCGGAAAAAACTTAAGGTCTACGAATGAGTAGAGCTCTTCGAACGTGATTGCGGTACGACAATATTTTTTCCTTCCTTTTTTTTTTTTGCTTCTGCAGCAACTCTTGACTATTTTTAGTAACGGTAGCTTTGAACGGTGTTCTTTCCTTTTTTTTTTTGGTTTTTTTTTTATTTACAGTATCCTTTTTTTTTCTTTTTACTGTCAGCTGTAAAGGCTCGTAATCCTGCAATTGCCTACTTTTACCTTACCTTAGGTTTTGTGGTATCCAGTTGTTTTTGTGCAGTAGTTGTTTTTTACGGATTTTTTTTTTCTTTTTTGTTTTCCTAGCACATCAGTGACAGTTAAACGAACTTTTGTTTGGACCAGGTATGTTTGTTGTAGCTAGTGTGAAGCGGAAGCGTACTTTTCGAAAGTGTTGTCCTTGTTGTCGTGTTAGGCACTTTTTTTTTCCTTTCTATTTTTTCAGCAGCACTTAAATGGTGTCTTTCAAGTACATGTTCGTAGCATGTTCTTGTTTTTTTTCCCGTGCGTTGTCCTCTTACTTCCTTATATCCTTATATCTCTAACCTCATCTTTAACCTCCCTACCTGCCTCCATAGCATCTTATCAGTCTAGGTTAACGTAGGGTTAAGAATTAGTGCATTGACTTTGTTTGTATTGCCGCATTGGGCATCTAGTTGGCAACACTTTGGGTACTTTTGAATTCTGCTTCGAGTGTCTTTTGCATTTTTAAACGTTTTACTAGGTTTTTTCCGTATTTAGTCCTTATAAAAGTTGTAGTGTTCGTGCTGTAAGTCTCATTGGTACAATTTTGTCGGTTAGTTGCAGATAATAAAATCTATTTTTATCTTAAATTAAAATAGTAAGAACAAATTTTGCCACTATAAATCAACTTTTGAACACGTCCATTGTGAATTTACCTTAAAAAGTTTAAAGCTACTGGAAGTTTTATTATCTTCTTTTGGGATTTCTAAAGTAAGAAAAAATAAGGTAAACCTTTCAGGTTAACCAAATACTCGTAATACTTATAAAAGGTGACCAGATAACAATGACAGTTTTTTTTTCAATTGCTATGTTTCAGCAACTGTCATAGTTACCATTAAAACTTACTTACTTACCTCGCGCTTCCAAGAAATAAGTAAGTAAGAAATTCGCGTATAAGAAATTGCGCCAGTTATTTCTGTTTTACGCTTGCTGGCGCCAGTTGGAAACACCAAGTGTGGCCAGGTTATCCAACACTTGATCCTTCCAACGAAGATGTGGTCATCATCTTCTACGTTGACCACCATTTGGTACTCGCCCTTGCCGCAGATTGTATCTAAAATCTTACGAAGGATCTTTCTCTTGAAGGCTCCCAAAGTCTTTTCATCAGAACGGCTCAACGTCCAGGTTTGTGCTGCATATAATAGGACGGGCATGTTTAGTGACTTGAGTTTGAGTGAGTTTTGTTCGTCGAGAGAGGGCTAAGCTTCTCAATTGCCTACTCAGTCCAAAGCAACACCTGTTGGCAAGAGTTATCCTTCGTTTTATCTCAATACTGACATCATGGAAAGGGTTTATGCTGGATCCCAGATACACGAAGTCCTTAACAACCTCTTAGGAGACGCTGAGACAACAGTGACGTAGTTTCCAAGACGCTGGGACTGTTTATTTGTTAACAATAAGTATTTTGTCTTATATGCGTTCACTGCAAGACCCATTCGACTCGACTCTTTCGCTAACCTGGAGAATGCTGCGCTGAATTCGAGCGTATTATGGCCAATGATATCGATATCATATCAATGAGAGCAGCATAATACTTTTGTAGAATATCGTGCTACTAAGTCTTAAATCAGCAGCTCGGATGATCTTCTCCATCATTAGGTTGAAGAAGTCGTACGATAAGGAATCACCTTGTCTGAAACCTCGTTTTGTATCGAATGGTGGAGTGAGATCCTTCCCGATTTTAACTGTGCTGCTGGTGTTGCTCAGTGTCATTCTGCAAAGACGGATGAGCTTTGCAGGAATACCAAATTCAGACATGGTGGAATATAGATGATTCCTTATTGGACTGTCGAAGGTGTATTTGTAATCGACAATAAGATGGTGTGTGTCGATTTGTTTCTCCAAGATTTGTCGTAACGTAAATATCTAGTCTATGGTAGATTTACCAGGTCTGAAGCCACTCTGATAAGTTACAATAGTATTTGTTCCTTCAGTATTTCACATAATACGCTCGAAAGGATTTTATATGCGATATTAAGAAGGCTTACCCCACGGTAGTTGGCGGAAATGGTCGCCTATCTTGTGGATTGGGTAGAGCACACTGAGGTTCCAATCGTTTGGAATGCATTCTTCCAATGATATTTTGCATAGAAGCTCATGAATGCATTTAAATAGAGCTTCGCCTCCATTCTTGAAGAGCTCAGCAGGTAAGCCATCGGCTCCTGCGGTTTTGTTGTTTTTAAGCCGAGCTATAGCTTTCAAGACTTCACTATGGTCGGGCAGCGGAACTTCAACGCTGTCGTCCAAAATTTGGGATTCCGGGATATCATCTCTTTTGGCGGAATTGTTGTCGTCGTCGCCATTCAGAAGCCTAGAGAAGTGTTCCCTCCACATCATCAGTGTACTCTGGATATCTGTCACAATGTGACATCATTCGGAAAAATACCGGAAATTTTCATGCACAAACACCCGAAAAAATAACACAATCACCCTAAATTTCGTTCACTTTTTCCTAGGAATTAAGGCCCGATTTTGTGTGGAGAAATTTGGGCGTTTTTTTCAATTTTTATTTCGGTCGTAAATTCATCAGACGTAAATTGCGGGAGCTTTGAAAAAAAAATTCAAGTATTTTCACTGATTAACCACTGTTTCTTCGTTGTTAGGCGCAAGACTTAAGAGGCAACTCTTCGAGGGTCTTCTTCAGAACTGTGACGCTCGTTTTTAAAATTGGCACCACAAAACAACTCCCACTTTTAAAGCATTTTTGAATAAATATCCCTTGCAACAGTGGCTGCCGGGTAATTTCTGACCAATCTGCTCTTTTCGCAGAAGCATATATTTTAGAATTTTACAAAGAGTTATGAGTTCGGAAGTCAGCATTTCTCGACCAGTTCCAATGAAGTTACTCAGGAGACTGGAAATTGTCAATCTTCTTTTTACTAATTACATACATTTTTTTATTTTCGCTCAGTGATCAAAGCTAGCACATCAGAGATCTGCAATGAGTACGAATGAAATTAGTTTACTTCATGGTTGAATAAATAAGGTTGTCGCATGGCTGAGAGCGAGTTCCGATAAATGTCAAATCGAAGTTGACATCTCATACAAAATCAAACGAGGTTCCAATCGTTTGGAATGCATTCTTCCAATGATATTTTGCATAGAAGCTCATGAATGCATTTAAATAGAGCTTCGCCTCCATTCTTGAAGAGCTCAGCAGGTAAGCCATCGGCTCCTGCGGTTTTGTTGTTTTTAAGCCGAGCTATAGCTTTCAAGACTTCACTATGGTCGGGCAGCGGAACTTCAACGCTGTCGTCCAAAATTTGGGATTCCGGGATATCATCTCTTTTGGCGGAATTGTTGTCGTCGTCGCCATTCAGAAGCCTAGAGAAGTGTTCCCTCCACATCATCAGTGTACTCTGGATATCTGTCACAATGTGACATCATTCGGAAAAATACCGGAAATTTTCATGCACAAACACCCGAAAAAATAACACAATCACCCTAAATTTCGTTCACTTTTTCCTAGGAATTAAGGCCCGATTTTGTGTGGAGAAATTTGGGCGTTTTTTTCAATTTTTATTTCGGTCGTAAATTCATCAGACGTAAATTGCGGGAGCTTTGAAAAAAAAATTCAAGTATTTTCACTGATTAACCACTGTTTCTTCGTTGTTAGGCGCAAGACTTAAGAGGCAACTCTTCGAGGGTCTTCTTCAGAACTGTGACGCTCGTTTTTAAAATTGGCACCACAAAACAACTCCCACTTTTAAAGCATTTTTGAATAAATATCCCTTGCAACAGTGGCTGCCGGGTAATTTCTGACCAATCTGCTCTTTTCGCAGAAGCATATATTTTAGAATTTTACAAAGAGTTATGAGTTCGGAAGTCAGCATTTCTCGACCAGTTCCAATGAAGTTACTCAGGAGACTGGAAATTGTCAATCTTCTTTTTACTAATTACATACATTTTTTTATTTTCGCTCAGTGATCAAAGCTAGCACATCAGAGATCTGCAATGAGTACGAATGAAATTAGTTTACTTCATGGTTGAATAAATAAGGTTGTCGCATGGCTGAGAGCGAGTTCCGATAAATGTCAAATCGAAGTTGACATCTCATACAAAATCTTAAAGCGAAAATTGATAACATGAAAACCCGATGAAGTTGTTGCTGTTGCTTTTCATTGATTTTGACAATTATGGGTACTGAGAAGAGAGTACGATCAGCCACGAGACAACCTTATTTATTCAACCATAGTTTACTTAAGTCATGACTCATGAGCATGATACAATTACAAGGTAGGCTCATATTGGAGAGCAGGGTGCGCTCGTTGTCAAAATCAGCTGGTAATTTTGAGTTTTTCTAATTGTTGTTGTTGCTTTTGTCGTTTGACGTTTGTAGATCCTACAGCTTTGTTGTTGCAAAATTTCTCACTTGAGCAGCCATCTTAAAATGAGCTTACTTTTTAATTGTATCATGATCAAGTGCAGCTATGGCAGAGAGCGCTCTTCGAGCGTTGAGAGCAAGAATTGAGAGCAAAGGCTTATGTAGCAACACAAATCGCAAAACAAATCAAAGACAAAAGGCAAACACAGAAGCTTCAAATGTAGTGGTGCCTATACCCGGTCATGACCCAGTAGGCAATGACAGCACTGCTAACAGGCCTTCCTGTGGATTTTGTAGTACTGCCGCGCTCATATACAATTACATTTTCTTTTTTATATGAAGTGGGAAAATTTTTCAGGCCTACCGCTTTCACTGGGCTAAAAAGGCCTTTTAGTAGCACTTTTTTGAAAGTGCATGCATAACCTATTCTTTCGATGAGTAGTGTTAGAAGTACTGTTGTAAGAAGGCCTGATTATACAACTTCATAAAGCATGGTCTTCATGTTATGTTTAATGTGTACTTTCAACAAGCCTCTGATTTCACGATATTACAATTTATATATGTGAATAAAGTGAATACTGTACACATGAGTATATCGACATGATCAAAATAAAAATTAAATATCCTCCCAAAAATTTGTGTTTTCAGAGCTTTAGTTTAACTTCGAAAAGAATTTTTTTAAGTTGATTATTTAATTGAAACTTTTATCAATAAAGGTGAAATGAAGTAACAAAAATAATAGGTATTTATTTCGTTTCCAATTTTATTCTTTCATTTATTTCCTATTTTATTCTTTCTTTCTTGTCCTGGTTTTGGACCAAATGTCAATTATGTCAAAACGCTTTTAAATGAGCGCTATAAAAGCATCTCGCCATTTCAAAATCAAATTGTTGTAATAAAAAGTAATGTTAAAGCAGTGCAGACTTCTTCTTAGCAGTTGCAGGGAAAAGTTCTCTATTGTACTGCCTTTGTTGCAGAGAAAGCAGGCCTCTTAGAAGTACTAATTGTGGCAGCGAGGAGGCCATGTGTTAAGACGCCTAGGGTACCACTCAATTCATGTCTTCTTTTGAATAGGGCTCGCTGAATTGCCTACTGGGGAGCCATGACTATTGGTGCAAGTGTGTACTCATACCAACTCAACAAAATACTTTGACTTATTTCCACTAAAACAAAAAAATACTCATAGAAATACTCATTTACATTGGTCAAGACTTGAATTCAAGTCTGTGAGTTTGTAGGCAATTCGCCGCACATCGGAGGCGACGAAAGGGTAAGAGAACATTGACGCTGTACCGTCAATTTTTTGGCAATTTTTTGTATTCCTCTTGTGCTTTTCGCTGTTTTGACAAAGCGCTTCACATTATTTTTCGCTTGCTTGCGTGCGTTTGATGTTCTGTAGCTGAAAATTGTAAGGCTGCGAACATAGTGCATGTGTATGAGCAGAGCAAACATATTAAAGCAATAAACAACGCATCTCTTTTGCACCAGAATTCAATTCTTGACCAATGTAAAAGGTTTCGTAAAGTCTAAAAGAGAACGTCAACAAAACTTGATTTCAACTCATAGTACTTTTTTATTACTCTAAAATGATTACTCTATTGGTTATGGGATAATAATCTGATGTGATTTATTTGTTCATGTAAGAGAAAAGTAAGTATGAGTGAGTTGAGTACTATTTTGTGTTATGCCTTTGCAGATGCTTTTTGCTGATTTGTTCACTTTTTCGTGTGATACAATGAATTAGTTGAGTATTATTTTGTGTGATTATTTATGCTTTTTGCAAACCAGTTATTGTTTATTTAAAAAAGATTCTAAGTACTGAAGTCATTCCACTGAACTCATATTGTCTATTGGTGTTGTGAGTCATTACGATATGCAAAATAAATACATTGACTCAATGAGAGAGTTAAGCACTGCACCAGTTCATATCAGCAGATAACTTGTTCTTTATTGCTTTGTGTGCCGTGCGTGAACGAGTATGAGTGGATATGAATGTAAGTTCTTATTTGAGTATAATACACTAATACTCTTTCTTGTGTTAGTCAACCAATAACTCAAAAACGAGAATAATTATAGGTCTTGTAGCACATACCTGTGTTGCCAGAGGCCGAGCAAATATCCCGTTCTCTTCTTTAAAACGCCCTGTTTATCCCGTTTTAAAAATAAAAAATCCCGACAAAAAATCCCGTTCACAAACCTTGCACATAGCTTCATGTTTAATTACTCGTTAATTTTTTTGGCTTGTTTCTCTTTTTTACCTGATAAAGTCAAGTCAAAAAGAAAACGAATCCGACCATCCAAAATTGAATTCTTCTTCTTTCTCTTTAAAATATTCACAGTGTCATTGTGTTCAAGCTTAATTCTTTAACAACTATGCAAGGGTCTTGCTTTAAACAGCAAGAGTATTGCTTTTAATGAAGGGGAGATGGCTGGGTTGTGAACCGGGTTTTGTTTTTGGGCTCAAAGTTTTCCTCAGAATAAAGATATCGAATAATCCAAGATACTGTTGGAAAGGTGAATATACAACGCAACTTTTTTATGCAGACAGATTAGCGTTTTGATTAAAATTTAACTCTCTACTGCCAATTTTCTAAAGACGTGATTTTTGGCTCTTCGAAAAATGTGGCTGGGTTGTGAAAAATCTGGCATATATCAATAAAAGTCGGAAAATACGAAGTAAATCACCAATAGTATTATAAGTAAGAGGCAAACCAAGTTATTATGACGCCACTTAGGCTTAAAAGACCTTATGAATGGAAGTGTTCAATCATAATTTTCTTCATCTTCATCCAAATCGGTGTCGCAATGTTTACATGTGAAAAACGAACGGCTTCCCATATTATCGCACTTCGAGTGAATAGGCCGGCTACATGTGTTGCATTCGTTGGAGTTTTTGGGTGTCAGTTCTTTAGGCAAAACCTCAAACGTGTGGTGCAAAAATCAATATCCTCATCAGATGGTTTTGATGGTTTTTTTGCCTTAGGACGCTTGGATGGTGTTGGTTGTGCCTTCTTCAGTGATGCTTTTGCTAGGGATTTTGACTTTTCTGCTGTTTTTCCTGCTTCAGATCATCAATATTGTCTGAAGCAGTAAGCTCGCAGCTCTCAATTACCTTTCGCAAAAATTTTCACAGTTTCAAACACGATGTCTGCCACAGTTGAAAGATTGGCGATATGTCAATTACTTACTTACTAACTTATCTGGCGCTTACAACCGTAGGTCGGTTTTGGCCTCGTATAAGAAATCTACGAAAATATAAGAAAAAAAGAAACGAAATTCCCTCGATAATTAGGGAAAGAAAAAAGTAATGGTTCACAACCCATCCTGGTTCACAGTCCAGCCCTCTCTCCTAAATTTTTGAAATTAAAAAAAAAAGTTAAGAAAGCCGACTTGAGCGAAAATCCCATTTTTGGGCTCAAAATCCCGTGCGCCCTTTTGAGGTTTAAAAAACCCGAAATATGGGCGAAATCCCAGGTTCTGGCAACACTGGCACATACACAAGCAAATACCAATCTCTCTTTGACTTAAAGCTCATCTTTTCCTCATAACTCTTGCATTTAACGTGTATGGCAAATAATAAATTTTCACAACTTTTAAATATCCAATCCAATTTTTGTATTTTCTAAAAGTATAACAAATCTTAAGACAACACAATTAAATTCAATTCAAAGCAATTTTCATAGTTTAAGCTTTTGAGCTTAATAAATACTGTCCTCATAGCAATATTGCTATGTCTGCAGACAAAAGCCTTTAAAATTTGTGCAATCTTCTAATCTAATACTTTAGTTTAAGCTTTTGCTCTTTTGCTTTTGTTTTTTTTTTTTCTTATTTTTTTGGTAAGACAAAGTTAAGAAAAACTATGCCACTCGGCAAACTTTGGAACACTGGAGCAAACCCACAAATTTTGCACCTGGTACAAAAAACAAACCACACCATACCGGTAAGTTTGCTTTGGTTTGGTGGGTCGGTGTACACAATCATAGAAATAAAATACACACAAACACATGCATACACACACACAAAAACAAAGCTCTTTTTACTGGTAATAAAAACTGTGCGTTTGCCATACAAAATAATGCCGCATCCTACAAGCGAGTATTAAGTTTATAGCACATTTTTAGCGAATCTCAGCTAAATCTTTTGTCCTCGTCGCTGGCGTCTCTGTAGTCGTTTTCGTCGTTGTCGTTGTTGTTGTTGTTGTTGTTGTCGTCGTTCTGATTGTAGTTTTGGTAGCCTTGGTTTTTGTTTTGCGTCTTGTGGCTCTTTTAGAGTTTCCTGTTTTGTAATTTCTTGGCTGCCGGTTTCACATTGCTTTGGTTCTAAATAGCTGCTAGTTGAGTTGAACTGGGTGCACGCGTAGGTGTAGCTGAGCACCAGGAAACCGCCTTCATTCCCGCCCATATAATTTAATTTTAGATAACTAAACAAAAAGCCACCGAAGCTAACAGCAAATTACAGAGAACAGCCAGCAGCAGCAACTTTGAACATTTCATTCGCTGTTGGTGTTGAAGTTTTCGTATTGCTGCACACAAGTTTAGCATTACATTACACACAGTTGCATTGCACATTTGCACAGTGGTGTAGTTTGAAAAAGCCAAAAGTTGAAAAAAAAAAAAATAAAAAATGTCCCACTCTAGTTATTTACACTTTATTTTATTTTATTTGCTATTTATGTTTCAAAATCCTGCTTAAAAAATTTGCTGTTTACAATTTCAGATTACATGGTAAGCGATGATGGGTAGTTCTATAAAAGAGCTTTCTTCACGAATCATTGCTTAGCTACAACTTTGGGCAAAAGCTATCATCTAGCGGAGATTCAAAACGTTTTGAAGCCATTGCTCTGAAAGTGAGCAACTAAACTAAGCAACAGCAACAATGCAGCTAAGTGTGTTGCTAGGATTTAGGAAAATTGCTGTACTTGAATGCACAATCATCGCCCAAGAAACTTCAAAGCTTCTGCAAGGTCCACTTCAAGGATTTAATGCGTACAGTTCTTAATTGTTATTGGTGTTGCTGTTGTTTTTGTTGTTCTTGTTGTTGTTGTTATAAATGTTGTTGTTGCTGTTGCTGTTGTTGTTATTATTAATGTTGTTGTTGCTGTTGTTGTTGTTATTAATGTTGTTGTTGCTGTTGCTGTTGTTAATGCGTGAGTTTTTGTAACTCGTACTGTTGATATTTACTCACACTTCAAACGTTGGCCGAAACAATTTAGCCAGCACTAAAGTTGCCATATCAGCTTCACAGCTGCAATTTTAAACACTTTAAAAGTGGTAACGTTGTAATTTTAAAATTAAATTTAGTTTAAAATTTAACGTGAAATTGAAATGAAATTTGTTCGATCCTCACAAGGCAAAGAGTGAAGTTGAGGAACGATTTTCACGTGACAACATGTCTGACTACCACAATCTGGCAAGGTTAACATTTTACACGCATTATCGAAATCGTATCAAGTCATCTCATGCCTCTTCGTTGTGTCCGTCTCCCAGAAACGATAAACTATCAATAGCCATGTTGGCAGCTATCCTAAACGAAGGATTACCTGGTCTTGTAATTGTTAGGAGTCGGGCTTTATCATCATTACGAAAAAAAAAAACACATTTTAATGAGGCTAAAAAAAGAACTGTTCATGATTAATGGCCTTGGTAGTTGCGCTAGACACAGCTCTAAAATTGCGGTATGTAAAGAAAGTTTCCGAGAAAATTGCAGAAACGTTTACGTCTAATGTGCCGTAAATTAGATCATGATCCGTAAAAAACTAGATTTGAAGAAGCATCAGTAACAGTGTTGCCGGAAGAATTTTGAAAAATATGCTTTTTACTAAGAAAAAAAAAATATTCCAAAATATTCCACTTGAATTTAAAAAATATTCCTTTAATATTCCACTCCCTCACAAGTATCCAATTATTTCAAGTATCCAAATAATTCAAGTATCCAAATAATTAAATGAAGTGTAGGAAAAACTTAAGCGTATCAAGACTATTTAGGGTTCTCTAGTTTCCGTGTTTAGCAGTTTTAGGGGATAGGTGATTTCGAATCTGATTTCAGAATTTTAAAATTAAAGATGATGGATAGTGTTGCCATCTAATTTTGTTGTAATTAAACAAATTTGTTGCTAAGGTGAACGCTAGGTAAAAGTATCAAAATGATGATATTTTTAAAAATGGGGCTGCCACCTAATAATATGTTTTTTTAAGAGTTTTTAACATTATAAAACAGTTTAAGAGGTCACTGATTTCGAATCTGATGTCAGAATTTTAAAATTTAATATAACTGATTAGGTGACCACCTAATTTTTTTTTATTTATTTTTACTAATTCGGTGTTGGAGCGAACACTAGGTAAAAATGCGCCGCTGAATCCGAATCCGTAGTCAGAATTTCAAAATGATGATATTTTTAAAAGTAGGGTTGTCACCTAATAATATATTTTTTAAGAGTTTTAATCATTATAAAACAGTTTAAGAGGCCACTAATTTTGAATCTGATGTCAGAATTTTAAAACCCAATTTTTTTTTTATATTTACTAATTCGGTGTTGGGGCGAACACTAGGTAATAATGGTTTGCTGAATACGACGTTGTCAGAATTTCAAAATTTTGAAATTTCAAACGATAGGGTTGCCACCTAATGATAATTTTCAATTCATTTTATCAATGTCTTGATCAATGTAAAAGGCGTCTAAGAAGTTTACAACGAAACAAAGCAACGATGCTCTTTTCAACAAGGTGTTTCAGAGAATAAATAATATAAACAATTTTAGAACTCTTGAGATTTATCAATAAAAGTATTTTTAGCAGAAATTTTTGAAAAATTTGGTACAAATTCAGATAAAAATAATAATTTAAGTAAAAACAAGATTTTTAATGTACCACGTTTTTAAAACGAACTAAAAAGCATTAAATAATTTCTGCTAGAGTGGGGCTTTTAGTTTTCATAAAAACGTGGGTCTCATCAGTACTGGATTTAGGCCTAGGCCGTAACATTTTAGGAGCAGCAATATTTTTAGAGTTGGAATATTTTGAGGAAAACAAAATTTAGGAATGGAATCAATTTGGTTTTAGGAGAATCGACAGGGCGGCAAAATATTTTAGTGGCTATTTCATAAAGAAACTCAAAATAAATCAATAAGCTAGTTTGACGCATATTCTAAATTTTTGGGAGGCCTTATTTTGAGCGACAAATGTTTAAGGAAAACTCACCAGCAAATACTTCTCTTACATGAAATGAATAAAATAATGTAGAAAACACTCTCGAAATCGATTACTTTTTGTGTTACAGAAAGTATTACTTTAACATGGGAATGTCATTGGCGGTAATTTAAAAAATCAATCAATTAAGTAATGCAATTAACGAATATTCGGTTTTATATATTTAAATAAATAAATATTAATCTTTCTTTATCTGTTTTCAAAATCAATAAATTAGCATTTCGATTTTTTTACAGTCTAAATTATTATTAAAGGATGCAAAACAATCTGAAAAAAAAAGAGTTGGCTGTGTCGTGGACACAACCGTAGATTTTGACGATTTTGTTGTTGTTGGTGTTGTTGTTGTTGTTCGTGTTGTTGTTGTTGTTGGTTCTGCTGTTGTTGTTGTTGTTCTTGTCGTCGTTGTTGTCGTCGTTGTTGTTGGTGCTGTTGTTGGTGCTGTTGTTGGTGTTGTTGTTGATGTTGATGTTGATATTGATGTTGATGTTAATGTTAATGTTGATGTTGATGTTGATGTTGATGTTGATGTTGATGTTGATGTTGATGTTGATGTTGATGTTGATGTTGATGTTGATGTCGATGTCGATGTTGATGTTGATGTTGATGTTGATGTTGATGTTGATGTTGATGTTGATGTTGATGTTGATGTTGATGTTGATGTTGATGTTGATGTTGATGTTGATGTTGATGTTGTTGCTGTTGTTGCTGTTGTTGTTGTTGTTTTTGTTGTTGTTGATGTTGATGTTGATGTTGATGTTGATGTTGATATTGATGTTGATGTTGATGTTGATGTTGATGTTGATGTTGATGTTGATGTTGATGTTGATGTTGATGTTGATGTTGATGTTGATGTTGATGTTGATGTTGATGTTGATGTTGATGTTGATGTTGATGTTGATGTTGATGTTGATGTTGATGTTGATGTTGATGTCTCATGACGCCATCAATTTTTTTTGTTATTTTTATCATGTGCCCGAAGTCCTCATCTTTATTTTCGTTCCTTAAAATTTACCATGACGCCAGTAGTCACAGAGTAAAAAATCCATGCAACGTTTTTTCATGGTTGTATCATTTTTACTACATTATGTGGTTGCCACCCTGAAATCATGATGACCAGAATTTTTTTGTAATTTAGTTGTAAGGCGTAATAACACGCCTATGCTGTTATAAAACAAAATTTACCGCAGCACGTCTTCCGAGTGAGTAAAAGTTCCATGCAACGATATTACATTTCTATTACATATGCTGCTATATTCCCGATCTGGTCACGTCAGTTTTTTTTTATTTATTTTTGTCGTAAGGCCAAGTTAAATCCTTTATTTTCCTTTTCGAAAATTTATACCAGCTTATATACTCAGGGAGTAAAAATTCAATGCAACGCTGCTGCATGAATGTTGCATTTTCGATCTTTAAGCGGCTCTCTTTGTGTCCCCATGACGTCAGAAATTGTTTGTCTAATTTTGTTGCGAGGACTAAGAACAGGTCTTGGTGTATCATATTTTTAATCCTGGCGCTAATACTCAGCGAGTAATAATTCCATGTACCAGTTGTCAGTGGCGTTGCTTAAGCAGCTCCCACCGCGTCCCGATGACGTTTTGAATTTTTGTTTTGTTTTTATAATGAAGTCAACAAATCAACCTTTACGGTAGTACCACCTTTTTAGTCATAGCTTTTATACTCAGCGAGTAACAATACAATGCAACGCCGATGAATATTGAAAAAATGCATTTTTCAACTCTTTTGGAAACCTGCGCGGTAAAACGTAACTTCGTCACGTAAAAAAATTGAAGAGTGTTTACAATCATGTTTCAATACTTTTAATAAAACCGCAAATATTATTATGCCATCGTAATAGCAAGAGGTTTGATTCTTTATACTATGTTCACACACAGGCCGAAAAGCTGCTTTTCAGCTAAAAAACCTCTTTTCAAAAAAGGGTGTTCAAACTTGAAAAACAGCTTTTTATTTGACACACAGTAGTCATATGTTTGTTATTATTGCGTTTTGTTTCATTGTTCTCAGAAAATAAGATGCTCCTATTGGCTGCAAGTATATACATAAACTAAAAACAGACACACGAAATGTCAAATAACAAAGACAACCTGAATTTTAGTATTACTTTGACTTTACTTCAAAAACAGACTTCAAATTAGGGTTGTTTACTAGCTTTTCAGAGTTTTTCGCTAAAAAGGTTACAAAAAGATGCTTTTCCTTTGACAGTTTTTCGATGGCGAAAAACTTAATATCGTAGCTTTTCAGCTAAAAAGCCATTATTGTCCGAAAAGCGACTTTTCGGCCTTAGTTTAAACATAGTATCTTTTTATATATACATATATTACGCAAACCCAAGTTTTGTCCGGCGTAAGGCTTTTAAAGTACAAGTCCAATTTTAATAAATTTAGTATGGTTTGATAGGTTTAGACCTGTGGAGCGCAAACTGGACTTTTTATTTCTTTAAAATTTATATTTTTTAAGTTATAGCTTATTAAAGTTTGCACATAATTGCATATAATTGTTGTTGTTATGTTGGTTTTTCTTTTATTAACAGAGCAGCTGAGAACAACGTTATCAAACTCAGAGCAAAATTATTCGCTGCTCACATTTCGCTCTCTTCTGTCTCTTCTTAATAGAGCGTCTGTTAACAACAAAACAAAATGAAAATCAGAAAAATGTATAGCTTTCGCAAGCTGCTCGCGCTGAACGCTCGCAACCTGGATACATACAAGTTTTTTTTATTGCAATTTTTTTATCTGCTCACATTTCACTTTATTCTGCCTCTTCTTCATAGAGCGCTTGCAAACAACGGCAAAACCCATGGTATAATAATACAAGGTAGCATTGACAGTTGCTTGGGAAAACATCTCCCGTCAAAAAATATACTCAAAAAGAGAGCGCTCACAATCGGCCATTGAAAGCACAAGCAATGTTAATATCGTTGAAGTAAAAAAAAAACAACAACCTCAACAGCTGCAGATGCATTTTCACAAAAAGCTTATTCTGACAGGAGATGTTTACTTGTGGAAGAGAAAATAAGCAATTGTCAATGCTACCTTGTATTATTATACCATGGGCAAAACCATCATACAGTTATAAGGTAGGCTCATATTGGAGAGCAGGGTGCGCTAGTTATTTACATTAATGGTTACATATGTTCCCCATAGAAATAAGGACAAAGTAAAATAACAATAATTAAAATATTTGATAGGAACTTGGGCGGTCTACTCAGAAATTTTCTGATAAGAATACTAAAGAAACTTATTCTAGTTCTACATTTGAAATAATAACCAAACTGACAACCTTTTTGCTAATACAATGTAAGCAATTCACCAATTGGCAGCCAAACCGAAAGTTATTATAAATTTAGCAAGGAAAGTGGAAAGTGGATGAAGGAATGCGAGATTTTATAGCAGTAAACGGAACATCACAAAATGACGATGTTAATGTAACTTAATCAAGGAATGTTTATAACGACAAAGCAAGATATTTTTTTAAAAGTCTAGCACTCTAGTTAATTCACCCAAGAGCTGGTTCAATATTTTGTGCTCCATGTGTAGGGAAAAAATCAACGATATTCGCGTTTATTTGCTCCAGGTGACCTCAAAAGTTATTTGATGTCAAACCTGAGTACAGAATCAGATTCAGCGACCAATTTTACATGGGCACAGGACTTTTGTGTCATTTTCGTGTAGCTTTGATGCCGGTATGAAAATCAGTAAATTCATATGAACTCAGAGAAAAACACGTTTATAACTGAAGCTCACCCAGTTTATAACTAGTGTAGACTTTTTTGGGCGTTTTACTATTTTTATGCAAGTACCTTTCATATGAGAGGGGAAGCACGGAGAGTCAGCAGCAAAGAATAATTTCACTGTACCAACTGTTCAGTCACTTTAGAAATTTTAATAATTCCATCAGTATTGATATTAATGAATTAGAAAAACAAATAACAAATTTATTATCTAAGTATCCGAATGATTAAGAAGACGCACTCCGTAAGGAACTCGTTCATTTAAAAAGTTTTCTTCTAATATTATTGCAATAAGAGGAATAAGATACAAGTTCTGCTTCCGAAATAAATAATATTTTGCATTTTCGTGATCTTTGCGATATACATATATCAAATGTAGAAATATTATTGAGGATTTCTTTAAGTATTCCTGCTACAAAATGTTCAGGAGAACGCTAATTTTAAAAATTAAAATGAATTGAAAACTCTTTACGATGAACTATGAATGAGTAGCGATTAAATGTATGGGCCTGATTATGAATTGAAGCAGATTTAGGACAAGAACTAAGCTATGAGGAGGTTATAAATGATTTCGAAAGAATAAAAGCAAGAAAAAACCATTTGTTGCAAACAAATATTGAACTCAATATTTTTTATTTTGTACAAATAACTTTTTAATTGTAAGTTAAAAATTAAAAATAAAATTTTCATAATTTTGTTCTATTGCAAGAAAAAATTTAAATCTAAGAAGCGGCGTCAACGTCGAGCCTAGGGCGGCGGAATGCCTTAATCCGCCACTGGGTCTCATGCTATAGAGAATAGTAAGGAGTGTAATTAACAATTACTTTTTTTTTTTTCTTTGTAAAAGGAGTTTTTTAACAATTATTAACTAGTACGTAAGCGAACAAATGATTTCTTAACTCAGATCTCTAGACTGTCAGGATAGAAGTCGTTGCATGTATGGCAGATTCAAGTTTGCAGACATTTATTGCGTTCAGACCAGTAAGTTCTACTTGGATTTCTGAATTCTTCAATTTTAATGTTATCGAAGTTTTTGTTGGCAATTAAAAATTTTAATATGTTAGTGGACAAATGCTTTCTTAAACAAGGTTTACTTAACTCCTTAATCTTTTCTTAAATCCAGTTCTGAGCTACATTTTAAGTTTGAAAACTCTAGCTCATCGGGAAGTTGGTTAAAAATAGTTTCCAAAAATGAAGTGAAGCTAATAAAAAAGTTTTAAAAAATTCCACTTTTTATGCTGCATATTTTTGAAAATATCAAAATATTCCACTCTGGCATCACTGGTGAGTAATAGCAAAAATATCTGGTAAGTTAAGGCTGCACTGGTTGAGAACCTCGTTGGCATAGTTAAGTTTACAACATGAAGTCCTACCTCAGTTAATCTGTCTAAGGAATTCCGAAATTATATGAAACCAAAATAAAATCTTCTATTCAGCAAGGCTTTTAATTCTTGAAAATTCATGTTCAAGAGTTTTTTGGGCTTTTCAAAACAGTTCACCTGTACCCACTTATGACCTTGAAGCAGCTTTTGTAACCAAAAGCTTTTAAGTACCTTCTTTCATGTTTAAGTAATTATTAAAGTTTAGTTTGCTTTTTGTCTAAAAATACATCAAGTTTTGAAAACAACACCCAACTTCACTTTCTCAGGGCATAAGAGTTAAACGAATCTTAGTAAAAAACAAAACAAAACAAAAAAAAAATATAAATAAACACACAATAAATAATTCCAACCTAAGCTACAGGGAAAAGAAAACGCACTTTAAATTTTTTTTTTGTTTTTTTGCTTTCAACATTTGAAAGAAATTGAACACAACCTCAACTCAACACAACACAACTCAACCCTAAGCAACCCAACCCAACTTGACAGATGCTTACGCCTTAAAAAAGCTTAACTATTACGAAGAGCCAAAACGAACGGACGTCTGACAGCCAGGCAACAAAGGATGACAACGAGTTCGTTCCTTTAGCGTTGGCTAACTTTTGGCGCACTATTTAATAGCTTGCTTGTTGTTATTGTATTATTATTGTTTTTGTTTTTTGTTGATTTCTTGGTGGCCTTCGTGCTAAGGTGTGTGCGGTAGAAAATGTCTTATTTATGATCAAAGTAAATTTAAACCATTCAGAAAAAAAAAAAACACAAGACCAACACAAACAATAAAAACACGCCAAATAAACACACAAATAAGAAACAACAACAACAACAACAACAAAATAAATAATAATATCAAAATCTTGGCTACAACAAAAGCGTCGGCCAAACCAAAATAACGCCGACCAAACCAACTCTAAAATTTTTGGAGCGCATATTTTTGTGGTGTTGTATCTTTCTCCTTAAAAAAAAAAAATGGCAACAACAATATAAAGCTGTTATGTGTGTGTTAAGCGGTATTGTGCGTTCCGTTGATGTTGCTGTTGTCAGCGCTATTTTTCTGAATATAAATTGACGATGATGACAACGCAAGCGGAAAACTTGAAAATGAAAATGTTATTTTTTTTTTTTTTTGTAAGAAAAATGCTTACCACTTCAATACCGATGAGAGCATGATAAAGGTTCTTATTGTTGTTGTTGTTATGGTTTAAATTTATTTTTAGTTTTTTTTTTATTTTTTGTTTTTTTCATTGCTGCTGACAAGCATCACAATTGAGAGCTTGACGTTGTGCTCTTTGAAAATGTTGCTGATGAACAAGTGGATGACAGAAGCTGACTTTGTAGCTGACTTTCATGATTTATGAGCCTAAAAGTTCTAAATGGGTTCAAAAATATCGCCGCCCATTCTACCTCTTTCACTTTGTACGCTGAAACAGCAGCCAGCAGCCACCACCCACCACCCACCGGCGCTCTTTGGTAACGCCTCTCTGTTGACGTCTCAACAGTTATCATTATTAATGTTTCTGCATGCATCAAACTGTCAACAAAATAAGTATTTCTTGCTTTTTTCGCCACCACTGTTTTTTTTTTGTTTCGTTTTTCTTTGTTGCTGTTATTTTTATTTTCCTCATTTACAACAATTGTTCTTGTGTTGTTTTAACTTTATCTTAATATTCGTAACGCCTGCGAAATTTTTAACTTTTCGTTTAACTGACAGCTTACAAAAAGAAAAACAGCAACAACAACAATAAAAACAAAAACAAAAAACAACACCATGCCTAGGATAATAAATGTTGCATTAACATGTGCGTTTTCCTTGTCTATCAACTCTGTATGTAAATAGCACATAGTAACTCAGTAATAATACAGTAGCGTATTTAGTGGGTGAGGTTCAGGTTTTTGAGATACAAATTGCAAAGTTGATGACTTTTTTCTGACATCAAATAAAATTGCAAGTCTTCTTCAGGAGCCACCCGTTTGCACACAGCCAGAATGAACAATATTTTAAAACAAAAAGTTTTGATTATTGCCAGTGGAATTAAAAAAATTTTAGATATAACCTTGGCAAGAATCACCTTACCTCAACGTTTGCTAGAAATATTTTTATAGAATTAATCTTCCATACTTTCATTTATGCCACGTCACGCACAGTGTTTTGGCGTAACTTGGCGTAATTTGGCGTAACAAAGTTCATATTTGCAATGTTTTGGCCTGAAATTTGAGTTGCAGCATTATACACGGAGAGAAAAACTCCAGCATTTTATGATTGAATCGAGCAAATAGGCTGTCAGTTTACACTCAAGTGTAAACTTCTCAATTCAAGCATTATTTTCCTAGAATTGAGTAAATTTAAAACACATGCTATTAAGAAATAAAAATAAAAATGTTCAATTCAAGAAGTACTTGCTTAAAACCCAAGAAAATTGTTTATATATTCAAGTCTATTATTTACTTGAAGTGAGAAAAATTTGCTTGATTCAAGTAACAATTTGCTGAAAACTATAATAATTTGCTTGATTTGAGAAATTTATTTTCTTGAATTGAGAACAATTTGCTTTGATTATATAAAATATAACTGAAAAGTGTTTAATGTATGTACTTAAAGATGATATAATGATCGTTTAAATAATTTTAGTAGTTTTTGTATTCAAGAAAAAAACCAATTTTTTTGCACTACAAGTTGGGGTAGCGCCTTAAATAAATAAAGTCAGCTGTTGATTCAAATTAACGCTGGTTGTTGTATAAACCATGAAGAAATTCAGCATGCATTGAAGGTTTGTGCACGGGATAAGGATTAGAGTTGGTTTTTTTAATTTTCAAGGCATTTCATTGAAAATATTAAGATAATATGATATCAGTTGACAGATTTTGCATGCATAAATTAAGATTCCGCCTCTTTTATATTAATTTTATGTCCATATCCAATGCCTATATATTTAATTTTCGAAAATAAACAATATTATTGCTAGCTTAAAGCAGCTGTTAGTCGATACAACAACACTTGACAATATTGAGGTGAACTCACATACACAACAGAGAACTGCAATGAGTATCCGATAGAAATCGGATACCCGAATCATACTCGAGTTACTTGTTGTTCTCTACCCTATCCGTACTCAATAAAATATGTACAATACTTATACTCATTCCACTCATTAGCATATTTTCGGGTATAAGTACATACTTATACCCGAGCGCGGCGTGACCCGAAGCACTCAGACTCGTATTCAATGAGTGCGTCGAGTTAGAGTCTTGAAAAGGCGCTATATCCGAGTATTTTCGGGTATATTTTGAGTGTACTTTGAGTACTGCTTTTTCTCTGCCAACGTCACTAAGCGAGCGTAAAAGCTAACGCTCGCATATTTTGTTTGAGTGTTATGCTGCAAATTTGTTGTTGATATTTTATTTCGTTGTTAGTGTTAGTGTTTCGTTGTTAATGGTTTCGTTAGATAAAAATAAAAAACAACACATAGCACTGCATAAACAAAAAGAAAAAACAAAACAAGACGAACACGTGTTTTTCTGTTTCTAACTAAGTGCTCAGGAAAAAGAAACACAAAGCAAATACAAAAAAACTCATTCATTCTCACTGCTACGCTCTACTGCGCTCTGCTTTATATCAGTGGCAGAATGACCCGAGTGATTTGAGTATTTGCGTCGAACACGAGTGTTTGGGTGAGTAGAATAAGTATCAACAAGACGACAACAACCATAAGTATTAATGAACCGAAAAACCCGAACTTTACCCGATCCGACTCGTGATTTAGGATACTCATATTCATTTGAGCCGCCGCAATGCAGCTTCGTATAAGTGACTATGAATCGGGTTGCGTGCGATATGGGTTGAGTAGGTTTTTGTACTTATTTTTTTCGGATATACTTAGAGTCACAAAAAAGTTACCCGTTGCAGATCACTGATACACAATACGTGAGTGCATAAAAAATGACAAGAACAAGCACCGCAAAATAAACCAAATTCACAATAGTATCGAAGTTTCCTATCTTGTTATCTCTGATTTCTATGTTACGTCGACTAAGATTTCAGCATACAAGGTGCTTTCTGTTAGGTTGCTAGCATTACACTTTGATTTTTGAGCAATTATTATTCTTTATTGCGTTTATGTGTGTTAATTTATTGAAATGTAAGTACTTTTTATTAAATGATTTTTTATTAATAATCAAAATAATTTAAATATGTTTCAGAATGGTAGACGAAGAAAAATTTTATTTATTTGACACTTGCTGTGGTTGCTATCTTGGTAGCATAATCAACAAAATGTCATGGTACGTTGCGTCATGTTAACCTATGTTACGTCAATTTTGTATAATCAGACCATTACATGTTTCCAAGTAAAGTAACAGATAAGAACTGCATGCCATGGCATTTCCATGCCATGGCATGCCATTTTCTTGTAAACATGTTGTGAATTATAAGCAAGCCAATATAAGTTGAAGTGAGAAAAATTTGCTTGATTCAAGTAAACAATTTTCTGAAAACTAAAATAATTGTCTGCGATTGCTTAAATTATGTAAACATTAATCAAGCATTTTATTCTTGCTTCAAACAATCATTTATTTAACTTAATTTTAGAAAAATGTAAATGCTCATTATTAGTTTATTTTTCTTAATTTCGGTTTATTATTCTTGATTTGAGCAAATGAGGCTTAATTTAAAATTTTCTTAGATCAAGCCAAATATTTGCTGAATATAAGAATATTATTTCTCTCCGTGTATTGTCTTAAGAAAACATTACAGATAGTTGAGCATAAGTTGCAGGATCCCGGGACTTATGTCCCCCTCCACCCTTCGTAATTTGATTTGACTTACAATAAAATGTCTTACATATGTGTACACTGAACCAAATATTGTTCTTAAAATCAAAGAATCTCGTTCATAAAGCGAAATTCATTGATTTTTAAGAACTACTCATTGCCCCAAAGAACGAATTCTTTGGTTCAATGAATCGTTGTTCTTAATTTTAAGGAAAAGTTCATTGTTCGTGTTCAATAAAATTTTGTTCCAGTTCTTGTGGTGTAATATCTAGTATAATAAATTCTAGTATAATAAATTTTTTATTTATTTTTTTTTTTTTATTTATTTAATAAATATTACCATCAGTACAATAAGATTCTAGATCTTTTGAAGTACAATCGATATAAATATATATTCAAAAACTGATAAATAAAACAGGATTAAATTACAAAGAGTAAAGATGAGTCGGATAAGCAAAAATTTAACATATGATGAGCAATTATAAAAAGAGACAATATTAATTAAAAGAAAATAACAATACATAACCAACAACATACATATAAAACATATTTTAATTGAAAAATTTTTTCAAAAGTATTATAAGAATGAATCATCAAATATTAATAATTAACAAGCTTAATATTAGGGTAGCAATAACAACTGAATGGTATTAAATAAGATTATAATAACTTAAAAGTAAATCAGCAAGTTAAAGCAAGAAGTCAAGAATAATGGTTTAAGAAGTATTATGTGATAGAGTAGAAATAGAGTGTTAAAATAGTTATGCTTAAATGTTAGAAAAAAATGAAATAACGGAGCATTTAAATTTATTCGTACTGAAAATAGACTTTATGAAATGAGGTAATGAATTCCAAAGTTTAATGGCGTTGATGAAGAACAAACGTTTAGTGTGAAGGCAGGAGAATTTGGGGATAGTTAAATTACATGTCCTGGAAGAAGTGCTAAATTGAAGTTTTTGATATAAGTAGTTGGGAGTTTTAGAATTTATCAACTTATGTAAGAACATGCAGTTTCTAATCTTAAGATATTTCATTATAGTGCATCCTAATATTTTCTTACTTAGTATCGATATGTGTTCAAATCGTCTCATGTTATAAACATATCTTGTTGCATCATAAAAAGCGACCTGTATTTTGTGAGCAGAATGACAATCAAGATCACTGTAAACAAGTTCCGAATAAGAAATAAGCGGAATTATTAATTGGAGGACGAGTCTCTTTTTTATTTCGATAGGAGTAAACTCTGCAGATAGCCGAAGGCAGCGTAATGTGCAATATATTTTTCTGAGAACACTGTTTATATGATCAGTACACGACAGCTTAGAGTTAACATATAAGCCTAAGTTTTTTACTTTATCAACAATCTTAAGTTGACTACCATTTAAATGTAGAGGTGGAATGTCAAGAAGTTCTAATTTATTTTTAAAAATTGGCAGAATGTATGATTTATTGGCATTAAGACAGAGATCATTCCTTGAAGCCCACTTAGAAACTGCATCTAAATCTTCGTTTAACCTGCAACATAAATCTTCAACGAGTAAAAAACCATTAGAGAATTTTATCTCAATAAGAAACTGATTTTTTAAAATATATCTTCATATTGTTTTAAAATTTCTAAGGACAGACTAGCTTATTGTATCAGTTGTATGTGTCATTAATTAATCATTTTTCTTCATAACATATCAAAGAAATAACGTAAGAACAAAGATTCATTGAACCAAGGAACTCGTACTTTGGACCAATTTTAATGTATAATACATTGAGACAAAGAACTTTTTCTTTGTTATTAAGTACGTTTTTGGTTCTGTGTATTAAATAAGCTTGTTTTAATCCATGTCCAAATTCCCACCCTTACCTTGTTCAAATCCCTTCCTTATCCTTGTCTCACTTCCTTTTAAAATCTTTGTCTTAAATGTTGTTCTTTGTGTGTTTAAATCCTTATTCTATTCTTTGTCACTTTTCTTGTACTTTTCCCAATCTTGGTCCAAATATTGTTTTAGATGTGTCTCAATTTTCGTCCTTAGCCTTGTCTCAGTCCTTGTCGAAGTCAACTTCCCAATCCTTGTCTGAATTCTCGTCCTAATCCTTATCCAATTCTATACTCTAATCTTCGTTCAAATTTTTGTACTACTCCTTATCTTATTCCTGGTCCTAATCTTTGTTTAAATCCTTACTCTCTTCCCTTGTCTAATCATTGCCATAATGCTTAACCAAATCTTTATCCGAAGATGTACTTGTCTTTATTATATTTTAATTTATTTTTATTTTTATTTTTGGTTTCGCTATTGCATTTGCAGCATTCAAATTACTTAAAGGTGTTCCCTGAGAGGCTTTATGGCGCCATTAATAATTTTATTTTTATATTTTTATCATGTGAAACGTTTACTGCGGTTCTATAATATTGACTGTAGCGCCAATAGTCCTGGAGTCATATTTTCATCCAAAGTTTTTTTAATGTTGTTGCATTTTTACTGCATTGACACCGTGGTGTGAATTTTTTTTTCGTAATGAGGTCATAGAACCGTTTTTAACTATTGCATAATTAAATTTTTCACTGCACTTCTACTCAGCGCGTGAAAACTCCACAAATATTGAATTTTGACGCTACCTGATGACGCATTTTTTTAATTTTTTTTTTGTGTTGTAAGACCAAGTAAAAATTCTTCAATTCTATTTTATCATATTCAATGTGCCCAATATGCACTCCAAATAAAAATTCTATGCAACTCAATTGCATGCTTGATGCATTTTGGATCTTGTAGTTGCTATCTCCGCGGTCTCATGACTGTATGAATATTTTGTCTTTTTTTGTCATAGGATATTGAAGAGAGAGAAATTAACCAGCAATGCCACACAGCTCCAATTATTGTTTGACAAAATAATGTTAAATGCGATAAACAAAAGAGAGAAAGATTGAGAATTGTCTTAAAACAATTGTTTTAGAGAGAGAGAGAGAGATTCAAACTACAGCCATGGGTATGAGAATGCAGACAATTATTTTGAAATGCAATGATCACATAATATTATTAATTTTTATACCCCCACGTCTAAAAAACGTAAAAGGGGTATATTAATTTGTCACTCCGTTTGTAACGCCCATAAGGAGGCGTGGCAGGTATAGAAGAGTGTATATTCTTGATCAGCATCACCACCCGAGTCGATTTAGCCTTGTCCGTCTGTTATCACGATTACAGCCGAAATTTTCAAGCTATCATCACGAAATTCGATATTTAAGCTTTTATTTAAAAAATTAAATTTAAAAAATGAGCCAAATTGGATAAAAACCACGTCTACCTCCCATACAAAGTGACTTTATCAAAATGGTAATATCTCTTAGAATTCCACAAAATTCAATATATGTACTTGAAATTTTGCTATGTACTATGTACTCTTTCATATATACATATGTACGAGTATCAACGAAATCGAGCGAAAACCACGCCTACCTCTTAGATGTCCTGTTGATGGACTTATTTAGATTGGAACACCAACAGGTTTAACCTATGGAAAACCAACAGGTTTAACCATCCCTGCTCTAACTTTCATTATCATCATCATTATGAACCAATAGCTCCCCACGTTTGTAATCTCAGGTAGTTACTTAAAGGAAACAATTCTTTTAACAAGAAAGAATCATATGAAAGTTGAAATAGTGCCTAAGGGCTAGTTTGAAACAAGTTTCATTACTTGCGGAGTTACCATAAAGAAGTTAAGTGCTAAGAAAATTTATACAATTCTCGTCGACTTGCTGTAAATTAAGATTCTCTTTGGTAAGAGAGAGATTAATACTTAATGTTTACTTTAAAAGTTCTTTTCTTCATTCCTAATAAATTCTTGCTTATATTTTTAAGAAGGAAATAAAAAATATGTCGCTAAAACTGAATAATTAACCAATCCATCTCAACAAAAAGTTTCAATTTTTCGTTCAAAATTTGAAAACTTGAATAAGCTCAGGTTTTATAATGTGGAAAGTAGATAAAAAAAAAAAGGAAATGTTCACAACCCTAAAAAGTTCGCTGTTGGGATCTCTTTGATAAACCATTTTTTCCTTTTTTTTTTTTTTTGTTCCCTTTTCAATTCATCGAAAAATGTTAGCACACAAAGTGAAACATCAGACCATGTGGATAAGATTCTCTTCCCAACCCATATTCCACTCATCTTTATCATCATCTAGGGTCATGATGTACACTGGTAAAATTAATCGTGTAAAAAGAATCCAATAAAGGTTTATTCCACTCGCACTAACATGACAGCTTCATCGGCCAAAGTTCTGTGGTGTAGCATGGCGTGGTGTTGTGCGGTAAAGTGAGTTGAGCTGGTGCATATTAGACTATTTGCAATGCTCCATCACCAGTACAAACATCACCACGGGGAGTAGTTGGGGTGAACCCTTAACATGACATTCCAATTTACCAACAATGGCCACCCAGCACGCAACATCTATGGACAAATGTAATCAAGTCTTTGGTTTTTGGCGGGCTTAAATATTTTATTCAAACGCTTGCAATCCGCAGAGATTGCAACAACAACAATTGAAGCTGCATTGACGTTGTGTGCAGGACATCATCGTTCACTTCAGATCTGGGCATGCATGGGCAGCATGCAGGCGAAACAATGGACGCAATGGAGTTGCCTTCGGTTTCTCTAAAATTAAATTCAATAATGATTGGCAAACATGACGAGGGGCGAACCGAACATGTTAGCAATAAAATAAAATGGTCTTGAAATGGGTTGGGACAAATATACCACAAAAAGGAAGAATAAATATAAAGCTATCGATGAATAAAAGTTTGAAAAAAAGTCATAATTTTCTATTGTAGCGGAATTTATTTTTTGTTTTGCTTTTACAAAAGGATATTTAAAGCAAGATATGGAGAGTGTTGAAACAGTTTGTGGGAACAGCATGCAATATATTAAATATCTAAACCGTATATTAAAAGAAAAACATTTTAAGTGAGTGAAAATAGTGAGAGAGAAAAGTGGTAAAGAGCAGATGGTTTTGATTCAGACTTAATAAATGTACTAAGCTCCATCAGAGAAAAATTGAATTTTCAGATCTATAAAGTTTTGCTTTTCGGCAAATGGAAAGCTTTTGTGTGATTTAGGCCCCTCCAAGTCAGGATTTTGATATATATAAGATATTTGAGATTATGTTTTAAAGCATTTTGAGGTTATGTACTTTTGAGGTTATGTATTTTTGAGGTTATATACAGGAGTAACAAGTTTTTTAAACCATATAATTTATAGCTGGAGGGGTAGCTAAGAATGAGTTGAGAAATAGCCATCTATGATTTCCCTTTACAAAGTTTTGGCCATTTAAATATGTCATGATGTCTGCCAAGGCCCTTTGTCCTTGTCATTTATCAAGTCATTATAAATAAAAGCCATTCCTTTGCCAGCGAACATCCTTTTCTGATCATTCGACTGTTAATTTTGAAGGGTAAAAGTTCTTATGGCTTCATAAGTAAAAACTGATAAGATACTCTCATGACGACAGTAAATAAAACAGGTTGTGTGATGGTTGCTATTTATATTTCTGGCCCAATAATGAAAACACAAAAATTTATCTTTGTTATTAGCTTTGGTCTTGGTACTCTGTTTTTTGCTCATAAAATGAAAAGATTCAAAAATTATTTTAAAATTATTTTTGTTATATATTGAGTCATTCAATAGGTACAAATTGTATAACAACTTATTCGAAATTTCCACTATTTGCTTTCCAGCTCGAGATAAGTCGATCCGGCCAGTCATTGATAGCAACACGCACGACATGCGTAGGAAATTTCTTCACTGCTCGGACTAGAGCGCGCTTTGGAGACACGATATTTTAGTGTCGAGTAGAGCAAGCCATACCCTCTAATACGGAGTACAATTTGTAATCCATTGGGTTCAGGTCCACTTAAGAGACTCGATATTGTCGATATGTCGAGTAGAGCAAGCCATACCCTCTAACACGGGGTCCAATTTGTAATACAATGATTTCAAGTCCACTTTAGAGACTCGATGTTGTCGATATGTCGAGTAAAGCAAGCCATACTCTCTAACACCGAGCACAATTTGTAATCCATTGGGTTCAGGTCCATTTAAGAGACTCGATATTGTCGATATGTCGAGTAGAGCAAGCCATACCCTCTAACACGGGGTCCAATTTGTAATACAATGATTTCAAGTCCACTTTAGAGACTCAATGTTGTCGATGTGTCGAGCAAAGCAAGCTATACTCTCTAACACCGAGCACAATTTGTAATCCATTGGGTTTAGGTCCACTTAAGAGACTCGATATTGTCGATATGTCGAGTAGAGCAAGCCATACCCTCTAACACGGATCACAATTTGTAATACAATAATACAATGAATTCAGGTCCACTTTAGAGACTCGATATTGTTGATATGTCGAGTAGACCAAGACATACCCTCTAACACGGACCACAATTAGTAATCCAATGGGTTAGGTCCACTTTAAAGTCTCGATATTGTCGATATGTCGAGTAGAGCAAACCAAACCATCTAACACGGACCAAAATTTGTAATCTAATGGGTTCAGGTCCACTGAAGAGACTCGATATTGTCGATATGTCGAGTAGAGCAAGACATACCCTCGAACATGGACCACAATTTGTAATCCATTGGGTTCATGTCCACTTTAGAGACTCGATATTGTCGATATGTCGAGTAGAGCAAGCCATACCGTCTAACATTGACCACAATTTGTAATCCAATGGGTTCAGGTCTTGGCTACCCGATGGCCACTGATCCGTGGAAATGAAGTCTTATGGGCCGGAGCTGAAACTTGTTGAAAGGTCCCCAGCTTGTTTTGGAATTCGTTGTGAAGCCGCTTAACACGACATTATTTGGAATTGTTTTGAAATAATGTCGTGTTAAGAGGCTTCACAACGAATTCCAAAACATCGGATTCATACACTTTCGTCGAAGTTTTGACTTCTTTTTCACAAAAATTAATCTTGGTGACCCCATCATAGGCGACTTCCCACCAAACCAACAGAGAAGCTGGGTGGTGACCTCTCTGAACTTTCGGAACGAGTTCTACTGCATGTCGTGATGACAGAGCATACACTCTATTATTCTGTGTATTGGACGATTCCTCTACGGTGAACATTTTTTCGTCAGTAAACAGAAATCTTTTATGGGCATTATACGAGTGCTTGTGGCGACCGTGGCGTAGTTGGTTAAAGTGCGTGGCCGCTATGTCAATGAACTTTGGAGACCCAGGTTCGAATCCCAGCAGCGACAGAAAATTATTTGAATTAAAATAATTAACGGCCGCCACCTCTCTGCAGACAATGGCAAACCTCAGAGAGTAATAAAAATGTCATGTAAAGCTTCTTGAGAACGAGAACATTCCGTTCATCGCCGTTCGGAGTCAGCGTTAAGCATGTAGGTCCGGTTCTCGGTCAATTGTGTAAGTTAGGCGTTTGCTTGTTTATTTTTAGCAAACACTTTTCTTTTCAATAAAAACAAGTTTATTAAAAGAGTTTTTTATTTGTGGTTTATTTTACTATTAATTTAAATTATTTATAAAGGTAGTTAATGTAAACTTATTCTATTATTTATTAATTGAGAATGGTTAAACCAAACCACTAAGCACGTTGATGAAGACTAAAGACTCGGTAGCTGAACTAAGCTAAGCTAAGCTTAGCTAAGCTAAGGTAAGGTAAGGTAAGCTTTACGTGTGTCACTAACACATGCAAAGCTTAGCGAACCATCGCGCCAGACGCATTGTCAGCACTTCTGGCACACGCTTATGTTTTTCTGTGTGCAATTATTATTTAGCCAAAAAGAAAAACATGTAATTAATGTGTCAGCAATTTATGTTATTGTTTGAATAAATAAAACAACGATTGCAAATTTGTTGCAACATGATTCTGAAAATTATGAAGTAAGTATGTAAAATATTGTGCAATCTAGAATTGTTAAAAATAACCCAAAAGAAAAGACTTATTTGCTTGCAATGCAAATAATGAAATGCAATTATAATTAAATATTTTGTTCCTTAACTTGTACAAACTTAATAACACGCACACCACAATTGATCATAAGAACCTAGGTCAAAGTCCTTTCAAGGGCTGAAATGGCCAGTTATTTATTTTATTTATTTATACGAGTGCTTGAGAAGTAACGCTTTTGAATTTCGCTTACGTTATTCCTTAAACGCTACCATGAGAAGGTGCCCGGTGTGTCTTTTGTATGCTATGAGCTCCAAGTCATATTTAAGAATGCGAGAGATCGATTGCGCCGAGATATTCATCTCCCGTTACAAGATTTTCTGCTTTCGCAACGGTTTTGGTTTGATTCACGACTTCACCGCCTTGATGCCTCATGGTGTTATTACAAGAGGCGGACGGCCGGTCGATTATTCCATCATTATTCTCAAACAACTTCACAGTATGATAAACAAAATTACGAGTAACTTCGAGTGGTCGCAAGGTCCGAAAGAGATCGCACCAAAACATATGTCATTCAGTCGTGTACCGAAACATATGAGAGTACTAAGTATTCTCTAAGAAGATCAATACACTTTTGCATGCGCTTAAACTAGTAGGGCCCAAGAAATTTTAAGCGCGGGCCAATGCTTAAAAAAAAAAACACAAAAATACAGTGAGACTTATGTCACGTTATGTACACGTTATAACAATATAAATAAATGAAATACGATATTGAAATTGAAAAAATGTTGCTCATCGTTGCGTTTGACAAAAAAAAAAAAACAAAAAACAATTACAATGCAATAAAATCACACGTCATGAAAAATAACTCGACACACAAGTAACGTGACAATCAGCTTCAGCATCGACATCATCGAGTGTGCGTTTTTTATTTTGGCTTTGCATGCATTCGTTTTTGTATAGTTCGCTGGAAAATGTGCTGAACACAGAACGAGTGCGGTTTGTGTTGTTGTTTTTTGCAGGTGTTCTTTGATTTTGGCTCGTCGCAAAAACAAAACTAAGATAGAAAACAATTTGTATGAAGGACCGCGTGGGCCATACGGGCCACTACGTGAGCATGTTTGGTTTAAACCAATTTAAAAGCACTCTACCCACTCCTATTTAGTTAACTTTAAAAAAAATGTTATGAATGAGACAACCGCTTTTTTGACTGGTCAAAAAGGGTCATTGATGTGTGTGTGAGAGCTCGCATTAACACGATGCAGAGTAGCTCGCCTCTTCTTGACGTTTCTTTCTGAATTTCTCCGATGACTTGTGGCAAACAAATGGCTGTGATCATTCAAATCATTAAAAATTTACCTTCCTACGTTGCTTTTAAGTCACTGTTGCCTCATAACAGCTTGATCGTATTTTGTTCAAGATTTCCTTGCAACAATCGACACGAGCCTTTGTTTTTGATCGTTTGTCAGATTATATGGGATCCAACGCGAACATATCTTTTATACGGCCAAATGATCATGCAATACCTTTTCGATGCCTTTTATACTAATACCCAAAGATTTATCAATCTCACGGTATGTCACTTTATGATCTTGCTTTATCATTTCACACACATCATCGCCGTTTTCTGCCACAGCAATCAATTTTCGACGACCTTCGAGGACTTCGTCCTCGAGTGAAGAGTGGCTCCGATTGAATTCGTTTGAATACAAGTTTTTTATAGTGCTGTAGGATGGTGCTTTATCACCGTGTAAAGAATTAAGTTCATCGTAGTTGATGACACAGGTTTACAAAAAAAAAAGTTTCTGCTTATTTGACCGGATCATATTTTTCCCAGGTAATTTGATGCCCTAAACTTGAATTTGAGGTCTACATAGTTCTATTATGTCAAGATTTAGGTCATTTCAAGGTCAAATTGAGAATAATGTGACGTAAGCATATACAACGGAGTGGTGGTATATATAGGTTTTTGGGGTACATTTATTCGAATCCAGGATTTATAACCGCACTGAAAGCCCTAATCCCGTATTATAAGGTCCACATAGCTTTCTGAGGCTCAGCCAGAATACACTTCAAGTTCAGACTAAGAAAGTATTTATTTATTTATTTATTTATTACAAATTAGCTTATAATTAAAATTATAAAAACTAATTAGGAAAAAGAAAGCAGTAGCAACAATGGCCTTCAGCTTAGAGTTTAAAAACTACAAATCATAAATATTCAAGTACATTAAAAGTATATAGTAATAAAATAATAATAGAGTAAATTAATACATATTCAAGCGTTAAATAAGTGAAAATATATTGGAACATTTGAGATAGTTGACAATTTTAGTTATGTTATCTAAAGTAGTAAAAGAGAGAAAAGACGTTGGAACATCATTATGGAATATGCTTAATCTGGGGCTATTGAAATGTGGATAATCATTGAGGATGTGCACTAAGGATATTGGAGAATTTGTGTTGCAATATGGGCATAAAGAGGAGATTTGAGGATCGAATAGGTGTCTATGAGTTAGAGAGGTATGGCCTAGTCTTAGGCGTTCAAATTTTATTAGGTCTTTTCTGGATATCCGGTCTATGTGGTTATCTCTAAGAAATGTTTTGATGTTGTTTTTGTTCATGTTTATTTGTTGGTACCATTGTGAAGTATGCTGCCAAGATAAGGAGTGATTTGAATTGTAGTGTTCTCTTAAAAAGTTTCTTATATCTTTGGTATTGAGGTTTTCAGTCAAGGCAAGTCGGGCTTTGCATGCAAATTTAGCAGCCAAGTCCGCATATTCGTTGCCTGGTATACCAACGTGGCCAGGTATCCAAATTAATATTATTTTAGGGAAGTAATCGATAAGAATGTTTCTGATAAGAGAAGGATAGTATTCGTTATTGTTAAGGTTTTGTATGGCATCCAATGATGATAGTGAATCGGTGCATATTGCAAATTTGGTGGATTGGCTTACAGCATACGTTATGGCTTCATGGATGGCTATTATTTCTGAGGAGAACGTAGTGGAATAATTCGGTAAAAGTGATATTTTTAGAATACTATTTTCTGTGGTTATACTGTAGCTGCAGTTATTGTCAGATTTAGAGCCGTCAGTGTATAAAAAAGTAACGTTGGGTAGTTTGTCTTTAATTTCACGGAATTTACATTGAAAAGTAATGGAAGGAGTAGCGGGTTTGTAGAATTTGCGAAGGGATGTATTTATAGTAGAAGCTGTAAGCAGCCAAGATGGGTGTTCGCTATTAGGGGGTTTTATGGTGCTAGAAGGAATTCCAAATTTTTTGCAGAGTTGAATTGTCTTATTAACCAAGGATGGGATTTTTTGTGGTCTTTTCGACATTTTTTCCGAAGCTATTATTTTGGTAAGGGGAGAGTGATAACCATTTAAGAGTGATTTGAATAGTTTAGCATTCATAAATTCGGTTCTATTCCGGATTGGTATCATATTGGATTCGAATAGCATGTTTGTGATGGGGGTGGTCCGAAAGGCCCCTAAGGCCATTCGTATTGCCGAATTAACAATTGCTTGCAGTTTGTTTATTAACGATTTAGGCGCATTTCCATAAAGGTAAAGTCCGTAATCAATTTTTGATATTAAAATAGAGTGAATAATGGAGATGAGGGTGTAAGTATTGCAATTGAATTTATTGCTTGAGAGGCATTTAATAATATTTAACTTTTTTGATAAAGATATTAGGATATGTTCGATGTGAGAGTTCCATCTAAATTTGTTATTAAATACGACTTCTAGTATTTTTAAGTTATTAACATTTTCAATGGTTATGTTATTGGATTGGATCATACATAGGCAATTCTGTTTCCTACAGATATGCAGGTGTTTGCATTTTGAAAGGGAGAGCTCAGCACCAGTGTGTTTGCACCAGGAGAGAATGTCGTTGATTACATTGTTAAAGTCTAGGTTTACGTTTTTATTTTTTCCTAGTTTCTTTATTAGGTAAAAGTCATCAGCGTAAGAACAAAAGTCAATATCTTTATGTAGTGAAATAATATTAGATAGGTTGTTAAATGCTATAAGAAAAAGTATGACGGAAAGAGGGGATCCCTGGGGGATACCGTTGGCTAAAGGAAGGGTGTTTGAGTAAAAGTTTGCAATACGAACTTTTATTTGTCTGTTCGACATAAAATTGCGGACGTAGTTAACTATGTTAGGGCCAAGATTCCAATTAATAAGCTGTTCTATTATTGTGTGAACGCCAACCTTATCGAAGGCTTTCGAGAAATCTAGAGAAATTATTGATAAGTGATTTTTCGCGGAAATGGATTTAGTAATCAAGTAATCTAGGTATACTAAAATATCAGATACAGATTTTCCTTTTATAAATCCTAACTGCCTGTTATTGATAAGGTTGTTGGTAGTGACAAACCACCACAACCGATCTGCAATGATTTTATCTAGAACTTTGCCGCAGCATGGGTTTAAAGATATTGGCCTGTATGATTTTGTAAGTGTTCTGTCTGTTTGCGGTTTAATAATAGGTATAACTGTGCTAATTTTGTAAGATTGTGGTATGTAATTTTTTAATATAGTATTATAAGTCTGTAAAAGTCGTAGTTTGGTTGGATAGGAAAGGTTTTTTATCATAGGGTAAAAATGCTCCTGGGGTGCGGCCTTTGAGCTTTTTTAGAGCTGCGCTAAGTTCAATGTAGCTGATATCTTTCTCGATTTGCAATGCTTTGCTCGATGGGTTTAATTGGCTGGTCATTGCATTTACAGAAGCTTTCTTTTGACGAAATTCAGCCGAGAAGCTGTCGTCCGAAGCTTCTTTAGACCAGTATTTACAAAACTCGTTAGCTATTTCTTTGTTTTCTGTGAGAGAAAGGTTGGGAGTGGCAGTTGAAGCTATACAGTGTATATTTTGGCGTGGCCTTATACCACAAAAGGTTCTAATATTGGACCAAATTTTTCTTGTTGGGGTTGTGGGATTTATATCAGATGTGAAGCTATGTATGGACGCCCTTTTGGCCAATTTTAGTTCACGCTTGAATTTGGAGTTGGCTCTTTTATAATTGAGGATGGTAACTGTTGTAATGTTACGCTTTAAAATATTCCATAGTCTTCTCTTTTCAGTTTTTAAATTACTTAAGTGCTGTGACCACCATGGAAGAGTAGGTTTTATTTGATGCGTTGATCGTTGCGGTATTGATACATTGGCACTTTCGAGGATTATGCGGTGAATGTTTGCGGCTTCTTTGTTAATATTTTTGCTTATTGGTCTACTATTTTGGTGTTTGTCAGTGAGTTTATGGTACAGATCCCAGTTGGCTTTGTCAATTATAAAGCTAGGTCTTGATTTTTGGGTGTATTGAGGTGGAGTTGGAAATAATGTTAGGGAGATAGGGAAGTGATCGCTGCTAAAGGAGTCTTCTTCAATTTTCCAATCGCACTGAACAGCTAACAGTGGGGAACAGAAAGTGAGATCTATGTGAGTAAAGGAGTGATGGGTGCTATAATGGGTAGGGGAGCCATCATTTAGTAAAATGAATTGTGATCGGTTCAGAAATTTAGAAATGATGCTTCCTCTTTTGTTGTTTCGTGGAGAACCCCAGCTAGTATGCCAACTGTTAAAGTCTCCGGTGACGATGCAAGGGTGATAACTGTTGAAGGCATTTTCAAGGTTATTTAATGAAAATTGTTTACTTGGGGGAATATATGTTGAAATTATTGTGAAGTCGATTTTTGATTTTACTGAGAGTGCGATTGCATCTATGCCATTGTTGAGAAAAATTTGAGTGTGTTGGATTGAATTGTGAATAAGCAATGAGACACCACCAAACGAGTTTGGTGAGGAATTTAAGGAGTATAAGGTGAAATTGATTGGAATGGGAATGTTTGAAATACTATGTAAATGAGTTTCTTGCAAAGATACTATTTTTGGATTATGAAGTTTAATTAAATATTGTAGCTCATTGTAATTATTAAGATATCCTCGAATGTTCCATTGGATTATTTTAAGAGCCATTGTTGAAGAGATTTAAAGAAAAAAGAAGTAAAATAATTATATAATTGAAGAAATCTTATAATAATAGCTTGACTAGTATTAATGATGTAATAATAATAAAAGAGCAATAATAAAAATTAAAATTAAAATGGAATAAAAGATATTAAAGTTGTGAGCATAGTTCATTCTAATATCATCAGTGATTCGTTTATATTTGTTTTGTCTGTGATTTCGGTATCGTAGTCGGAGCCATGGTGTTTTAAGATGCTGGAAGATGATTTAATTTTATTATTCAACTTAAGTTGATTTCTTGCGCGTCTTGAAGTATTTTTCGGAAGAATTCTTAGTTTTGTGTCCGAGATTCTCTGGGATTTTAAGCTTGTGCCAAGCGATTTTTTGGGCATATCAGAATTGGAGCAGGTAGCAACGTCTTGCAACGAAAATGAGTCTTGATTGGAGATATTGGAATTTAGAGTTGAGAGTACTTTGGCTATGGTGGGTATGGACTTGTTAAGAGCTGTAGTTGGCGTGGTATGTGATTTTGTTATTGTTATTGATGATTGATGGCTGGTCGGAGTTGATTGAAGTCTGGATGAGTAAGAAGAAAAATTGTGCTGGTGCCTCTCGTTATAGATTCGGACAGCATTTTTTGAATCAGTTTTCTCCAATATTCTTATTGCTTGCAGTTCTTTCTCTTTAATGAACACAGGGCATTTTTTGTCATACGCGTGGTGATTATATTCGATTAAGTTTTCTTTGCAATTAATGCATGAAACATTCTTGTTACATGATTCGTTTAAGTCAGGGTCAACGTGATCTTCATTGCCGCAGTTGTTACAAATTTTGTTATTTTCACAGAACTTGTTAAGATGTCCAAATCGGTGGCAATTTTTGCATCTTATTGGGAGAGGTATATAAGGGCGGGTGAATACTTTTTCGTTTCCAATAAAGATATCACTTGGAAGATTAAGTGTTGCAAAAGTTACTATTATTAAATCAGTTTCAGTTAAATTGTCACCTACTTTTCTCAAAATTTTTTTGATTTCTGTTATATTCTGATCTTTAAGCTCGTTCAGAATTTCTTCCTCCGGTATACCTCTCAAATCATTTGAGTATATGATACCTTTGGAGTAGTTTAGAGAAGAGTGTTCCGTTACCTCAATTTTAATTGTTTGAGTAAGTGCTGTTAGTTTTATGAGTTTGACGGCTTGGGAAAGACTTTTTGTTTTGACTAAAAGAGAGCCATTTCGTAGTTTTTTACATGTTTCGATTTCACCTCCGCACACGTTGTCTATAGTTTTTTTAATTAAGAATGGAGAAACATTTGCCAGGGTATCGCCACTTTCTTTTCTTGTAATTACAAGATATTTTGGACCGGGAGAAATTGTTTTTAATCTTTTAGAATTGTCCAGCTCAAACAGTGGTTGAGCGGCATTTTGCCGCTAGGCCACGTCGGGCGGTTCGCCCATTGTAAATTACAGTCACGAAGTCCACTTTTTATAAATCAAACACAATATTGTTTAACAATTGTACTAAAATATGCTAAAATTAGTCTATTACTAATACACAGCTGGATTTCAAACTATTCCGCAATATTAATTCAATTTTCCGATAGAAAAATTATTGATTTTTCGTTTTTTTAATTTTTCAATATTTTTTTTATATATATGTATAAATCAATTTTTCAAAGAAAACACGACCGGTTTTATTGAAAATGAAATTCAAACTGAAGAAAGTATTTATTGTAAAGTATAATAAATAAAACATAAAATAAACTGGCCATTTCAGCCCTTGTGTTGTGCATGTTATTAAACGTTTGGACATAATTGATCGAAAACTGGACCTTCTAGTGGACCGACTCCGAACGGCCAATGTGCATGTTCTCAGGAAGCTTTACATGGCATTATTTTATTCTCTGAGGTTTGCTATTGTCTGCAGAGAGGTGACGACCGAACAGAAAAATTAATTCAATCGGAAAAACTTTCTGTATAAGATGGAATTGAACCAGGGTTCTCTGGCGTATGGGTCACGCACTCTACCTACTGCGCCACGGCCGCCACGCAATAGCTATTGTAAAGTATAGCTATTGGATAAATAGGTTTTTCGCTGTCACTAAATTTTAATCTTAAGATCAGTCAGGGTTACATTTTTACAAGGTCACTTTAAAAACATTCTTAGACCATATTGTCAAATGCTGTGTACTTTACCTCAACTACTGGATACTCGGGAAACCAGTCCGTTTAACTGCAAATTCCGGGTCAGTCTAGCTTTCCAATTTTTTACGGTAATAGGTTCGTTAAAATTATTCACTTAACCTTATTACATTTGTTGGAAATAATTTAAAATTTATTTTTACTGCAGAAATTAAGGTTTCTGAATTGCGAATTTAGAACTGCTAGTTTTATAACTTTCAATACCAATTAATAAAATTATAATTACAATGGATAAATGTTTAAAGAATTTAAAATTTTTTTTGTGTAATGTGTGGAGAATATAATGTTGATAAAGAACTTGATAGATTTTTCAGGAACAATTTATGAAAGGTACAGGGAGTGTTTTGATATTTCTCATGACATTGTAAACAATCCTTTTGTCCCAAAGGCCATCTGTCGAACTTGTGATTCACGATTAAGTCGTTGGAAGAATGGAAAATGGAGAATGAGTTTCTCTTCACCTATGATCTGGCGAGTACCTCATAATCACGATAGTGATTGCTACTTTTGTTGTTAATACTTAAAATAGAAGATCTTTAAGTTATACAATAACTTCAGCTGTCACGATGCCATTAGTAGCGATTGATAACCCTGATTAACAAATGGCTGTCGATGTTGAGGATATTGTAAAAACTGAAAAAATGGAAATTGATGAAAATGAAAAAATGAGTTTAGGATTTGCAAAAGATACGGATAAGTCAAGGTGTTGCTCCACAAGCCCTTCAAAGTGTAATCAGGCCAAGCTCAATGACCTGGTGGGGAATTTTGGTTTATCTAAGGCACAATCCGAGCTATTGACTTCACGATTGAAGGTAAAAGGATTTCTAGACAAAGGAAAAAGAGTCACATACTATAAAAATAAAGGTAATCCTTTTCGAAAATACTTTGATCAAGATGTATTATTGGTTTATATCAAAGATATGGAGGGCCACTTTAAAGAATTTGGAATATCACACCACCCTGAAGATTGGCGTTTATTCATTCATTCTTCGAGAAGGAGCCTAAAAGCTATTTTATTGAACAATGGTAATAATTGAAGCTTCCATTCCATTGGCAAGCCCGACAATATTAGATGAATATTATTTCAACATGTAGTATTTGCTTTGTAAAATAAATTATAAAAAATACCAATGGAAAATCTGTATAGATTTGAAAGTCATAACCATTATACTGGGACAACAAAGTGGTTTTACAAAATTTCCATGTGCTTAATGCGTAGAATGACATCAGGGCTCGTGAGGAGTATTATAAAAAAAAAGGTGTGGGCATTGCGAAAAAATCTTGATGTGGGCCAAAAAAATTTTGTACATAAAAATTTGGCTTATACTAAACATGCCCACGTAGTGGCCCTATGGCCCGCGTGGCCCTTCATACAAATTTTCTTTCTATCCTAATTTTGTCTTTGCGATGAGCCAAAATTAAAGAACGCCTGCAAAAACAACAATACAAACCGCACTCGTTCAGTGTTCAGCACATTTTCCAGCGAACTTTACAAAAACAAATGCATGCAAAACCAATATAAAAATAAGCACACTCGATGAAGCTGATTGTCCCGTTACTTGTGTGTCGAGTAATTTTTCATGACATGTGATTTTATTGCATTGTACACTGAGAAAATTGAACGCCTTACAATCAAAGAAAAAAAGTTGTTAAAAGTCTGTAACCAAAATATCTTTGCTACAAAGAAAAGATCGTTGCACTAATGATTTATTCTTTAACTAAGCAACTGCTGCATCTTTGAAACAAAAGACTGAAGTTTTTTGAAGCTAAATCAATCACAAAATATTTGCCGTAAAGATAAATTATTTACTATAACGATTTTAACGTAAAAAGTACGCAAAATCAACAAATTTTCTTTGTTTTCTTGAAGCTAAGCATCGATGTTTCAAAGACAAAGTCTATAACTTTAAAGAATTTTTTCTACAAAATCATATTTTTCTTAAAAATACACACGCTTATAGTTCGCAGTTACTTTGTGGGCAATATGCACAATATAAGGCAATTGATGTATCAATATGTATAAGTTGTAATTAGCACTAGATTAAATCGTATAGGTTAAGGGTCAAGGAAGGGGGAGGGGGTGGGAAGGAGAGTGGAGAAGGGGTGAGTAATAGAAAAAAAAGGCGGACATACAAAGATAGTATTAAAGAAATCGACTTTTTTAAAGACGTATCTTTGTCACAAGAATTTAAGTCTTTGATATAAAGTATATTTTTCATGGGAATTTAACAGTCTTTGTGCCTTTGCCGTAAAGATGTTTTATCTTTGGGCACAATCTAATCTATAAAAGTCTTTGTGGCAAAGTGTATTTTCTTTGGTTTTACGAACTTTTTCCCTGAGTGTAATTGTATTTTTTTTTCTTTTGTTTGATTTCTTGCCAAACGCAACGATGAGAAAAATTTGGTTTTTTTTAAGCATTGGCCGGCCTGCTCTTAAAATTTCTTGGGCCCTACTGGTTTGTACAGATAAAATACTACTGTCTCCTCTTCATATAAAATTAGGTGTAATTAAACAATTTGTAGAGGCTCTTAAGACCAGAGGCAGTGGAGCCTTTTAACATCTTTTTTTGATGTTTCCAAAGTTGTCAGAAGTTAAAATAAAAGAAGGGATTTTTGTTCGACCACAGATTAGAAAACTAATAAAAGATGAATAATTTTCAAAGAAGATGTCGAAGGATGAAAAAAAGGCATGGAATAGCTTCGTTATTCTTTGCAGAAAATTCTTGGGCAACAAGAAAGATCCAAATTACAAAAATATAGTAAACGACTTGATTGCGTATTTCACAGCCAATGCATGTTTAATGAGCCTTAATCTTCACTTTCTGAATTCTAACTCAGAAAATTTCCCAGAAATTCTTGGACATTAGAGTGAAGGACAAGGTGACCGATTTCACCAAGATATAAATTAGATGGAAAGATGATGTCACGGTTTTTGGGACATTAATATGTTGGTAGATTATTGCTGGAACCTAAGGAGGGAGGATACTCCCGTGAAACACAAAAGAAATGCGTTGGAAAGATCTTTGAATGAAACATGTAGACCAGTGATGTTCACGTAGTATCACGCTTGGTGAGAATCGAAAGCTTTATTCGAGAATCGAAACATGTACACGATCGAATGCACGAAGTTCTCTCAATCAGTTGGCGCTGAAACTTCAAGCAAGAAGGTTCGCGCCACTTGGTCGTGTGGTTTGCACTGCACGAAATATTTGAGGCATATGAAAATGCGTTATTTGCAGAATAATAATAATAATAATAATTATAATGATAGCGACAATGATAATGATAGTGATAATGATAATGATACTGATAATTATAATGATGATGACAATGATAATTATAACACAATTCTTGCTTAATGCCTGCACAACAATTTTTGTCAGTGCAGAGAGCGAGAGAGCTACAAACAAAAGTCGGAAATTGTAGTAGTATGCGTGTGAACACCACTGATGTAGACTAAAGGGCTGCACAAATGTATATGAATCGCTTTACAAATCATTTGTGTGGTGCGCAATTACTTTCGCTCTTTTACTCTCAATTACGGATAGCGTTGGCGTGAGCGCAAATACTTCGTAGTGTGCGTAAATAAAAAACTAGTTGAAGGCAAAACAAATGAGTTATTGACTCTCACTCAATATTTTTGTAAATAAAAAGAACTTGCAAGAGGAGTACAAGCAGTGATGTGATTTGGTGGGATTTCGGGCTCATTTCGGGATATTTGGCCTATTTGAGAACGTGTGGGATTTCAGATGCTTAGGTGGGATTTTCTACTGAATCATAATTTTTTAAAGTGTAAATTAGCAAAAGTGGTTGGTTAACTTTTTTGAAATCTTTCAAAATTTTTCGTTTAATTGCTGTTTCATTAATTCTAAATATGTATATTCAAGAGGCTTAAAATTAATGAAAATAAGATCTTCATTTAAAAACAAAAATATAAGCTCAGTTTCATTTTGATGCAACGAAAGAAATTTACGATTACTTCATACACTTCATACAAGAGAGTTTTTATAAAAAACGCAGAGTTTAACTTTAGGTATTTTTTTCTGCGGAAAATTTGTTTTTTTTTATAAAATTTGTTATATTTATTGAAAAACTTTATTATCTACATTATTAAACTATAAAATTATTATAATGTTAAAAAAATGTAGGGGAGGATGCCCGTCTTCTAAACAAGTTTTGCTTGGAGGCTATACCTTTGGTTTAAAACATAATTTTTCAGAGCTCTTGGTTTCATTTGGAAGCTAAGTTCAATAACTAACAAGAATTTTAATCAGAATTTAAAATTTCCAAAAATTATAACTTTGGAAGTCGATCTAGCAAAAGTATCGAAATCGGCCGCTAAAAAAATCGGCCTAGCTACTGAACACCTAAAACAAATCGTTGAAAAAAATTAGAAATTGGAGTAAAAACACTGGTTTTTGAGAGTTTATAAAAAGTTTATTCTATCAATAGTTCACAATGACTCACTGAACTTTAAACAAAAGAGATTTGATGGCTGCAGCCATCGCATCAGAATTTATATTCGTTCTTCTTTTCACTATTTTTTAGGAGACGCCATTCTAAAATTTTATCTGAACGTGTATGAGAATCACGAAAACTATTTTAACTAATTTCAAACACTATTTTCAATCATATAAATAACAATTTTTTACTTGCAAAAACTTCTGCAAATTTGTTCGGAATGTGGACCAACGTTTTGTTCAGGAGGTGGGCAGGCACGCCATCATGATATGACGTGAAATATTTTTTTCCCATTTCTCAATATTGTTCGATTGCTCGTCGAATTGTGAAAAATAAACATTAAATATAGAATTCTACTCATATTCACCTTTCTTTATCGATAAGAAACACTCTGAAATTCACTAAATAGAGATGAACTATTTTTGCTCAGCTTCGTTTTATTCGAATATTTTATTTCTCAACGGCCGTGGGGCTAAAGCAGCATACGCATTATCTCAATGATTTATCAAAAGTGAACATTCAATGAGATGTTACTGCGACACTTTACACATTGGCGCATCATACAGACGTCAGAACTCACAGTGTTAAGTAGTCGATGGGCCTGTTCAGCAGGTGGGCATCCTTATTTCTTTTTGAAAACTGCATAAAAAAATCGTTATTAGTATAAATATTTGGGTGGGATTTTTTGTGGGTTTTTCGTGTTAATTTGGGTGGATAAACAGGTCTAAATCGGGATGTGATCGGGATGTTTTACTAAATCAGAATCACATCACTGAGTACAAGTAAGCAAGTAGTACAAGTATTTGAGTATTTTAGAAGATAAGTTTTCATTGCATGTGTGGTTATAAGGGAGGGCAGGAGAGGGTTAATATGTATGACCAACCCCCATTACTTTTGCAAGAGGAATATGTTTTCCTTTTGGGACCCTATTCAAGTGTAAGTGTAGGGTATAAATATACAAAAATCATAAAATTTGTATGGGAACCCGCCTAAGGAGGGGTCGGAGTAGATAGGTCCCAAAGAGACAAATGTTCCTATTAAAAAAAGTAATGGGGGTCGGTCATATATAATAACCCTCTCCGACCCCCCATTTAAGCTGAAAATACTGATAATTGTAACTGGTTAAGCACACTGAAAATGCCTTTTGATTTTAACATACGCAAGTATTTGGAGTACAAGGTAGAACTATATAGTTATTTTTTCATTTGCCCTGATAGCGGACGATAACTTTTATAATTGACGAGAGCAAGTTGCGTATGCATTTGATCTGAGAGCGAGTGAGTTAAAATATTAATTGTTCTCTGAGCAACAAGTAACGCGCTCACGCTATATCTTTACTGAATTATTCTACAAGTGATGTGCTTAACTTATAGTACTTGGTGTAATCAAAGAAGCAAATGCATTTGTGCAGCCCTTTAATGTAGACCCAATAAAAAGCACGTGAAGATTGAATGTAAAGCGCTACTAAAAGTGAGAGGCAAGGGGACTCACTCTAAACAAGCATCCCAATTGGAACAGATGCTGCAATATCCACGTCGTTTTTCCTGAGTAATGCTTACAGCAGCAATAGATTTACATTAATATGGTATGGTCAAATAGGCAGAAACTTTTTTTTTTAACCTGTGTAATCGTCGTCGAAAGTTATAAAAAATAATCGCACAAAACTGTTCACGAGTTAGTTTCAGTTTTATCCGAGATGAGTTTTTCAAATGAAGTACTTCAAGCAACACACATCGAGCTCAAATGACATATGTTTTAAAGAAGGGTATGTTCAACAAGGTCAAGTTTCCAATTGGAAAGGTCAAATGGCAAGTCTTGCTACTTACTGTTGTTAAGTGATCGAATTTATTTGGCCGGAAATATAAATAGAAACCCTCGTATGATCTGTCGCCACGAGACGACGCGCAATTTCTTTGAAATTAATTGTTTGCTTGTGGAAGCCTATCGGCTATAAGTAGAAGTGAAATCAGGCCTATATTTCCTGAAATAATACATTCTTCAAATGAGTCGAATGAAGGAAACCTGATTTCTATTGAAGAACGATCGACGAGCTCGAATGGCAGAAGCAACTATGCTGAACCGATCACTTTAAATATTTATAATTGGTCGGAGTTATCCATACATCATATGAAGCGAATAATCAAAACAATTCCATTCAAATTGTTTTGGGTATAAAAATAAATAACCGAGTAAATGGAACAAATAATGCAATATTTATCGCTGCGATAAATTTTCTAGATTAAAACTAAAGATACATATAAATTATTTAGTGCAATTATAAATAAACTATTTCATTAATAATACGAAGAAAACCAACAAAAATAACAAGCCTACAACAAAAAGCCGGAATAATGAAACCAGCGAACAAAATTTATTGCAAATTTACAGGCGATGAGCTTCAAAATCAACCATGACTAGCGGTTGATTGTGTTGCGTAGTTAATAAATTAAATGCAACGCACGAAAATATGCAATCAAATAATAAAATACAGTGCAAGCAGTCAAAGTGGATGCGAATCAAAGCCTACTTCTAGGCATTGTATTGTATGTGGTTTTTTTAACAGCTCATTATGGGCGTACTTGAACTTGCTGGGTGTTTAGTATGGATGTGTGTGTTTGTTTGTGTGTGTTTGTGAACAGCCTGCGAGCGCTGCGCGTTTGACTGTGTAGCGTGTACGTGTGCGCACGTGTGGAAATCACAAAAAAATTTTTCATGCTTGCCTAAATGTATGCAATGTTTTGCAATATTCAATTTATTTTCCACTTGTTTTGATATTAAATTTTTTGAAATTTATGCTGTTGCTGTTGCAAGCTGCTGCTGCTGCTGCAAGCAAAAATTGCCAATTTTCACATTTGTTGCGCGTCCATAAAAGCAACAGCAACAACCTTAAAATAAATACAACATAAAAATTTGCCAACAACAAACAACAGCGTAGCGACGGGCAGAGTCTGTTGTTTGTTCGTGCATTGTGTGCAAATTTGACGCTGTTTGGTGACTGTTTTATGAACATTTTCATGGGGTTTTATTATTTTGGGTGGTTGGTTGGTTGGTTGGTTGGTCGGTTGGATTTGGCTTGATTTGGGCTAGGCTGTGTGCTGGTCGCCAATTTTTGGGCAGATTTTCATATGCGGCTAGGATCTAGTAGCGGCTCAATGCGAGTGCACACACACACGCATGAACTCATGCCAATATTTTGCTTGCAAATATTCTAAAAATATGCACTGAACTCTGTACTGGACACCCGCACACGAAAATAATAATAAAGAACGCGCTCATAAATCTTTTTGTCATGCAATTTATTTGAATTGCAGCATAATACGCGGTACAAGAGCAGCTTAAGCAAAACAAGCATGGTGTGTTTGTGTGTGTCTGAGTGTGTGTGACATCCAGTATATATATTCAGCATAAAACAAAGAACACATATCAACAGCGCAAAATAATAAAAGACATGCGAGCTAAAAATAAAACCAAAAAAAATAAAACAAAACCAAAATTAAACAGAAATAACTATAGCTTAAAGCGCTAGAGCGAGATAGTTGGCGCAGTAGTGAAGCAAGAAATAGCAGTACAAAAGCAAAATAAACACTTCATAAAAATGAAATAATGTTTTTTGGTAAAAAATTGTCGCTGCTTTGTTTTGCCACGTTGGTGGCTGTTGGTTGAGGGTGAGAGTCCTTGTCGAAGGTTGTTCGAGTCTGACTATGTGTGTGTGTGTGTGTGACCTGCTATTGGGCTGCCAGATATTACTTATACTGTCTAAATAGCACACACATTGATAGCGGTGCTTTTTCTACAGCTGCCAAGCTGTAATTGAAAAGCTCCCTAAAAGCATCCACAGCTGTGCTCATGAATTTTCTTTGTTTTTTCGTTTTTGTCCGCTCATTTTCAGTTTGAGTTGGCCAAGTTTTTATTTTTTTTTGTTTTTTCATTTTGAATTGTTCTTTTGTTGTAGCAGCCAAATTAATTAAGTTAAATATTTAGCATGCAATCAAGAATATATTGAAATTGAAAATAATGTAAATTAATGAAATTTTTGTTTCAATATAAATTTCTTTTCAAATAAAATTATGATGGCATTCTCATTCAATGGGACTCAAAAATGTTGTGTTAAAGCGGCTTAGGGCTGCTTGAAAAATTGTAAGTCTTCCTCCAGACATCAATTCCACTCGAACTAAATAATTGAATATATTTTGTTTAGTGTTTTTTTTTTGGTCCATTTTGCTTGGCAGAATTTTTCAAGGAGCCCCTCTGCGTATATTTGAAAAATTGTTATAACAGGGCATTTGTTATGCCCAAACGAGGCGTTCACATCAGGGTATCATCACTATAATCTATGGAATGATATTGGACGTTTATAGAATGAAAGTGTGCGAGGTAGCTAAGGCTGTAGGCATCTGAATTGAGCGAGAAGATCACATTTTACTACTATTTCCAAATACCAAAACATGGTTCTGCGGTTACAGATTCGGGTCGAATGAGACGTCATCGCTGAAAAAAACGCCTATTTTGAGGCACTTAATAAAACTTATTATTTTTAAGAAAAAAAAAATGGATGAAGTGTATCGATGGAAAGGTGACTATGTTGAGAATGAAATACCTTTTTTGATATAAATCTAATGTGACCTTCTTTATTCAATTATTAACACTTATTTCTGAGCTTAAGGGCAATCATGATAATGAAAAAAACAACTAACAACCAGCGGGATAAAAGGGATAAAACTAGCGGGATAAAAGGGGGTAGGGGAGTAGGCTACCCCCTTATTTTTTAGAGTCGGCCTTATTGCTATTTTTTACTAAAATTTGTATAAAATATTGATTTTTATTAACAATAATAATGAACGCATCAGAGTCAGTTGTGACTTTATTGCCATTTTCATAACAAAAACCAACTTTAGTCAACTATTTCATTTTTAGGTCATACCCAAAACTATCTTCACTTGACCAAATCACATTTAGTCGTACCTTAAACGAATTTCACTCGGCCAATTCACTTTCAGTCGTACCTTAAACCAACTTCCGTCGTCCAAGTCACTTTAAGTCGTATCAGCATTGAATTGTTGTAAATGAATCCAATGTTCCCTTGTGACAAAATGCAGAAAAGTAGTATGAATTTGGCGTCCGTGGCGTAGTTGGTTAAAGTGCGTGTCCTCTATGTCAACGAACCTGGAGACCTGGGTTCGAACCCCAGCAGCGACAGAAAATTATTTGAATTTCAATAATTTTTCTGTATGCCCCCACCTCTCTGCAGACAATGGCAAACCTCTCAAACCTAATCAAAATGCCATGTAAAGCTTCTTGAGAACAAGAACAGTCCGCTCATCGCCGTTCGGAGTCGGCGTTAAACCTGTAGGTCCGGTTCTCGGTCAATTGTGTAAACAAACTGAATAACACGCACAACACAATTGATCATAAGAAGCTAGGTCTCTCTATCTCTATCTCTATCTCTATCTCTATCTCTATCTCTATCTCTATCTCTATCTCTATCTCTATCTCTATCTCTATCTCTATCTCTATCTCTATCTCTATCTCTATCTCTATCTCTATCTCTATCTCTATCTCTATCTCTATCTCTATCTCTATCTCTATCTCTATCTCTATCTCTATCTCTATCTCTATCTCTATCTCTATCTCTATCTCTATCTCTATCTCTATCTCTATCTCTATCTCTATCTCTATCTCTATCTCTATCTCTATCTCTATCTCTATCTCTATCTCTATCTCTATCTCTATCTCTATCTCTATCTCTATCTCTATCTCTATCTCTATCTCTATCTCTATCTCTATCTCTATCTCTATCATATTACTATTTTTATATCTGAACAAAAACTTGAAAAGTAACAACTACAACAACAACTCTATGTATCGGTAGTATATTACATCGCAAACTAAACAGCTGTTTCGTTGGCAGTCCACTCAACTACTTTAGTTCGACCCATTCTCTCAATTAGCCGAGAAGATTACTAGGAATTTTCTTTGGACGAGAGAACAAATCTTTCTATTATTAGCAACTAGAACTTTTATCTACTTTTCTGTTACATACCATCAGAGGGCAACACCATTGTGTTCTTTTTTAAGTTTCAGGCGTTAGCTCTGTTGATAAAGGGTGTTTTTTTAGCTGCATGAGAAGTTTCGATGGTTGTTGTCTATGGTTTGGCTATTTCTGTTCAGTAAGGTTTGGTAATTTATCATGAATCGTTTAAAGCCAGACAACGCTTCTAAATTGTGGAAATTTATAGCACGTTCAAACCAATTTTATTTAACGCGTTACTCGAAAAAAGCTTTTTTTGAACATGATCGTTCATACCGCCTTAACTAGTTTCAAAATGTCAGTTTGTTTGTTTATATTTTGAAAGAAATAAAAAATTGCTTATTGAAAAATTTAAAAAAAAAAATAAAAAAATTCAAATAAATTCAAAAATTTGTCAAAGAATTAAGAAAAATTTGTCGAAGGATTTATTTGTTTACATTAAATACTTCAAATTAAAAAGCTCTTTTTAGATTTGGCTGCGTTTAAAAAGCAAAAAAAGCTTTTCTGACGTTAGCAAGAACACAACCCAGTGTTTTAACCAGTTTCGAAACGTGTTAAATGATTTAACACGTTAAATGTCCAACAACAATTGTACGCATATAACTTCATTAGAACTTCATTTGAGAACTCGTTTTTCGATTTAACTTCATTAACTCGATTTGACATATGTAATTTCGTGCTCAATGTGAACGTACTATTACTTTGAAAAAAATAAATCTGTTCGCAAAGTTCATAGAGCATTTTTACCGAAGAATTGTGTTTAGTGATGAAGCTCATTTCTGGTTAAATGGCTTCGTTAATAAACAAAATTGCCGTATATGGAGCGAAGACAATCCTCAAGCCATTCAAACGAATCACCATTACATCCATTAAAATTTAATTTTTGGTGCGGTTTACGCGCTGGCGGAATCATCGGTACATATTTCTTTCGAAATGAGGAAGGAGCTGCCGTTACGGTGGATGGCAAGCGCTATCGAGCCATGCTGACTGATTTTTCGTTTCCAAAATTTAACCAGCTATGCATCGACGACAGATCGTTCCAACAAGATGGCGCTTAACCATCAAGTTATTGCAAAATCAATTTGGTGACAACTTTATTTCCAGAATTGGTCCTGTTAACGAACCCCTCGTTCATGCGACTTAACGCCTCTATATTACTTTTTATGGGGCTATGTTAAGTCATTGGTTTATGCCCTCAACTCTTGAAGCATTGGAAGCCAATATTCAAGCCACCATTGAGACCATACGGCCAGATTTATTGGAAAAAGTAGTGAAAAATTTGACTGATCAAATGGACTATGTACTTGTAGCCGCGGAGGACATGTGCCGGAAATGATATTTAATAAATAAATGCTATGAAATTATCAACCAGATTATAATAATAAAAAATTTTTTCCAACAATGTATCTGTCTTGTATTATTATTTAAATCTCTCAAGCTCTTAAAAAAACACCCTTTAATTAATATTAGTATAGCCTGTGGTCAAAATTCTACCATATAAAAATTTGTTTTTTTTAGTTTTATTGAAAAAAAGTTAAAAACATTAAATTGAGAAATACTTTAGGGCAATACAATGAATGAAATTAAAATGAGTTGTTATTGAAGTGAATCAAGGATTTGTTTGATTTATTTCGCAAAGATTAAATTGAAAAAATTAATCGGCACGCATGCATGGTGAACTGTTGTTTATGTTTAGGTTTTATAATCTTCTGCATTTATAACAATAAATTTTTCAGAATAATTCGATTTTATAACGCATTTTATTCAAATCAAATTTAAAATTTTGATTGCATTGAAATGCAGCTCGATACAAAATTAATATAAAAAACATGTGTTTTTCCATAAAAAATGGCATAATTTTTACTTCCGTAATGAATTCGCCACCAGTTCTCTCGCTCAGAAGAGAGCACTATGTGAGCGGTAGACTGAAAAAGAAAAAGAGTCTGTTTTGGCTTCAAGTGCTGAACTTTCTTTCTCTTAACTTACTTTGAACTTTCTTTGTGTGTTTGACCATTTGTTTGCCACAAGTCATCGGAGAAATTCACAAAAAGTCAAAGAAGAGGCGAATTATTCTGCATTCATCATGACCAGCTATGGGCACGGAGCAAGCTTCGGAGCCAGCTGAGAGCAATTGATAGCAATTGAGAGCAAAACGCAACAACAAAGCAAAGACAAAAGACAAACACAGGAACAATACGGAAAATTTAAATGTAGAGGTGCCATACCCGATCATGACAATGCGAACATTCACACATCTAAACAAAAGAAGACCTTTTTGACTAGAAAAAAAAATCAAATCTCGAAATATGTCCATTATTCGACTTTGTGCCCATGGAGACTTTTGATCAGGAGCTCGAATAGAATAACATATATCAATTACAGAAAATTTCACCAAGGGCCCCTTCCCATAAGGAACGTGCGGGGTCCTATGGTCTTTTGATGAAAATCAGGATAATTTTCGAGCTTCGTCGATGCCAAATCCTTTATCTCGTCACGTTCACACAACAAACATATAAAAATTATGATTTCATTTAATGTAACTGTCTTTATACAATTAATAAGATAACTAGTTGAGCTCGAGGTCAAGCATGTTGGCTAGAATGGGTCAAATGTAAGTAGTGTGACTGGATCACAACAAAAATCACGCAAGGCTACTGATGATTTGGTGGTGTAGCGGCCAACGAAACAGCTGTCTAGTCTGCGGTGTGAGTTGCTTTATACAAAGTTGTTGTTGCTGTTGTTATTAGTTGTTTTCCTTATTAACCTTGATTGACCGCGAATTTAACAACTATTCTTAACAAAAACCTTCTTTACCAGCCAAAAAATCGAATTGATGGTTCATGCGCTACGTAGCCTGATTTGGCACTGACTGACCTTTTTAAATACCAGAAATTAAAAAAATTACAGAGTCAACGATTTTCGAAACCCCAAAAAGCGACTGTTGCATTCAAAATCTGATCCTTTTGTTTTTGCTTTTTCTTTTACTTTTGCTTTTCCTTTTGTTTGTTCTGTTGCTTTGATGTTGTCCGGTCAAAATATAGTGGCTACTGGTCTGCCTAAAATAACTGTACGCTACAGATAATTTTCAAATGTTACCCTGTAGGCACTGAACTAATACCGCCACTGGATTATTTTTGAAATAAAAAAAAAGCAGAGCCCCGCATTTCGTGGCACATTGGCCAATAAAGCATGCTTTGCACGCGTAGTGAGCACATTTTGCCAAAATGCTAAATTAAAATTGCTAATATTAACGCATCAATTAGCACAACAAGCAAGAGCAGCACTAAACAGCAGCAACAACAACAACAACAACAACAACAACAACAACAAGAACAGTAACACAAACAATAATAACAGCAACATTAGCAACAACACCAACGATTATTTGGTTACTGAGTCCGCACGTTTGTTTTCAAATTGTAAATCCGCTAAAATTCACGGATGCCTGCAACATGTTGCGCTGGTTCAGCGCTGTTGTTTATGCAGCGCCTGGCTACAAATACTAATCAGTGTCAAAAAAGAAGAAGCAAACATCCTGTAACGAACAAAGAACTCGTGCCAGTCCGCATGATATCCATCCAATTGAATTCAGCCCACGCCATATCGCCGTACCGTCGATGGTCCACACAAGAGCGGAACGCCGGATGTGTAGACAGCCAGCAAGTTTGATGCACGACACCCTTGCTGCAGACAGATAATGTTGGAATTATTGGTGATGTTTTTGTTGTTGTTGTTGTCGGTGTTGTTGTTGCTGTTATTGTGGTTGTTGTTGTTTTCGTTGTTGTTGTTTTGTTGTTGTTTTTGTTGTTGTTGTTATTGTTATTGTTGCTGTTGCTGTTATTGTTTTTGTTGTTGTTGTTGTTAACACAACATCAGCCCAACAAAATACGCGCATTTAATCACACACATACACACACATTACCATGCTGACCATGACACTAACACAAACATATGTGTTCAATCACCATCCGCTGCCCACACATACACAAGCACACATTTGTAAAGCGTTAGTTTTACGAAAATTTAGGGGAGCAGCAAAAATCCTGACGTTGCACTCAGGGGCTTTAATTTCCGAACACACACACACATACACACTCATACTTGCACACTTTAACAACGAAATAAACAAGCAAACATACTCATTAAATCATGCTTCGTCCTTTTTATCCTGCATCTTATTATATTTTTGGCGTTGATTGCTTGAATAGCATTTTAATGTGACACCAAATATAACACACACTCTGCCACACTAACACAAACATTTTCCACACACACATACACTTAAAGATAGACATTTGAAAGGTTAATAAAATTAATTTAAATGGACAGTTGTTTGGTAGATAGACGATAACGTGTTTGTTGTAATAGCGAGTCGTTTTTATTAATTTGTTTTTGTTAGATGTAGACATTTTTGGTAGAAGATTTAATGATAAATCGATTTTTAATTTCTATCGAAGTTTTCTTAAAAAATCCCCCTTTATTAAATAAAACATTTAAAAAAAAAAATCTTTCCATCATCTCCCATTTATTAAGCTTTATTATGTACACATGTCTTCATCTTGTTTATCAAAAAAAAAAAAAAAAACATTCAATTTTATCACAGATACCCCAAATATAATTCAATTTGAATTAACAACAACAACAACAACAACATTAACAACAACAAAATAAAACTTATGCGAAACCTCGTTGGTATTCGCACACAACATGCCATAAATTTGACAAGGGTTGACCTTATAAATCATACTCATTGGTTTCTCTAGAGAGATTATGTTTTGAGTGTTGGCCTACTTTTAATATAAAAAAAAAACGACAACAACAACAACAACACTGATATAAGTGGTGGAATAAAAGCAAGCCATGAACATCTGCTAAGGCCAATAATTTAAATACTAATGTCCGCCGGGCATTAGAACCGTTTTCATATTGCCTATTAAACTGTTATTTTATTTCATAAAAACAAAAAAAAAAAAAGAAAAACAAAAATAAAACATAAAAACAAACCAAAAAGGAATATTAAACAAAACATCCCATAGCTTGTTTGCAAACAAATAAAACCAAAATAAAACAGGCAACAAATAAATAAAGAGCTTTTTAACTGATTTCTAAAATACAGTGAAATGTCCTTTTTTTAGAACAATAGACAGGCAAAATGTCATTTTAAGAACTATGCATATTTTTGGGTTCCATTTAAGAACAAAAGTAATTAGCTATGAGCACATTGTCAAGAGTCTAAAAGAAGCCAAAGATTGGGGTCAGCAGGAATTACTATAGAAAAACAAAGAAAAAAAAAAATTTCGGTACTTTAAGATTACACGTCAAATTTTGACATATTAGAAATGCAAGCTTCATCAATATCAATGTTTTCCCAAAGTGGCGCATATAAGCAAAAAAAAACCTCCTAAGAAGAAAACACCACACCCTCCATGTGCATACAATATGTCTCCAAATTACAATTAGATTTTTATTTCACTTACATGCTGTCAACTGTTGAGATATTGACAAGGAATAAATCATAAAAGTTTAGAACTAGCAATCATATGTCTGGAAGGTACATGACATTTTGGTGATGGAGTGCTTAGGGTCATATGAACTCCTCTTATAAAAACGTTTGTGGGTTTTTAATGAATAGACAAAAAGAATTCTTATTTATGAATTAAGAATTTCCGATCATAAATTTTTCGATTTTACTTCGATTTTTGAACAAATTTTAGGCCAAATAAGTGCATTGTACGACGATTGATATGCTTTGGTTTTTGTTGATATTTCCCGATTTCTTTGCTTTTGAATCATTTCCAAGTTATGTAAAGGTTTGGCAATACGATACCAGTAAAATACGATTACTTTCGGTAGCACTTTTTTTCATATTGAAGTATTAGAGTAAAATTGCCCTCAAAAATACTTTATTCGGTAAAAAACTCGACATACTAGACACTGTTCAAACTATTGTTCATATACAGGTATTCTTAACAGTAAATTGACTGTATGAAGAACAAGATTAAATCGAATAAAACGAAATAAGTTTTTTTGAAAGATTTTTAATTTACTGTTACTGTACTGAAAAAAAAAGAAAAGAGTTGGCTGTGTCGTGGACACACCCGTAGGTTTCGACGTGACGGTGTTTCTTGTTGTTGTTTTTGTTGTTGATGTTGATGTTGATGTTGATGTTGATGTTGGTGTTGTTGTTGATGTTGATGTTGATATTGATGTTAATATTGATGTTGATGTTGATGTTGATGTTGATGTTGATGTTGATGTTGATGTTGATGTTGATGTTGATGTTGATGTTGATGTTGATGTTGATGTTGATGTTGATGTTGATGTTGATGTTGATGTTGATGTTGATGTTGATGTTGATGTTGATGTTAATGTCGATGTTGATGTTGATGTTGAGGTTGAGGTTGAGGTTGATGTTGATGTTGATGTTGGTGTTAATGTTGATGGTGCTGCTGATGTTGATGTTGATGTTGATGTTGATGTTGATGTTGATGTTGATGTTGATGTTGATGTTGATGTTGATGTTGATGTTGATGTTGATGTTGATGTTGATGTTGATGTTGATGTTGATGTTGATGTTGATGTTAATGTCGATGTTGATGTTGATGTTGAGGTTGAGGTTGAGGTTGATGTTGATGTTGATGTTGGTGTTAATGTTGATGTTGCTGCTGATGTTGATGTTGATGTTGATGTTGATGTTGATGTTGATGTTGATGTTGATGTTGATGTTGATGTTGATGTTGATGTTGATGTTGATGTTGATGTTGATGTTGATCTTGATGTTGATGTTGATGTTGATGTTGATGTTGATGTTGATGTTGATGTTGATGTTGATGTTGATGTTGATGTTGATGTTGATGTTGATGTTGATGTTGATGTTGATGTTGATGTTGATGTTGATATTGATGTTGATGTTGATGTTGCTGTTGATGTTGATGTCGATGTTGATGTTGATGTTAATGTTGAGGTTGATGTTGATGTTGATGTTGATGTTGATGTTGATGTTGATGTTGATGTTGATGTTGATGTTGATGTTGATGTTGATGTTGATGTTGATGTTGATGTTGATGTTGATGTTGATGTTGATGTTGATGTTGATGTTGATGTTGATGTTGATGTTGATGTTGATGTTGATGTTGATGTTGATGTTGATGTTGATGTTGATGTTGATGTTGATGTTGATGTTGATGTTGATGTTGATGTTGATGTTGATGTTGATGTTGATGTTGATGTTGATGTTGATGTTGATGTTGATGTTGATGTTGATGTTGATGTTGATGTTGATGTTGATGTTGATGTTGATGTTGATGTTGATGTTGATGTTGATGTTGATGTTGATGTTGATGTTGATGTTGATATTGATGTTGATGTTGATGTTGCTGTTGATGTTGATGTCGATGTTGATGTTGATGTTAATGTTGAGGTTGATGTTGATGTTGATGTTGATGTTGATGTTGATGTTGATGTTGATGTTGATGTTGATGTTGATGTTGATGTTGATGTTGATGTTGATGTTGATGTTGATGTTGATGTTGATGTTGATGTTGATGTTGATGTTGATGTTGATGTTGATGTTGATGTTGATGTTGATGTTGATGTTGATGTTGATGTTGATGTTGATGTTGATGTTGATGTTGATGTTGATGTTGATGTTGATGTTGATGTTGATGTTGATGTTGATGTTGATGTTGATGTTGATGTTGATGTTGATGTTGATGTTGATGTTGATGTTGATGTTGATGTTGATGTTGATGTTGATGTTGATGTTGATGTTGATGTTGATGTTGATGTTGATGTTGATGTTGATGTTGATGTTGATGTTGATGTTGATGTTGATGTTGATGTTGATGTTGATGTTGATGTTGATGTTGATGTTGATGTTGATGTTGATGTTGATGTTGATGTTGATGTTGATGTTGATGTTGATGTTGATGTTGATGTTGATGTTGATGTTGATGTTGATGTTGATGTTGATGTTGATGTTGATGTTGATGTTGATGTTGATATTGATGTTGATGTTGATGTTGATGTTGATGTTGATGTTGATGTTGATGTCGATGTTGATGTTGATGTTAATGTTGAGGTTGATGTTGATGTTGATGTTGATGTTGATGTTGATGTTGATGTTGATGTTGATGTTGATGTTGATGTTGATGTTGATGTTGATGTTGATGTTGATGTTGATGTTGATGTTGATGTTGATGTTGATGTTGATGTTGATGTTGATGTTGATGTTGATGTTGATGTTGATGTTGATGTTGATGTTGATGTTGATGTTGATGTTGATGTTGATGTTGATGTTGATTTTGATGTTGATGTTGATGTTGATGTTGATGTTGATGTTGATGTTGATGTTGATGTTGATGTTGATGTTGATGTTGATGTTGATGTCGATGTTGATGTTGATGTTAATGTTGAGGTTGATGTTGATGTTGGTGTTGATGTTGATGTTGGTGTTGATGTTAATGTTGAGGTTGATGTAGATGTTGTTATTGATGTTGATGTTGATGTTAATGTTGATGTTGAGATTGATGTTGATGTTGATGTTGAGGTTGATGTTGATGTTTATGTTGATGTTGATGTTGATTTTGATGTTGATGTTGATGTTGATGTTGATGTTGATGTTGATGTTGATGTTGATGTTGATGTTGATGTTGATGTTGATGTTGATGTTGATGTTGATGTTGATGTTGATGTTGATGTTGATGTTGATGTTGATGTTGATGTTGATGTTGATGTTGATGTTGATGTTGATGTTGATGTTGATGTTGATGTTGATGTTGATGTTGATGTTGATGTTGATGTTGATGTTGATGTTGATGTTGATGTTGATGTTGATGTTGATGTTGATGTTGATGTTGATGTTGATGTTGATGTTGATGTTGATGTTGATGTTGATGTTGATGTTGATGTTGATGTTGATGTTGATGTTGATGTTGATGTTGATGATGATGTTAGTGCAATAGTGATGCATATGCGTCACATTAGGAGGTTCTCTGAGGGGCCTCATGACGCCGTCAATTTTGTTTTTGTTATTTTTATCGTGTTCCCGAAATCCTCACCTTCATTTTCGTTCCTTAAAATATACCGTTACGCCAGTAGTCACAGAGTTAAAATTCCGTGCAATATGCTATTGTAATATTTGAAAAAAGAGATTTTTCTGTCAAATAAAATATCTAGATCTAATTTAGACTCCTCAACACGTGAAAGATCACTGTTTGCAAGAATAATTAAAAAATTTTCTTTTTTTTCAAACAAAAAGGCATTATATAGCATTTGGCAACATTAAAAAAGAGTTAATTATTTAACTGAACACCATTCATGTTATTTCAATCAATTTGAAGATGCATATGGTCGAAGTGTGAGAATACTGAATTAAACAACTTAATATCATTAGCATAGATTAAGCAGTTTCTATTCGGCAAGAAGTTTGGGAGATCGTTGATGAACAAGACAAACAGGAGTGGTACAAGGTGGCTTCCTTGGGGTATACCAGAATAGTTGTAAATAGATTTCGAAAAACTGTTTACTATACGACCGACTTGATATAGGACGGAAAAGTAAATATCCTGAGCCAGTGAGCCTAAGAGAAATAAAACTCCATTATGGAAAGTTTTTTTTTCAGAATAGAGTGCTGAATTCTGAAGTGAGGAAAGTGTTGAAAGTGAATTCTGAAGTGTTGTTATTTTTGTTGTTGTTGCTTTAGCTTTTGCTTTTGCTTTTGCTTTTGCTTTTGCTTTTGCTTTTGCTTTTGCTTTTACTTTTACTTTTGCTTTTGCTTTTGCTTTTGCTTTTGCTTTTACTTTTCTTTTAATTTTTTTTTTTTTTCCTTTTAATTTTGATTTAGATATAAATATAGATTTAAATTTAGATTTTGATTTTGACTTTAATTTGATTTTGATTCTGATTCTGATTCTGATTCTGATTGTGATTCTGATTTTGATTCTGATTTTGATTTGATTTTGATTTTGATTTTGATTTTGATTTTGATTTTGATTTTGATTTTGATTTTGATTTTGATTTTGATTTTGATTTTGATTTTGATTTTGATTTTGATTTTGATTTTGATTTTGATTTTGATTTTGATTTTGATTTTGATTTTGATTTTGATTTTGATTTTGATTTTGATTTTGATTTTGATTTTGATTTTGATTTTGATTTTGATTTTGATTTTGATTTTGATTTTGATTTTGATTTTGATTTTGATTTTGATTTTGATTTTGATTTTGATTTTGATTTTGATTTTGATTTTGATTTTGATTTTGATTTTGATTTTGATTTTGATTTTGATATTGATTTTGATTTTGATTTTGATTTTGATTTTGATTTTGATTTTGATTTTGATTTTGATTTTGATTTTGATTTTGATTTTGATTTTGATTTTGATTTTGATTTTGATTTTGATTTTGATTTTGATTTTGATTTTGATTTTGATTTTGACTCCATTGGTTGTGCTTTTCTGTGGCGCATTTTTCCTTAGCTGGATGCGATTAAACCATACTACAGCATTGCATTTATGTTACAAAGGACGATCTTTTTTATTTTTGTCATGTGCCCGAAGACCTCATCTTCATTTTCATTCCATAAAATTTATATTTGCACCACAGAGTTAAAATTGCATGCAACGTTTTTTCATTGTAGAAGCATTTTTATTGCATTATGTGGTTACCACCCTGAAATCATGACAGTAAAAATGTTTTATATTTTAGTTATGAGGCTTAATAGCACATCTATGCTGTCGTAAAATAAAATGTACCGTAGCACGCCTCCTGTGTGAATAATAATTCCATGCAACGATATTACATTTCTGTTACATAAGCTGCTATATTTACGACCTGACGACGTCAGAATTTTTTTAATTATTATTAGGCCAAGTATAAAACCTTAATTTTATTTTTTAAACATTTGTCGTAGCTATATACTCACTCAGTAATAATTCAATGCAACGCCCTTGAATGAATGTTGCATTATCGATCTTTCAGTGGCTCTCTCTGTATTCCCAAGACGTCAGAAATTGTTTGTCTAATTTTGTTGTATTTTTAATCCTGTGCGGTGAAACGTAACTTCGTCACGTCAAAATTGTTGGAGCAACCACGTTGATAAATGCTGAATGCAGTAAAACTGCAACATTAATTAAAAACGTTGCATGGAATTATAACTTCGTAACTATAGGCGCTACGGTAAATTTTACGGAACAACAGCAGAGCTGAGATTTTCGACCACATGATAAAAATAAAATAAAAATTAATGGCTTTATGAGGCCTTTCAGAGAATCGCTTAAAGAAACCTAAATGCACTATCATTGCATGGATTTATTGCAAGACGCTAAGGTGAGTGTAAATGTACCAAACAAAAGCATAAACAAAAATAGAAAATAAAAATAAAATTAAAATTAGAACAAGAATTGAGATATGGATAAGGACAAAAATTAGAAAAAGAATGAGGACAGGAATTTGGAGAAAGATTACGATCAAGAGTAACATAAGGAACATAAGAAGTAGGGCAAAGCTTAGGACATATATTGGAACATGGAATTGGACAAGGATAAGTACAAGGAATCAGATTAAGATGGGGAAAAGTATTAGGACAAGGAATCAGATTAAGCTGGAGAAAAGTATTAGGACAAGAATTAGGACAGATACTTAGGCTCATTTAAAGCCATATTTAGGGCAAGATTGAAAAAAGAATGAATACAAGGAAGAATGAGTACAAAGATAAAGAACAAGAATTTGGACACTCTGAGAACAAGATTAAGAACAAAGATGTGGAATATATGTGGGACGACAATAAGGAAGGGGATTCAAACAAGAAATGGGTAAGGAGTTGGGTTAAAACAACAATTTGGACAAGGATAAGAATAATTATTAGGAAAAGTATAAAGAAAAACAATAAGGATGAGGGCAAGTTTGGGAATAAAGGATACGCCAAAACCGCGACATAACCTACGCCATAACCTACGTGTGTGTCCTCGATACAACCAACTTATTTTTTTATAAAGTAAAGTTCTAGGGGTGCCAGAGTGTAAACAAATCTAAAAATTAATAAATGCATTCAAAGATGGAATCGGAGGTAAATGAATTATTAGTGCATGTTATTCTTCCTGTTAAGAACTAACCAATGACATAACTTTTAAGATCAGTTATAATGTAGTAAAGTTATATAAACAAGACCATTTTGGCTGTTGATAGAGACCACCTAAAAAATGTGTATGGTACTTAAATTCACTCAAGGTAAGCTTTAAATTTTTTTTTTTTTTTTTTTTAGCTTGAACCAAGGATGTCAGGTGGAATACCTATTCAGTCAAGTCTGCCTTGGTTCGAAATGGGGTGACAGATTAGTGGGAAGGAAAGGACAATCAAGTGAAACACGTGTAGGATGTTCTAAGCGTGGTGGAAGCCAAAGAAACATGTGAATTTGAATCAGAGGCAAGTGTTATGCCTTTACCTCAGTCAATTCAAGTTATAAGGCAATCTCATCCACAAACTTCTCTACCATCAACTACAACTTCAAGTCGTAAATATTGATGAATTTTTAATTTCAGTTAATTAGAAAATGAGAATAGAAAATTTAGAAAGGTTTAAAGCGAAGGACCATGGCCTGGCCGGGAATTGAAACCGGGACCTCTGGGGTAGCAGTCGAGCTCGCTACCTAGTCGACTACCGAGGCCGCTCAAATTTGTGAAGCTTATTTTGCTTTTTATAATAAAATCATTGACACATATAATTAAGTTCTCCTTATCAACAAGAGCTTTTCCAGATAAATAGAAACTTGCAAATGTTACTCCAAAAAGAATAGCCAGCCCCACAATACCACAATATTTCCGACCGATTAGCATTCTAATTGCTTTTTCCAAAATTTTTGAAAAATTTTTGAAAAATTTTTGTCGACTCAAATTGTTAACCACTTAAATAAGCACAAACTTTTATCTGTAAACCAGTCAGGCTTTCGAGCTGGCCACAGTTGCGCAACAGCAATGTTGAAAGTAATGCATGACATTCGTACCAAATACGATACAGGTGATCTTACAATTTTGGTTCTGCTCGACTTCTCAAAAGCTTTCGACACGCTAAATCATGACTTAAAAAAGGTAAAGCACTATTTTGCTTTTAGCAATTTCGCGGTCGAATTATTAAAAAGCTATTTTGACAGATAGGTTGCAGCGGGTTTGCTGTCAAGACAAAGTTTCTAACCTAAAAAGTATATTATCTGGTGTTCCACAGGGATCTATCCTTGGTCCTGTCTTATTTAGTATTTTTATAAACGACATTGAACAATGCTGTGATAATGTTTCAATGCATTTCTACGCTGATGACGCCCACGTGTATTTTTCAAGGCCTATAGGTTTGTCCGAAGACCTTATGGACCTATGTGGAATTAGTCAATGGGCTAAAGAAAATAGCCTAAATTTAAATGCTTCCAAAACACAACCGTTGGCAATCTCGCATGACAAATATGATATAAAATCACTACCCCATATAACACTTGCTGGACTACCAATTAAATTTGAAAGATGCGTTACCAGTTTAGGTTTTATAATTAATTCAAAGTTAGATTGTAAAGATCATATTAACTGCTTGATTGGTAAAATATATATGGTGCTCAGGAAACTATGGCTTTCTGTTAAGTTTACTTCACAAGAGGCGAAGTTGAAACTCACTAGAACTTTTATAATACCATTGATCTCATACAGTAAACTGGGGCCTGTTTCTCAAAAAATACAAGTCTTATAATACAAGTGAAATACTTGTAGAACGGAGTAATTGAACAAGCGTCTGTTTCTCGAAAATATACTTGCAGAATACAAGCTACAAGTCTATTTACCTTTTTTACAAGTCTCAAAAATAATTAAAAATTAAATTCTGTTTCTCAAAACTTACTTTAACACTTGTAGCTTGTGGCAATCTGTCAAAAATTATGACAGTCTCGCAAGTCTCTTAAAATATTTACAAGAAACATAAATAATCAAAAATAAAAATAATTTTTATCAAAAAATAAAAGCTGTCAGAGAAATGTGGTCAAGTGATTCAAGTAGCGATGAGGAATTCATAGTTATAAGAAAATCAAGGATTATTAGACCGCGGATTAATTATGGATATCGTATGAATTCAACGAGAGGTTTCGCTTGGCAGCACATAAGCTGGAATATCTTGGCAACCTATTAGGACGCCAATTGAAAAGATGTACTGGAAAAAGCAATGCCGTGTCCGTTGAATTACAATTGCAAATTGCTCTCCATTGGATGGGGACAGGAGCGCAGTACCATGCAATTGGAGATATGCATGGTGTTAGCAAAGCCAGTGTTTGCAAAGCTATCCAGAATGTTGTAAGTGCTGTATATAATACGTTACCCCAACTTTACGTAAAATGTCCAGAAAATGTTCAGGTGATCGTAGAACGCTTCTTTGCCATAAAAGGAATGCTAATGGTCTGCGGATGCATCGATGGAACTCTCATCAAAATAGATGCTCCTACCGAACACGAAGAAGCTTATGTAGACCGACATGGAAACCACTCAATAACGTGCATGGTTGTTTGTGGACCGGACTTTCAATTTTATTATTCATACGCTAATTGGCCTGGAAGTACGCATGATGCTCGAGTTTTAAAAAATAGTGGCATATTTCAACAAATGGAAAATGGTTGGCGGCCTTTCCCAAACGGAATACTTCTTGGAGACTCTGCGTATCCACTTAAAGATTGGTTAATTCCTCCAATTTTAACCGATATAAATAATGAACCCAACCGCCGATTTCTAAGGGCTCATAAGTCCACTCGAAGAATTATTGAAAACGCCATCGGTGTTTTAAAAGAAAAATTTCCATGTCTCAACTATTTGCGACTAGAGCCAAAAAAAGCATGTGAAGTATTTAACAGTTGCGTAGCTTTATGCAACTTTGCACGATTTGACGATGAGTATACAATAAATGAGACTTCTGATAACGCTGACGAAGGCGATGCAACTCCTTCTCTGGAAGTAGCTAATGATGAAGAGCAACCAATTGATAGAAGAGGGCAGAGCAAACTTCAAACAATTTTCAAGTTTTTTAGGAACTAAAATTATTCATTAAAAAATAAAAATTTTGTCAATCTCTACAAAAATTAAATTTGGAATAAAATCTTCTTTACATACATACATGAATGATATCCTTTAAGTTAATACAGTTCAAAAAGTATTCGCTAGAGCGTTCCGCGAATGGAATACAAATACTCGGTCATTAACTTTTAGTTACATATTTTAGACAAGTTTAAAACTTTTCTACTCGGATTTGTTTTAAAAGCCGTTTTAGAATTGACTTTCTCTTAGTCAAAATATCTTCATAGCTCAAGGGCTAGCTAATCATTTATAGTTTCAAAAACGGTAATAAATAGACAAATATTTTTTATAATATAGATTACTCAGTCTTCATTTTATTGTTATAGGTGGCTTTAATATACCTACACTAACGGAAATAACGCGTATTAACATTATCCACGCCTGTGTATACATTTTATTTAAATATTTACGTGAATAAATCAAATATTTACCTCACAGCAAGTTTTTTCCCCGTATATAAATTTTATTTACACCACACACATATTCCATACAGCTGAAATAGACGACAAGCAGCAACAGCATCGTACTCTGTTCCTGCAGTTTATTTCTTGCAGTTGCAGGTTTCTTATAGTTCTCGTTTAGTTTTTGTTGCAAGGGTAATATAGCCTGGATGTTTGGCAAAGATGATTTGTGAGGTCGATGGGTGGTCGCTTGATGAAATTATGTAGGGTGGAATGACAACTCGATATTTTCTGACGGATGTCTTGAACCAGTTGTCATTTACCTGCATATTTTGCTTCTTATAAATTCTAATTCTTATTGAATTTAAATATGTTGTTTTTTAAATTCAATATTTTTATATAAATTTTCTTTAAATGCGATAGTTTTATTTTCAAATGTTAAATATTTGAAAGATATTTTAAAAAAATTCGTGCGTAATAAAAATATATTTCTTATTAATTCTGTTTAAATATTTAAGTATTTTATTTAATTAAAGAAGTATTTAAATAAATTTTAAATATTTACGTAGTCGATTTATGTAAATGCGTTATTGGTGCAAAATTAACTCGCTTTTTGGATGAAATAAAAAAGTTTTTAGATATATTTAATATTTTTTTCTCTTAGTGTACTACCATTAAATCTAATAAATACTAAATATTGCCATGTAAAGCCGTTCGGAGTCGGCATAAAACTAGTAGGACCAGTTCTCGATCAATTGTGTTCAAACATTCAATAACACACACAACACAATTTGATCATTAGAAGTTTGGTCAATGTCCTTTCAAGGGCTGAAATTGCTAGCTTATTTTTATTTTTTATTTTTTTTTACTTTTTTATCAGAGGGAGCTTTTAGCCCCTTGACTACAGGTCCGAAAGGAACACATTAATGCCAATTCTATTTTAAGAATTTTTCAATTAAGCTACGCATACATTTGAAAGTGTTGTGGGTGAAGCAAATAGAAAGGTCCTAATATTTATTTCAATAATAAAAATCCTTTTAAGTTCTAAACGAAAAAAAACAAACATGAAATGGTCTTTTTGCATTTTAATTCAATTATAATGACATTTGTATAACCCCTAAAAGGCCAGTTAAACCCACAACAAATACAATAAATTCCTGCTTAACCCCAATAAATTTGAAAAACAAAGCTTTTTGTGTTTGCATAGTTTTTTTTTTTTTTTTTTTTTTGAATGAGGATAAGACAACTTAATGAGCTGTAATAAGTTTTAAGCTATTAGCACGAATAGATGACGATAAAGTCAAATGATGTGAGGTAGACACGTTCAAAAACATGGCTAAAATGGCAAAGTCACCCAGTACTGGGCTAAACATTAAAACAAGTTAAGAAGAATAACAAACAAACAAACTACGAGTAGCTAACAAAGGCAAAACGCAAAAAAAAGTGTAGCTCTAATCTAAGCGTAGATTTTGGTTTTTGCTTTCATTTTACTTTTGTTCCGAGCCATTCAAATTGACTGCTTTTTGTGTAAACCTTTTAAGGATTTAGGTAGGTAATATTTTTTGTTGTACTTTTGACTCTATTGTTTTTTTGGTTTTTTGTTTTTTTTTTGTTTTTTTGTTTTTTGATAATTTTTCGTTTTAGTTGATTTTGTGGATTTTGTTGATTTTAAGCTTCAGGTGTTCAACTCTTGCTGGGGTCACACGACAGACAAAGTGGTGCGCTGCCATTAGGTAAATTTTATCTATTTCTACAACATACAACCGCATTCTTCATGCTGTCACTCCGGTAGTTTGGCAAGTTGGCAACCCTTTCAAAAGCTTTCAAAGCTTACAACGTTTGTGCGGACTGGTGTGCTGGATATTGCTTGAAAGAATTGGTTAGAAAAGAGATAAAAATGTTGAATTTTCGAACAGTGCGAAAGAAAAGAAAAAATAAAAAAAAAAAACAAAAAAACAACAAAAAAAAACATTTTTGGGTAATTTATCTTTGTTAGATTTGCTTTATGTACGTTTTATAGGGAAATCAAGGGTACTTTCAATGGTCGGCGGTTGAAATGGGGTGGTATGGGGCATGGGATGGCGATGACGTGAAGCTGTAGCTGTGGGTTGAGTGAAGCGAGCACTTGGTTTGCTTAGTTAGCTTCATTGTGTTCACTTTGGTGTGGGTGACACGAAGGCCTTCCCTCGATAGAAACCTCAAAAACCATTTTTTACCATTTTTTATTTTTTTTTTCCTATATTATTCATGAAAAGCTGAAGCTGCTGGTGGAATTTGTTGTAATTCGTAAAACAAAGTGAAAATATGAGTGTGAAGTGGGGAGCATGTACAAGAGTCGGGTAGTTTTTGACTCCTACCTACAACTATTACTAATTACTAAATGCAAATTTTAGGCGTGTTGGTGGCCATTAACTTAATTTGGGTCTTGATGGCAGTGATAGTTTATTTTTTCAGAAAAAATGCAATTATACGCAATCTCATCACATTTTCAGTGATTTTTGCTTTTATATCGTTTACGATAAAAACTCGTAAGTAACATAAAAAGCTTTAACCCTTAAAATCCTGTTTTTTTTTTTAACTAACAAATAAAATAAATGTTATAAAAGTCAACATTTAAGTATAAAACCAACATTTTTGAATAAGTTTTGTTCTGATACGAGGACAACCTTTTTAGTCTTGCGCCTCGGCAACACTAAGCATTACCAGATGAATTTCGACAGTTCCATTCAAAAATTTGATGTTTTCTAGCCTAAATATACTCACAACATTTTTATGTATGTGCGCTTATTGTGCTGTTTACAGTGGTTTGAAAATTGTTTTTCAGCAAAATGGAATTGACACGTGAACATTTTCGGCTGATCATTTTCTACGATTTTCATTTTCTACGTATATTGGCAAGAAAAGAATGCATCGATAAAATTAGTTCCACTATGAAAAGCTTATTCAAAGAGTTCGAGATTGGCCGTCATTGTCTCCAAGACGAATTTGGAGAATGACTGCTGTGGCAGAAAACATCGGTGCTGTGTGTGAACTATTTTAAGCAGACCGACATGTGATTTACCGTGAGATGGAGACATCCCTGGGCATTAGTGGAACTAGCATACATTTGATTTTACATGTGCATTTAGGCATTAGGAAGATTTGTTCCCGTTGGATACCCCCATAATTTGACATCTTCAATCGACCCAAAACTCTTGCCGCCATTTTGTTTTTTGCTTGGTAAATAAGCCACAGGGTAAATCTGGAGAATATATTGGATGTGTTAGCAGTTCGTAGACGAATTTTTGGCTTCTGCCATGGCAACTACTGACGCACAGTGGCTCGATCTGGCATTTCTCGTTGCAAAAATAATAACCTCTGAATGAATTGATGAGGAGGACGATCCTCACAAGGCAACGCGTGAGGGTCATGGGGGCGATCTTCACATGACAACGTGTCTGACTGCCTCAACCTGGTGAGGCCAGCATTATCCATGTTGAAATCGTCTCAAGTCGACTCAAACCTCTCCGTGGTGTCCTCTAGAAATGGCAAACTTTAAAGGGTTGTGCGTTAGGTTTAAAGCCCACCACGTAAAAAAACAATTTCAATGAAACGTAAAAGAATAAAAATAAAAATTATCCCCAAATCTGATGAGGACTACCGCAAACGAAAAACTGACAATGATTTACGGATATGCACTTGGAACATCCGAACTCTTAATTGGGATGGTGTCTCTATCCAACTGAGAGATATCTTAGAAAGATACAAAGCTGATATCACTGCAATCCAAGAAATGCGATGGAAGGGACAGGGTTGCTTACGACAAGCATCCTGTGATATCTACTACAGCGGCCATGCGGAGAAGCACGAGTTTGGATGCGGATTCGTGGTTGGCAAGAGACTACGACATCATGTCCTGCGATTCACACATGGGAACGAACGACTTGCCATAATCCGTTTCAAGGCAAAATTTTTCAATATAAGCCTGATATGTGCGCATGCTCCGACAGAAGACAAAAAGGATGAGACCAAAGACAGCTTCTACGAGCGCCTTGAAGAGGCCTATGAGCGCAGCCCACGCTACGGCATAAAAATCGTGCTTGGTGACTTTAACGCCAAGGTGGGAAAAGAAAATATCTTTGGTCCAACAGTCGGAAAGTTCAGCCTCCACGACAATACCTCCGATAACGGAATGAGGCTGATTGACTTTGCCGCAGCGCAAAACATGGTCGTTAGTAGCACTAGATTCAAGCATCTCAATATTCATAAAGCAACTTGGCTGCCTCCTGATCAAAAAACGCGCAACCAAATTGATCACGTTTTGATTGACGGAAGGCACTCTTCCAGTGTTTTAACTGTTGGTTGCGCACAGACGTGTAAGGATCTTGGCTGCGACAAGATAATGATCCGAGTCTATATTGGCACCACGGATCGTACAGTTACTTGAAAAAACCATCAAATTTCACCAGCTCTACAAAGGGAACTATTTGTTCAATTCTTTTAAAAACCTTGAATAATTGCTTTTCCCATAAACCTTGAATAATTGCTGAACAAACCCCATTATTACATTTGCCAATTTTAACCAACCAAAATTAATTTTAACCACTTTTTAAAAATCAAGCCATTGTGAGACGTGTGCTCCGGTGCGTTGTTATCATTGCGCCGATAACGTTTATATGTCCAAATATTCGTGTAAAACATGATGTACTCACTCATTTGAGATGCCTATAGCCTCAGTTATCTCACCCTATTTCATTCTCCGACCGTCTAATATCATTTCATAGATTTTATGGACGATTTCTATAGTGACCGACGTCTTTAGGGCGATCTGGACATTCAGCGTCACTTGCGCTGGTAAGACCACAACGGAATTCAGTTAAGCACTTCTTAACCATTGACATTGAAGATACAGTGTCTCCATAGTATATATCAAACTTTTCTTTGGTTTTGGAGATGGTTTTTTTGGCAAAAATAATGCTTGATGAATACATGAAATTCACTTTTTCCATTTTCGTCGAAATTCTCTAGTTTATCTGCTTTCAATGGCTGTCAAAATACAAATTAAACAACCCAGCTTGCTCAAAATTTGACTGAAGTCTATTAATATATGGTAGTTGCTAGGAGCAGTATTGCCTTTAAAGTAACTACGTGGGAATTCAAAAAGTCACTGACTTCTCGAATTGCCCTCGTATAAATATACAATTTTCCTTTGGATTTTGTATACATACATACATAACACTAAGAAATTTATTAGTAAATACATTAAATATTTACTAAATATGTTTATTGTTCCACAAATTGAGTGCAAAAAACCTTGCACTCATAACAAGATTCACAAAAAATTTAAGCCAAAATTTGCATTCCACACAATATTCCCAAACAATGACACCATAACAGCAACATACATAGGAAGAACTTTTCCAACCAAAAAATTTTGTCAAATTTCCCCAAAGCTAAAACTTATGACTAAAACACTAGGACAACTGCAAAAACTAAAGAAATCTTTGACACAAACACAAAAAAAAACTTTTGATTACTCGCTCGCTCTATAAGATAGAATATATATGACACAAGAGAGCAAAACTTATCTTAGACACGATATGCAAAGCGTCACACATACAAGAGCACTCACTGACATGCTAAAAGACACACACACACACCCCCAAAGCAGCACATGGAATTAGCTATGTACTCGTTTTTCAAGTCTTGGAATTAGATTAGATGATATTAGATTAGAAATAAACGTCAAGCGGTAGCTCAAGTTTAATGAATAACATAAGAAAAAAAAAAAAAAAAAAGAAAAAAAAAAAAACCATTCGCCATTAAAAGAGCAAAGGAAGAGGAAAGAAGATAAATTTAAGCAAATTATTATAATAAAGAAATTAAAACATGTTACAAAGAAATGCGGAAGAATGATACGTAAAACTAGGATATTAAGTTTAAGTGTTTTTTAAAAGCATTTTTTGTTGGCAAGTAAGTGGCTTTTAGGCACTTTTTGTTAAATTCATTAAAATAGAGCAAATATTTTATCTCACTAAAAATAATAGAAAAAACAAAAACAAAAACAAAAAAAAAAAAACAAAAACATTGAGTTCCATGTCCGAGAAAGTATAAATGCCTAAACTTACAAAACCAGGTCATTAATACAGAGTGTATCAACAAGAGATATAAAAATGGATTTTTAAATAAAAAAAAACAATTGTTTGGATGTCTTCTAGGTTAGGTTAGGTTAAGAGGGAAGGGCAACCCGATGTTGCCTACTCGGGGGCCTATTGGTCCATTGTGGTTCCCTATGTTTGTGAACCTAAATGTGGCAAAACCAAAATAGAAATCTTAGTCACTTGAGCAAGGTTGGTCGAACCAACCGGTGCTCCGTATGAATCTGAAAAGATCCATCAGTGATACGTCCACGAGCTCTTGCAGTTCTCCGTACACTCTGCTTCCCATGTGGCGAAGTCGGCGTTGTTGGAGATTGGAGATTGTGACACTCGCAAAGTAGATGCTTGATGGTTTCTGTTTCCTCGACATCTCCACAGCTTCTGCAGAAGTCTGGGTGCGGGATTCCTAGTCGCGAGGCCATTGTGCCTATACAAAAATGCCCCGTGAGGACCCCTATGCGAGTTTCATTTTTACTCATTGAAAGTAGGAATTGGGTCCTTTTTTCGCAGAGCTTAGGCCAGACATGGCGAGAGATAACACAGTCGTCTCTATTTGACCAAGAGCTATTTGTGCTATTTCTGGCTTTATCATTTATTTTCTTCTTGAATTCTCCGATTGGAGCCATGATCGACCCAATCACAGAACTACTTTCCAGTTTAGAGCCCTCCCTAGCCAATCTGTCTGCTATTTCGTTTCCCTCTATGTCTCGATGACTGGGTGCCCAGCAGATATTGATCTTGTGGGGAGGACTGATTCTGGTGAGAGCTTGCCGGCAACTCAGTACAGTACTTCTAAATTTCCAAGAGATTATAATATAAAGGGTGTCCCAACAAGAACGCAATTTTTAAATGTGGCAACACTGGAAGTGTCATTGTTTGACATTTGAAAAATTGTTACTGTTTGCTAGTAGAAGGTACGGGGTTAGTAAAAATGGAGCGCTACACGAATGAACAACGCATTCTCATTGTGAAATTGTTTTTCTAAAATGGTGAAAGTTTTGCGGCTACAGTTCGCAAATTGTGATCAATTTGGGGTCACAATAATGCTCCAAAAGAGTCAACTGTAAAGAGATTAATGGATAAATTTGCCGAAACTGGGTCTGTTAGTGATGTAAAGACAACAACGCGCCTTCGACCAGGTCGATCGACCGAAAATGTCGCAACTGTACGTGATGATGTCGCTCAAACTCCATCCACCTCAATTCGACACCGAGCTCAACAAATTGGTGTCTCCAAATCCACTATGCAGCGAATTTTGACGAAAGATTTGCATCTTCATGCATACAAAGTTCAATTGACTCAGGAACTGAAGCCAGCTTTTTTATTGGAGAGACAATATAAAAATGCTGATTTTGCCGCTAAAATCATCTTCAGTGACGAGGCCCATTTCCATCTTGATGGCTTCGTCAATAGGCAGAATTGTCGCATTTGGGGTGAGGAAAATCCTCGAATGATTCACGAGAAGCAAATGCATCCTCAACGTGTCACTGTGTGGTGTGGTTTTTGGGCTGGAGGAATCATTGGACCTTTTTTTTATGAAAATGAGGCAGGTCAAGCACAAACAGTCAATGGTGTTCGGTATCGTGAAATGATACTCAGTTTTTTCTTGCCTAGAATTGAAGAAATGAATGTGGAGGGCATGTGGTTCCAACAAGACGGCGCACAGTGCTTTGTCCCATAGGAAAAATTAAAATAAAATAAAATAAAGTGCTTAGAATATTTAAGTACTATACATTTTTGTAAAGCTAACAAAGTACCTTAAATGAATTCGTAAATAGAATTTATCATCTCGTCTTTTTGTTAACAGTAGAGGGCGCTAAAGTCAGAAAACGTTTGAGGTAAAACTGTTGAACGGAAAAACGGTTTTTACTGGTTACAAAACAAATTTTTAAAAAATCATTTTTTATTGTATTGCTTTGAAACTTAACAGTTTTGTTTATAACTATAGGAACAAAAAAACAAAAATAAATTTTTGTAAATATTTTATATAGAAATGTTGTTTGTGCCATCGAAAACTTTTACGATTTTTTATTTGGAATTCCCAAAATGCAAAAGTTTGATAGACTGAAAAATTTTTTTTTTTAAAGAATAGGTAATTTTTTGTTTGTGATTTAAGGACATTTTAAAGGGTTTAAATAGAATATGTAAAAAAGTTTTAGATTTTTCACCCGAAAATGTAAAAATGATATGAATTTTTTAAGACATATTTCCTAAGTTTCAGAAAAAGTTGCAAAGACCTAAGTTTATGGTACTGCCAAAATTTAAAAAAAAATAAGTTTATACAATTTTTTTTTTATTACTATAAAAAATGAATCAAATTTTGATGTAGTGTATTTTTATTATATAGTGACAAAAAGTTACCAAAATTGAAAGAATATTTTTTTTTTTTGGCGGAATCCCTAAAGTTTTGCAAACTTTGAAAAAATTAAAATAATATATAAATAAAAAGTAGGTGATTTTTTATTTTTCATTTATATACTTTGTTAACAAATCTAATCACTAGTAAAAAAAATTTAAGATTTTTAACCGGAAATTTGAAATTTTGTATTTTTTTAAAACATATATATTTTTTAGTTTTACAAAGACCAAAAATATGAATATATAATTTTTTCCAAGTAAAGGGCTCCAGCGACGTTCAATGTTCAATTCAATTTTTGCAAGCGGTGCAATTTAATTGACTGTAGGTCTGTTTGAGAACTTTTCGAGTAAAAAATATCAAGTTACTTTTACTGGGAGAGTAAGACTGATTTTACTCTCTCAGTAAAAAATATGACAACAAGTAAACGAACGACATCCAGTAAAAAGTATCAAGTAATCAACATTTGTTTGTAAACAGCTGATTCATGTTTTCCTTTTTGCTTTTCGTTTCATTGTTTTCCCTATGTTTCAACTCATTTACTCCGTGAACACCCTGAACTTTGTTGTTGTGTGTGCTAATAATAAGCTGACGATATGACTTGTTATTTACATTTTGCGATTATCCCATACAAGAAAAAACGACGAGAGAAAATACAAATAGAGACTGAATGGCTCTTTTTTTATTAATGTCGGTTCCGGAACTATCCTCACTTAGGTCTACAAAACACATAAAAAAATTATGAATTCAAAGAAATTGAGAAATACATTTTGAAAGAAAACATCATAAATTACAATTTAAATTAATTATCTTATTTGTTGAGCAAATTTAGAAACAAATTTATTTATGACCCTTTTTAAAGAGAATATTAAATTATTTGCATTTTGATTACAAATGTAGCAAAAATTTAGTTTATGAGAAAAAGGATACATAGGAGATGGTTATGTCCTTGCATCGAATGAAGCAAAATTTCTCAGAGAGCTCAAAAACATAGTTTTGTAAGTTGTTATTAGTTTTTAGTGCATTTGGATCACAAATGTAGCTAAAATTTAGTTTTTGAGAAAAAGGATGTATGGGAGATGGTCATGTCCTTGTATCGAATGAAGCGAAATTTCCCAGAGAGACCAAAAAAAATAGTTTTATAAGTTTTCAGTGCATTCTGATCACTAATGTAGTTACAATTTAGTTTTTGAGAAAAATTATATATGGGAGGTAGTCATGTCCTTGCACCGAATGAAACAAAATTAACCACTAAGCTAAAAGACATATTTTAACAGATAGTTACCAATTTTCGATTTATTCTATATACAATTATAGCTAAAATTAAACTTTTAAATTTAAAGATGTATGGGAGGTAGTCATGTCCTTGCACCGATTTTTCCGAAACTTCGAATTTTTCTTAATTAACATATTTTGAACCAGCACAGCAAATTTCATTTTTCTGCGATAATTTCTCTAATTTTGCCGATTCACTATATGGGGACAAAGCACTGTGCGGCGCCACATGTCATACAGCCAGAGAAACAATTCAATTGCTGCATCAATCATTTTCCGGTCGTGTTATTTCGCGTTTTGGAAATCAGAATTGGCCGCCTAGATCGTGCGATTTAACACCATTAGATTTTTTTCTTTGGGGTTTTTTAGTCGATGGTTTATGCGAATAAGCCGACGACGACTCGAGCCTTAAAAGAGGAAATTTCATTAAAAGATCGCGTGCATGCCAGCAAAGCCGCGGCGGCCATCTGCACGATATATTGTTCCATACATCTGTCTACTTTACGATATAAAAAAGTTTTACGATTTTTTTTTTAAATATCTGTGTTTTATATAAAATTTAAAAATTGCGTTCTTGTTGGGATACCCTTTACAAACACTAGCTTTTTCTCGGTGCGCTTTGCTGCACCTTATTTAGATAAGTACCGGAAAATGTTGCAATGCCTGCAGTGTTATTATTCCTAAACCATCTCGTACTCGTAACATAGGTGTCGTTCATAAATTACGTGACCGATTTTAAATTTTTTTTACCCCCCTCCAGTACTCTTCGCAGTGCATTTCAAAAACACTCCCCTCCACCCCATAAAGTAACGTAGTATATGAAACAAAAAAAATTAATTGATTAAAATATATTCGAAAATAGAAAAAATAACTGTCGAAAAGCAAGCAAAGAAAAATTATGCCCTTACTACACTTGCTAATAGTTAACAGTCAATTTAGATGGACAAACATGAAGATGTAAGGATTAAATGGGTTGTATTAATTTAAATTTTTTCGAGTTTTTCTTATTTTTGGTCACATTACTATATCTCAGACCCCCATTCGTTACTTAAGGTAGTATATTTTAAAACATCTCTCTCTTCTAAACTGGTAACGTAATTTATGAATGACCCCAAAGTTACTGCGTAAATTTCAGCTCAATCGGCTCAGTGGTTTTAGAGTCTATAGCAGCGTTCTCTATTGTAAATTTTTTGCATTTTTCATTTCCCAGTAGCAGGATATTACCAAGCAGTAACTTCATTTTTACTTCTATGTTCTTTGTCTTTTACTTCCATAGCTTTTCTGTGTCATAAATTTGGCTTGTATGGGTGGAGACACACCCCCTTGTCCAATGCATGTCACCTTTCTAGTAGAAGGACATCACCAAATGGTATCTACATTCTGAGTTTCAATGTTCTGTGATTTTTACTTCTATAGCTATTCTGTATCGTAAATTTGGGTTATATGGGTGGAGCCACGTCCCGTTTTAAAATGCCCGTGCTAGTTTTTCAGTAGAAAGAGCTTCTTTGTTATACGACATTTAGTTCCAAAGCAATTCGATATCATAAATTTGGCCTGTGTGGCCAAATTTCCCCTTATCTAATGTTCGCTAAAATATATAGTAACTGCCTCTTGGGCCCATACCATCTACGTATCAAGTTTCACTATCAAAACATGTACAATTCAGGAATAATAATTATTTCTAAAAAGTGGGCGTATAGTTAGACCACGCCCAGTTTTAGTATAGTTGCCGACAGTAACCATACAAACTTATTAACCAAATTTAGTCTAACCGTCTTAAATATAGCATTTTTATTGATTTGTGGGCGGTAAAAGGGGGTATGGATAAAAAGGGGTATTGAAAATTTTTAATATGCCCATATTTTTCGTGCAAATGCAAAATAAAGTGAGACTTGCCAAATTATTTCAATATTCCATTTATTTCCAATTTCCCTTGCAAATATTTCTCTATAAACTATGTGTGCACCTGTATTTATTCACACCTGTATTGTTGTATAAGTTCACTAAAATGCCTATAATTCATGAACCAATACACATACAAAGACCGTTTATTCATAAAAACCTTCGTATTGACGTCACCTTTCATGGGAAAGAAACAAAATCGATTCACGCATTACCGAGAACATCAATTTCATACACAATGCAACTTATTTTTATATATATAGAATAAGGTATTTGTAAATCTCTACTTAAGTATAAATATTTTTTTAATAAACGTCAAAATAGGCGGCCTCGGTGGTCGAGTAGGTAGCGTGCTCGACTGCTACCCCAGAGGTCTCGGGTTCGATTCGCGCATTTGCAATTTTCTACCCTCATTTCTAATCAACTGAAATTGAAATTGTAGTTGATAATAGAGAAGTTTGTGGATGAGATTGCTTTATAACTCGAACTGAATGTGGTAAAGGCACAACACTTGCCTCTGATTCAAATTCACATGTTTCTTTGGCTTTCTACCACGCTTAGAACATCCCACATATGTCTCACTTGAGAGATCTTTCCTTTCTACTCCATTTCGAACCAAGGCAGACTTGGCTGAATAGGTATTCCACTTGAAATCTTTGGTTCAAAGCTAAAAAAAAGTAGAGTGTTATATTGGCTTTCATAATTTTATTCGGAAAATTTGTTAAAAATATTCCAAACAAACGATGCTAGCTATGTTACTATGTTACTATTAAGTCAATGTGAATTGGATGACTGATGATCGAACAATTATCAAAGCATCAATCACAGGATTACCTGAAAAGACTTACCCGTGCAATGATTTAATCTATATATATAAAAATGGTGTGAAAAATGTATGTAATTCATCAAATGAGAACGGCTGGGCCGATTTGGCTCAAATTTTTTTTCAGTTGTTTTGTAATTGCCAGGAGAAAGTTTTTACGAAAGAAAATTTTGGGAAAACCCTCCGGGAAAGTCGGGAAATTGGAATAATCGAAAACTGATTTTTGTTTGTATGGGATTTTGTGCGCAATTGTTCCGGAATGGCTTTTCGAATGGAAAAATATAAAATTCTTAGTGGAAAACTCGGAAAATTCTGGTAAAACGCAAAAAATTAAAATTTTTTTTTTAAATTTTGCTTTTTATCGCATGATTTCATGATTTTTGACGACGTAAAGGTGGAAAATTCGTTGTGTAGCATGAAAATTTTGGATAATTGTGAATTTCATTGCAATAAAAGACGTTTTGCGTGAATTATGGGTGGAGAAGTTAATGAGATAAATAATAGATGTCGCTGTGCTACAATCAATGCCACAACCCGAGAGATGCCGTTATACATTGACTTACAATTGACAACATTGACAAATTTCTTTTCGACATGTGAAAGCGATCCGTTCGTAAGGACTTTACTCTATTCGGAAATGCCACGCTTTTATATATGGAACGCTGTATCGAAGAAATTTCAACGCCGGAAGAAAGGTGATGCTGTTGCTGGATTCGCTGATGTCTATTCGACTGATGCCCTCGGACGAATATACACAGTTCATCCATGCCAAGATGAATGCTTCTATCTTCGCTTACTTTTGGTGAATATTAGAGGCCCTACATCCTTCGATTCCCTGCGTACCGTGGATGGTGAGCTGTGCGCCACTTTTCGGGAGGCTTGCCAAAGTTTGAATTTGCTCGAAAACGATACACATTGGGACTCAACGGTCGCCGATGTAACTGTTTCTGCACCAGCGAATCAAATTCGTACATTGTTTGCAATCATCATAGCCACATGTCATCCGTCGAACCCGACTGCATTGTGGGACAAATACAAGGATGAAATGGCTGACGAAATTTTGCACAGAGTTCGCACGACAACTTCGAATTTCGATCTTGAAATTAACGACGAGATGCGCAACGAAGCGTTATTTTTGGTCGAAGACATGTGCGTTCTCATGTGCGACAGTCTGCTGTCGACATTGGGAATGCTAGCGCCCAAATCGTTCAATGTACGATGCATTCAATCGCGAATTGCAACGGGAATAAGACTATGATCGAGATGAGCTGGCCTAAAGAGTCCGAACAAATGTGCCGCTGTTGAATGCCGAGCAGAAGAACGTGTACGATTCGCTGATGAAGGTTGTTGACGATAGAACAGGAGGTATTGACTTTTTCGATGCTCCCGGTGGGACAGGCAAGACATTCGTTATTTCGCTGATTCTGGCAAAAATTCGGTCAAGATCTCAAATTGCGTTGGCTGTTGCATCCTCCTCAAAATTGACCACGCACATGAGAGTCACGTTGCAGAACGACCCATCGGCTGCTGAATTTTCGAGACAACTGCTGGCGCTTGGCAATGGTCAAATTCCTGGTTGATGTTTCGACTGGATTGATATCGTTCCCGGCAAATTTTTGCGAGTTCACATCGTCGAAAGAGGAACTCATCACCAAAGTGTTCCCCGGCATTGCACAAAATTATAAAAATCTCGATTGGATTAGTGAACGGGCAATACTAGCAGCGAAGAATACGGACGTCGATAGCTTGAATTTCATTATTCAAAGTCAAATCTCTGGAGAACTGCATTCATACAAATCCATTGACAGCGTGAGAGACGAGTATGAAGCGACTAACTATCCGACGGAGTTTTTGAACTAGCTTGATGTGCCAGTTGAACTAGCTTGATGTGCCGCCGCATAATTTACAGCTAAAGGTGGGATCAATCATAATCATGCTGCGGAATCTGAATCATCCAAAATTGTGCAACGATACGCGATTGTCCGTCAAGAAACTAATGAACAATGTGATCCAAGCGACGATCATCAAGGGCAAATTTAAAGGAGAGGAAGTCCTCATCCCACGAATTCCAATTATTCCAACTGATCTTCCATTCCAATTCAAGCGTATTCAGTTCCCTGTTCGATTGGCTTTTGCGATGACAATCAATAAATCGCAAGGCCAATCACTAGAAGTCTGTCGGATTAATCTCGAATTTCCCTGTTTTTCGCACGGTCAGCTGTACGTTGTCTGTTCGCGTGTTGGCAAACCGTCTTCGTTGTTTGTTTTTGCTCCGGAAAACAAATCGAAAAACATTGTTTATCAAAACGCTCTCTACTGACTTAGATTCTGTTCAAATAAATCACATTGAAATTTGAGCTATCTGTATTTTATCATTCTGGAGTTTATCTGAAGGCGTGAAATTGGGGCGAGACTAAGTTCGCCGGGTCCGCTAGTTTACATATATGTCCGTACCTTTAAAAAAATAGAAAATAATATTCTATTATATAAAATTAAAGGGAACATATTTTGTTGCCGCTAAACTCCAAAAGCACTGGTCCGATTTCTATGAAACAAGTTTTAAAATATTAGATTTGTACTGCAAAAGGATAAAGGGGTATTTTCTTTACGAAATATATATGTATAATTAGTATCATAAATTAAAGTGTAAAGTTTTTTTAAAAAATCATCCACAATGCCATGCATTGCTTGATAGTTAGCTTTTCATGCTTTTGTGCTGCGAGGGCGTCAATAAACTCCATGTTGCTCTCAACTCTATACTCTCTTTGTTATCAGCAAGCACAACATAACTTAATAAACAAACAACAATTCCTTGTGTGAAGAAGACTTTTGAAATTATCAAAACATCCCAGAGTTCTTTAAACAGCAATAAATGAGGTGTATAAATCAGGAGCATCACTAATTTCTTTATTAAAAAGTACAAAATAAATGAATCAATAGTTTCACGTCTTATAAAAAAAAGAAGGTGTGTGCCTATGACCACACGATGGAAGTGCTAACTTCTCATTTTCCAACTCTAAAAGATATATCTATGTTCATAAATAATAACTTTTATGTTATATAAAATATTACAGTACAGACTCGATAATCTCAACCCTTGATACACGCAATTCCTTGATTTTTGCAACAGTACGAGACATTTATAAGAGCAACTATTGTAAAAAAGTTACCTCAATAATTGCAAATGACTACGCTCAAATTGTAATATGTTTGGTTTTTTCTTTTTTGATTTATTCGGGAAAAGTTCTTAGCACAATTAAAGGTGCACAGGTCAACAATCACGAAAAAAAAATAAGATGCAGTTCCACTCAGCCCATGAGCACCAAAGTCCCAAATCGTGTTTGCAGCCTGTCGCGGTCTAAAACTTTAGTTGCGCCAAAGTGACGTACGGACAAAACTACACGGCGACCATTTTATGTGTAGTCATAAAATGACGATTTTGTTTTGTCCGGACGTAATCACTGTGCGTTTGGAGTGGTGCCCAACACACACATGCACTCCAGTGGTCATTAAACCACTTTGTTTATTTATTACTTTCGTAACTCGGTCTGGCTAAGGTTTCTCCTTGTGCTCCATGCTCGACGAAACTGAAATCCCACGAGTGACTGAACGCACGGAATTGCGCGACAAATAAAACGAACAGGACTAGGACTGTTATTGTGAAAAAGAGTAAAAAAAAAAAATCACTTGGCGAAGTCACAACGAGAGTAGCCATTGTGGGCTGTGGAAGGTGTGGAGTGTTGCCACACCAATACTAGCATAGATGCCGCCAAGATGTAGAAAAACACTTGGTGGGTAGAAGGTTTTATTTAAATTTGCTCAAGATGCACCTTAAAAAATCCGTAAAACGATTTTAAAAATAGGTGTGAGCAAAGCCTTCAGGTGTGAATACCGGTTTCTGCGAAAACCGCATCTATGCTAGAAAAAAGATGGCTGTGTTTAGGTTCCCATCTTGTGGAACCTAAGCATCGTCAGTCTGCACCGCTGGTTGGCAGTTCAGTTCAGTCTGAACAGTGAAGTGAGTTGGAAGTGTGCTAAGTGCTGTGAAAAAAATTGTGCCAAGAGGTTTTTTTTTTGGACCATCGGTCGAAAATTTAAAACAAAACAAAACAAAATATATATATAGATATAGCCATATCTATATATATCTAGTGAAGTGGTTCCAGTGACGCTGTCGAGCCCACCAGGACAGACGGAGTCCGTGGGATTTTTAAATCGGGAGCCGCTGGAGCGTGGAGGAACTAGAGGCCAGGACCTGGACTATTATCAGGGAGTACCTTTTCCTTATATATATAGCATATTCGTATATGTGGTTGTGTGTGTTGGTGCGCTCACCACACTCAGTGTTTTACTTTTTTCCTTTATTGTCCGGTTTTTTTGTGGTGTTACCGCGCTTGTTTTTTTCTCTTTTCCGTTTTTTTTTCTTTCTGTCGCGTGTAGTCGTGCTCCGCGTTCGCTTTGGCGCGTTTTTTTTGTTTGTTAGGCCCCTCGCACTCGAGCCTAGTTCCGTCCGGAACAGGTAAAATAAATTAATTCCACCGGTGGAATTGTGAGAGGGTCCAAGTCATCTCCTTGGACCCGCAACTAGAGTGCGACCCAAAAATTGGGTTATTTTTTTGTGGTATTCCTTCTTTTAAATCGATAATTAAAACAAAAAAAAAAAGAGAAAAAAATCGCGATATTTCAATAATATTAACCATAATACTTCTTTTCGTGACTTAGTCTATTTTGTCCCAGTGGGCGTAAATTTGATAAGACCTTTAGTATAAAGTGCGAACAAAAGTGCCGCGATAAGCCGTCTTGGCAATGTCAATTGGACGCCTCGGAGCTGCGATTTTACACCTTTGGACTCTTTTTGTGGGGAACCGTGAAGGACCGATGTTATGCCAACAATCCGGAAACGATTCAAGCACTAAAAAAATTAATTTTTTTCCTTGTATTATAGCATAAAAAAATTCAATTTTGTTCATTTTATAAAAAATCTCATAAAAAACTTTTTTTTGGACCACCCTGTATGTACTTACACACTGTAAAAAGCACAAACATACACAATCATGATAAAAATGTTGACACAAACAACAACAACAAAATGCAAACGTAAGATTGTGTGTAGCAACGACTACGATGCGAGTGCGCACATGTTCGAACATACAAAAGCAGCGGCAGAATCTAACTGTATGCTGACGATGGAATCGAGAAAATCACTGATCAGAAATTGCCAAACACGCCTAAAGAAGTTATCACTTCAAAAAGTTTCAGACTAAAAAAATTATGAAAACCCTTCACTTGGGTGGTCCGAAGCTTAAAACAACACAGAGAGAGGACCGACATGTAATCCTAGCTTTTAACAAATATACTTTTTATCATCTCAGTCTGTTGTTAATCAACTAAATTTAAACGTGGACTCGAGTACTGTTCGCCGACGTGCTTTGGAAGCTGACTTAAGAAGTTGCAGACCAGCGAAGAAGCCATTGCTTAAAAAAAAAAAATAAGAACGAAGGTTTGCTTTTATTCAATTCAATTTTACAAGAACTCATTAAATTGGTCTAATGAACAATGGAAGACAGTTCTTTTTAGTGACGAGTCCAGACTTAATTTCTTTACCAGCGATGGCATGGCCACAGTACATCGGCGAAAAGGTCAGAGCCTTAAACTTCAAAACTGTCAGGTCACAGTTTAGCATGAAGGCGGCTCGGCTATATTCTGGGCTTGTTTTTCTAGATTTGGACAAGATCCAGTTTATGAAATTAACCCAAAAAATGCACCGATTTATTTATAAAGAGATTTTAGAGACAGTCATGTTGCCCTTTGCTGAGCGAATGCCAACCAGGTGAATATTTCAGCATGACAATGACCCTAAGCACACCGCAATGATCGTTAAAACGTGAATTTGCGCAAAAAGGATTCAGGTATTGGATTGACCAGCTCAATCGCCTGATCTTAACCTAATAGAAAATCTATTCGGAATCCTTAACTGACGAGTCGGTGGGCAAAGGTTTTCTTATAAAGCTGCACTTATTGAGATACTGACACAGCAGTGGCGAAGCATATCAAAAACTATAATTGACAACCTTATAGCTTCAATGCCACGCAGATGTGTTGGGGTTATTAAAAATAAAGGTTATTTTACCAAATATTAACCCTATAACCTGTTTTTTCAGTCGATTTAAATTTCTTTAGTTTAAGTTTCTTTAGTTATGCACAGCATAATTTCTACTTTTTACTTTATTTATTATAAAAAAATTTAAAAGCCTGCAGTAATGAAAACTTTTGAATTATTTTTCAACAATATGTGTTTTAATGATTATAAAAAAATATACCAAACTAGAATTTAGGTAAAAACGGAAAAGTTTCTAGGTATAATTGACAATGGCTTTTTTTGGTTGCTTTTCATATGCACAACACTGTACATAAATACTTTACTGCGCTTAAAACAAAAGAGCAAATGACTTCTCCACAACAATTGCCAATTCGAGCGAAGTAGATTCTAATATGCTGAAATTAGTTTTGATGATGTTTTGATGATATTATTATTATTAAATGTGAAATTTTACCTCCCCTAAAAGTTCCGACCCGGGGTGGTCCACCGTCGCTGCCCTAACTACGCTACACCACTGATTAATGGATTCTAAGACCTCTAAATATGGCAAGTTTGTTTATTAACGTAGCCGCCATGCAAAAATGGGCTTATTCAGAAAACACATTTTGACGTGACGAAGTTACGTTATACTGCTCTAGTTTCCAAAAAAGTTGAAAAATGAATTTTTTAAAAATTCATCTGCGTTTCATTGAATTGTTACTCGCTGGGTATAAGAGCTATGATTAAAAAAATAGTATGACCATAAAGGTTTATTCTTTGACTATATTAAAAAAACAAAAAAAAAATTTAATACGGCAAAGGGACGAAGTGTGAGCTGCGTAAGCAACGCAACTGAAAAATTGTTACATGGAATTATTACTCGCTGAGTATTAGTGCTAGGATTAAAAATACGATACGCCAATAAAGGCCTACTGGAAACCCTCACAACAAAATTAGACAAAAAATTTCTGACATCATGGGGACGCTGAGAGAGCCGCTCAAAGATCGATAACGCAACATTCATGCAGCGGCGTTGCATTGAATTTTTACTCAATGAGTATATAACCTACGATAAAAGTTTAAAAAGGAAAATAAAGTTTTTATACATGGCTTTACGACAAAAATAAAAAAAAAATTCCGGTGTCGTCAGGTCGTGAATATAGCAGCTTATGTAACAGAAATGTAATATCGTTTCATGGAATTATTACTCACTCAGGAGGAGTGCTACAGTAAATTCTGTTTAACAAAAGCAGGGATGTGTTATTACGCTTCACAACTAAATTACAAAAAAAATTTTGTTGTCATGATTTCAGGGATGCAATCACATAATGCAGTAAAAATGCTACAGCCATGAAAAACGTTGCATGGATTTTTAACTCTGTGACTACTGGTGCAACGGTAAATTTTAAGGAACGAAAACAAAGGTGAGGTCTCCGGGCATATGACAAAAATAAAAAAAAAATTTGACATCGTGTCAAAAACACTCAGGGAACCGCCTAATGTGACGCATATACATCACTTTTGCTGAAATAATTGAAATTAGAGCACAACCAATGGGGAAGCAAAAAAAAGCTAAACGAAAAGCACCAACTCCAAATCCAACAACAACTCCAACACCAACACCAATACCAACACCAACACCAACATCAACATCAACATCAACATCAACAACAACATCAACATCAACATCAACATCAACATCAACATCAACATCAACATCAACATCAACATCAACATCAACATCAACATCAACATCAACATCAACATCAACATCAACATCAACATCAACATCCACATCCACATCAATATCAACATCAACATCAACAAACAACATCAACATCAACATCAACATCAACATCAACATCAACATCAACATCAACATCAACATCAACATCAACATCAACATCAACATCAATATCAACATCAACATCAACATCAACATCAACATCAACATCAACATCAACATCAGCATCAACATCCACATCAACATCAACATCAACATCAACATCAACATCAACATCAACATCAACATCAACATCAACATCAACATCAACATCAACATCAACATCAACATCAACATCAACATCAACATCAACATCAACAACAACATCAACATCAACATCAACATCAACATCAACATCAACATCAACATCAACATCAACATCAACATCAACATCAACATCAACATCAACATCAACATCAACATCAACATCAACATCAACATCAACATCAACATCAACATCAACATCAACATCAACATCAACATCAACATCAACATCAACATCAACATCAACATCAACATCAACATCAACATCAACATCAACATCAACATCAACATCAACATCAACATCAACATCAACATCAACATCAACATCAACATCAACATCAACATCAACATCAACATCAACATCAACATCAACATCAACATCAACATCAACATCAACATCAACATCAACATCAACATCAACATCAACATCAACATCAACATCAACATCAACATCAACATCAACATCAACATCAACATCAACATCAACATCAACATCAACATCAACATCAACATCAACATCGACATCAACATCAACATCAACATCAATATCAATATCAACATCAACATCAACATCAACATCAACATCAACATCAACATCAACATCAACATAAACAACAACAACTACAACAACAACAACAACAACAACAAAAATCTAGTTAGTTACGATTTCACTGCTCACAAACAACAAAATAACACAATGAAACTGGAAAAGGACAATGACATGAATTTGGATATGGATTAGGACAAAAACTAAGACACACCTTTTTAAACTAGGAAAGGGATTCGGTATATTTGATTAAGTCAAAAATTTGGTCATGGATTAGAACAAGAGTTTGGACATGAAATAGGAGTATAAAGAAACACCGTCACGTCAAAACTTACGGGTGTGTCCACGACACAGCCAACGCTCTTTTTTATTCTTTCTTTTACTATTTAGAATTAATACAATAAATTTGACACATTTACATATGTCAAATATCAACATGAGACAACTAATAAGCAAACAACTATTAAATAATATGCCTGTGCAACCCTACAGTTCTTGTTGATACAACCTTTGTGACACATTTAATGTTACTCATACGCCATGTTGTTCACAAGAGAGCTGATATAAATGGAACTATAAAAAAACTTTTTAACAAAAAAAAACCCGACTTCAAAATCACTACAAAGTAAAAAATAATTTTAAATAACTTTTCCCATTCATTTCTTGGTCATATTTTAAAAGCTATTTATACGTGTTATAATATTGGTCATCTTATCATTTTCATTTTTTTTATTTTGTTTTATTATCAATATATTAATTGCTTTATGTACATAAAAGCTTTGAAGTCGGCGCTTATCTTACTATGTCGAAATCTTTTTATTTTAATTTTTTCTAATTTGTTTTATCATAAAAATATTATTAACTTTATGAATATAAAAGCTTCTTAGCGATTTTTTTTTTCTTTTAGTTGGCAATTTTTGAGTACGCGGAATGTAGCCAATGTGTTCCATGCATTATTTGTGCAGCTGTTACACACTATGTCATATTCAATATGAGCTTTACAAGCTCACCCAAACCAGTTTAGTGAGAATTTTAATGTGTACAAAGCTTTTAAAATTACTACAGTGTCACCAAGGCACCAAATAGTGCACGGATGGTAAAAGGTCATGATTGTGTGTCAAAGATGAGCGCCGACTTCAAAGCTTTTATGTTCATAAAGCAATTAATATATTGATAATAAAACAAAATAAAAAAAATGAAAATGATAAGATGACCAATATTATAACACGTATAAATAGCTTTTAAAATATGACCAAGAAATGAATGGGAAAAGTTATTTAAAATTATTTTTTACTTTGTAGTGATTTTGAAGTCGGGTTTTTTTTTTGTTAAAAAGTTTTTATTTCTTACTTTTTAGATACTATAAAATATTTTATGCAATAGTATTTATTCTTGAGGAAAATTTTAAACATGAAACTTTGTTCTTAACAAATTTGATTTATTAATTCGTGAAAGTTTGTTGGGTATTTTCCATTTCTGCTTCTTTACAATTTGAAGTGCCACGCCCTTTCTCTAATCCCGCCTAATTTATTTACCGTACCATATAATGATTCTACCTACCCCTGTGCCAAATTTCAGTTTCCAAGTATCAATATTAACCGTAATATAGTACTTTCCTTAAAGTGACACATCCTGTGTACAATCCCGCTCACTTTTTCAATGATTCTACCTACTTATCTACCTGCATACCAAATATTAATACGCTAGTGTCAATATTAACTAAGATATAGTATTTTTATAATATTGACACGCCCCTTTGTTGAATAACGCCCACTTTTTTAGCCGTAATTTGCAGTAACTGTACCTACCCATGTACTACATTTCAACACCCTAGTGTCAATATTATTCGATATATAGTGTGTTTCTAATATTGTCACACCCATTTGTTGAATAACGCCCACTTTATTTACAGTGATTTTTAAAAATTGTGTCTACTCCTGTACTAAATTTCAGTACCCTTGTGTCAATACTATTCGAGATATAGTGTTTTTCCAATATTGCCACACCCATTTGTCAAATAACGCCCACTTTATTAACTGTAATTTGTAATAACTATGCCTACCCATGTACTAAATTTGAGCACTCTAGTGTCAATATTATTTGATATATAGTGTGTTTCTAATATTGCCACACCCCTTTGTCGAATAACGCCCACTTTATTTACAGTAATTTTCAAAAATTGTGTCTACCCCTGTACTAAATTTCAGTACCCTAGTGTCAATACTATTCGAGATACAGTGTTTTTCCAATATTGCCACACCCCTTTGTCAAATAACGCCCACTTTATTGATCGTAATTTGTAGTAATTGTGTCTACCCCAGTGTTTTTACTGTAAATTTCAGTACCCTAGTGTCAATATTAACTGAAATACAGTGTTTTTCTTATATTGACACGCCCCTTTGTCGAGTATCGCCCACTTTTTTAAAAAAGGACCTCCGCGTTCATGGTATCTATCTGTTGACAAAAAATTTCGGAAATCGGGCAAGTGCTTTAGGAGTTATCGATGTACATACATTTAAAAAAAAAAAAAAAAAAAAAAAAAAAAAAAGCGCGGACAAACCAACGAAATTGAGAACCTCCTCTTTTTGAAGTCGGTTAAAAAGTATCCAATTATTTTTTTTTCGACCATTCAAATTTAATGTAACGGACAAGGAATATGTTATATATTAAATTTAAATATATAATTAATTAATATTTTCATAAATTCTGTTTGAGCTAAGTACAAAAAATATAACTAACTGGTTAACCAATAAATAAATAAAAAAAATTGGAAAATGTGAGGCTCATATATATTAAAGACATACAAATATTTTATGAAAAATAAATTATAAGTCTTACACACTTAATCCAGAGACAAAATTTTTATTAATTTAAGCTAATACTTGAACCTTTTTCTCTTCTTCAATGCTTAAATGAGCTTAAGCACTAATATATATCGACTACATCAGAGACGCAAATGCACATAGAACACAAAAGCACCTCACACTTGATGCTCACACGCACACACATATACATATATGAGTCTAAGCTAGTTGCAAGTTGCAAGCATGACTTTAGAGAGCAGATAATTCTTGGCATTGTTTGCTAAAGCAAAAGTCAAAAATCTTCGAAAAGTTAAGACAAAAACAAGCAAACAAACTTACAGACAAACTAGCTAACAAACAAACTAACAATCAAGTTAAACCCTGTGTGTGTGTTCATGTTGTGAGTACGTTCAATAATGATGATTATTATGATTATTTTTATTATTATTATTATGACGATGAAGAAGTCAAACAGACGAGCACGAGTTCGTTGGAAAATAAGAACAAATCGTCAGCCTCATGTTGCGCTCGTCAAATGAATGCGTCTTTGTATCATGACAAGAGGAGGCTTAGAGCGTTAGGTGTGGCGCTCAAAAGCAGAAGTAGCAGACGAAGACACAACATGATGCAGCTTAGCTAAAGTTTGTTTGTTTGTTTGTTCGATTTTATCGGGTTTTATTGAACAGATTGTTTTGAGTACGAGTTTTTATATTGTTTTCAAGTTTGATGTTGTTGTTATTGTTTTTATAACTTTTCTTTGAAGTATGTCTTCATATGTATTTCAGTGTTTGTTCAGCGTCATTTTTCGTGCATGTGAGCGAAAAGCTTTTAGATTTTGGCTAAGAAGAAGGCGACAGCGTAGTGTCGAATTTGTCGAGATGATTCTGTAGAAGAGTCAATAAAATCTTGAACTTCATGGCATTCATTCAATCAATGAATTGCAATAGAGTTGAGCAAAAGTTTTGCGTTGATCATGAAGAAAACTTTTGCAATTATTTCGTTGACTAAAGTTTGAATGTTTAGGGACAGGATTGGTGGTATGCAGGCACAATTTGGTTAGTTATGCTGGATAATTTGTGGCAAGAACGAAAAGATATGAAATTAAATTCCTAGATGTTTGTAGCTAATACAATAAATATTGGAATTTGCAAGTGATATGGTCGAAAAAGTATAGATAAACTAATTATGTCATTACATTGCAAGCTAGGAAGTAAGCAGCATTCAATATAATTAGCAAAAACCAATAAATATTTAAAGAATTACAAAAGAATAAGAGAAGAATAAAGAAAATTTGCAAAAAAAAAAAAAAAAATAAGAAAATGCAAAAACAAAAAGCCAATGAAACCCATCTTTTGATAAATTAAATAACCAACAATCAATATCCGGCATCATTATTCGCTGCAGTAACAACCACCAGTCAAAGAAACTGACTGACATCAGCAACATGTTGCTGTCAATTCAAACAAGCAAGCCATCCACCTCCAAGATAAAAGTGTCATAGAATCTTAAAAAACAGTTAAACTGCGGAAACCTCGAACTTTCTTTCTCCGCCAATATCCAGACATTATATAAGCAATATAAAAGTACGAGAAGAAGAAAAAAAATAACAACGAAATGGTGCACAAAATGGCGCCATTACAAGTTCTTAAACGTCGTTGCAGTAACCTAGCTAAATTTAACGATCATTACGGTAACCATTAAGCAGAATGGCGACAGAGTTCTTCTCTGATGATTTGAACCATTAGACAATGTTGACAATACAAAAAACTCTGCTATTTCCGTTGACAGACAGGGTTGCCAACTTGGCAATTTTTCAAATGATCCAAATATGATGTTCACAGAGTTGATGTCAGAAAAATCAGAAATACAAAATAAAATAAAAAGTAACAAAAAACAAAAAAAAAAAAAATATAAGAGTAAAAAATTGCAAAAAGATGATGCAGTAATGTTTAAAGCAAGTATAAATTGCAAACTCATCACCATTGGCTGAAGCAGCAACAACGAATGCGACAACAACAGCAAGCATCGCAACAGCATTGTCAACTGCAGAGTCATTGGCATCATTTTGAAGAGGTCGCCGAAGATGTTGTGTGAGAAGCTTGAAGAAAAAAAAAACATAAAATATATCATGCGACGAATAGAGTCATCAGCAACCAGTCAACTGCCAAAATCTATAAAGATACACTCAAAAAACATGTGGCCTCTAATAAAAAAACGACATGATCTTAAAATTATCGAAAATTATTGGCGCATTTTGAACTCAAGTTTCTACCATCTAGTTACTTGAATATTTTCTTGAATATTTTCTTACTACTTAGTACTTGAAAATTTTCTCATTCATCTCAAAGATAGTTATTCTAAAAAAAAAATATTTGCGTCATTGAGACACGTGTAATGGCGTTATGCCTCATAAAAGAAACTCAACAGTAACAAAATATGACCAGCATTTAAACCTGCCAGCTCAGTGTGCACAAACAACAAATACGCCACTCATATCTCCAACAACAATAACTTCTATATGCAGGCTAATTCATAGCAACATAGCTTGAAACAACAACAACAACAACAACAACAACAACAACAACAACAACAACAACAACAGCAACATTACACACTCATCTACAACATTACACACTCATCTACAACAAGTACGACGACCACTATTAAAACATATCACTACTCACCACATACTTCGCATACACGCCAATCCATGACAACAACCCACTAAGCAAGATTTATATTGAGGTGCCCTGCATTCATATAGTTCGCAGTATGTTAAGTATTTTAAAGTGTTAAGGATGAGGAATGAACAAAATATTAGGACTTCCTTGCAAAAAAATAATTATATTTAAACAATTAGATAGGTACAATTTTTCTTTTGGATAACAAGGGTATTTCAACAAGAAGTTTCATTTTAAATTTATCACTATTTGTTTCAGATGGCAACATACAACTTTCATTCGATGACGTTTAACAAAGAAAAACTAAGAGTTTTCAGATATGGATCGATACACACTCGCACAAAGCCTTGAAATTGAGAAATAGAAAAAACACTCAGGTGCGTCATTGGACACACGAGATAAGCGAAGCTCTTTAGCAATTTCATAGATTTGATAATTTAATGACTTTTATTTTTAACGTAGAATACGTTATACGGGGGTGTTAATCTGGAGCACAAAATTTTGAGAAAATGTTTGTCACTTTCATTATAAGTTTTTAATACTTTATGCATGCACTGAAGAAAATTCAAGTATGGTCGTAACATATTTAATATGTCTTCTTTTGATTTGTATTTAAATAATCAAAATGTTACATATAATTTTTTTGATTCTATAAGTAAATCAAAATTTAACTCCTTCAAATTTTGTATTAATTTTCATATGCTTTGTATTTTATGTATTATAACATCATGTGTAAGAGCAGTACGATTATCTGTGTGTTCATCACAGAACCAGTGTGAGAAAGAGAAGAAGTATAATGACCAAGTAGCGAACGACAACCATGATAAATACAACCATGATTTTTGTTTGTCTTTTCTTTTAATATCAAAGACATGCTCCATATGCGCCCTTTGCAGCATTTTTTATGCGGCGGCCATTGTAAATCCATAGGAATTCTTAATTTTTGTAGAGATTTTCTATAGTTCAGACACAAACCTTACAATCATAAAGCCTAGTATGCTGTAGAAACGAAAATTTCTTGGCATATAATTCTACACCCGAAATATTAGTGTAGAGTCAAAAATGTTTGTGTGGAGAAAAAAGCAACTACAGTACGACCTAGCTCAATGCAACTAATAGAAATTCGGCCAGTTGACGTAGTTAATGTTAAAGAAACGCAATTAAACTTCTAAACATAAAGCTTTATGGCTCTGAATCCTAGATATTGTGGTTTTATGTATTAAGATATGCACTTTGTTTCCTTAAATATTGTTTTAAGAGATTTTTCGTACATCAAAAAGTTTATGGAAGTGTACGCAAATGGAAGTTGCGATAATTGTGCATTTTTTTTTTAAGTTGCGTTTACTGAGTCAACAATGTAAATTTTTGAGTATTGCGATTATCGAGTGTTGCGTAAAGCGAGGTCGAACTGTTTTCTTATTGAAATGTCAAAATTCTGGTGCTAATTAAATGCCCGGACATATAATCGACAGCGAAATTTTGACATTTCAACTCTCCACATGGTTGTTGTACTTGCTAGCATTGAACAAATTTTTCACCTCTACAGCGTACTAAGTAGCGAAAAAAAATTCCGCTGCCTTTTCGCTGTCAAAAACTCAAAACATTCCATATGGAAAGTTTCTTTCCGCTTCTACAGCATACTGGGCTTAAGCAGAAAATGAAAAAATGTTTATGAATAACAATGTTAGCAAGGTTGCATAGAAGCTGCGTAAAGCCTTAAACAGTGCGTAACTAAACAAGCGTTTAAAGGTTGTTTAAGGAAATCTATTGAATAAGGCTGTTAATGATTAACGTATCCTACGTCTGACCTAAGCGCCCGTGTTATCTAACACAGGCTTGAGTTTTTCATTAAAATGATTTTTAAATTAGAAACTTCAAAACAACATAAAATAAATTAAGGAAACACTCCAGATAATTTCATTATTATTTTTTTCTGTCACTTAGAGAACGCACTTTTGGTCAATTGTTAATTTTTTATTTTTCTTAGCAATATACACAAACAAAAAAAAAACAAAAAAATCCAAGTGCCATGTATTCACATCAACAAAAAAAAAAACGTACTTAAACATCGTGTAGTCAGCAGAAGCAACTACTGTTTTTTGTTTTGTTCGTACTCTTGTTAACCAAAGCCTATACACAATCCTTAATAGATTAATAGATATAGTAGGATATCAAGTATAGATAGCCAATACACAAACCATTAAATATATTATTGTAATCTGTTGTAATATAGCTTTAGTTAATACTTAACATTGAATCAGCGATATTTCACAAAGAAGGCTTATGTTTTGGTGGTTAGAGCATAGAACTATCAGTCGACGTGACATGAGTTCAATTCCCACGGCACACAGTGGTTGAGCCCCATACAAAAAATGTCAAAAAATATAAGTAGTCGTCGTAAATCAATAAAATTAGGCATATGAGTTCAGTTTTACTGTACCAAGTTAAAACCAAAAATTTTTTGATATCCGCCCACAACCACGCCTACCTCTCATATGAAAGAAAAATTAAAAAGGCTATATTTTTTCTATGACTTATCCTATGATGAAACCAAATTGTCAGAAATCTTAAACTAAAGTGTTTAGTAAGACAAACATTTTTTCCGCCATGCCCACCTCCCCCAAAAAATTTTTCACTATAGCATCTAAACAGTTAAAATAGGCTTGGGTAGTTCATGAACGAACTAGTTCAATTGAACGATTCCCACTCATGAACTATGTGAACTAGTTCAGTGTTTCTCGTTCTTTTAGTTCATTTTAGTTCAATTGATATTGCAGCGAGTAGGAACAAAACTAACGAGGGCAAGAATAACAAAATTTACCATGCTATGGTTTGAGTCCTTGGTTTGAGACACTTTTTTTTTATGCACTAATATAAATGGTGAATTTGATGGATATCACATATTCATACCAAGTTGGTTTCATTTTGTATACCTGAACATGAACGAGTAAACGAAATGAACTAAAAGACTTAACGAACTAAAAGAACGAACGAACTAAAAGAACTAACGAACTGAAAGACTTAACGAACTAAAAGAACGGACGAACTAAAAGAACTAACGAACTAAGAGAACAAACGAAGTAAAATATGCAACGAACAAAAAGAACGAACGAACTAAAAGAACTAAATGAACGAACTAGTTCATTTCATACGATTGAACTAAAAAGAGCGATCTTTGTGGTGAACTAAAATGCCCAAACCTAAGTTTAAATAAGATGTTCATGTTACTGTATGATACTATTTTAAAATTTTGGCAGACAATGAAACAAAATTTTCAAAATTAAGTTGCCCGTTTCGCTATTATTTAAAAAAATTTCAATGAACCTTTTGCATTCTGCAACAATTTAATAATTATTGCATAAGCGATGATAGCAACTTTCAAAATTTGCAGGAGTATACTTTTAGGGATAATGTAAAAAATGCTATCCATCTTCATATCCGTAGTTCATGTTGTAGCTTTTAATGCATATAAACACATGCTAATCTTTCAGAAAGATTTTCATCTATTTTTATAGTTTTTTATATTCGCAAAAAATATAAAAATTCGTTTGTGAGCTTTAAATGGTCAATAAGACAGTGCAATATTGCTGGTACCATAATAAACAAGATAAAGTATGTCAGACTTTTGAACGAAGAATCAAAAGGCTTAATAAGGCAAGCCTGAAAGTATACTAAGGATAATTGCTAAAGAACTAAGCCTTGAGACTGAGCAACTCTATATTTTTCTCAAAACGGTTTTAGTTATTGTCATATCTTGTGAAAAAAGCTCAAAGGAGCTCAATTTTATTATTTGAAACATTTACGTAAAATATCCAATAAATACATTCAGCAAGCTCACAAAGTTACATTCTGCTAAAAAATAAATTTTCGGTTTTTTTTTTCATATCCACGATAAATTTGAGTTTTTTTTTTAAAATAGAGGTAAACAATATATTTCAAATACGCAAAAGAGTTTTTGAACATTTTCTTAAATAAATAAAAAAAAACAGAAAGGGAATATCTCTGCTTTTTTTTGTAGTAACTCTGTTAAAATATCAACTTTTACATAATTTTTCCAGTTTTTTTGCATTGTTCGAGTTTAAGGGCCTCTAGACAAAAAACCAATGAATATTATTCAAAATTTCAACCACTGTGCGGCGGATAAAGAACTATTTTTAATTTAACATATTCTTGTTGGAATAGACGAAAGCCAAAAACAACATCTCTCTTGTTGATGTTGTTGTTGTTGTTGTAGCTTTTGCTCTTGCTCTTGCTCTTGCTCTTGCTCTTGGTCTTGCTGTTGCTCTTGCTCTTACTTTTGCTCTTGCTCTTACTCTTGTTCTTGCTCTTGCTCTCACTCTTACTGTTGGTCTTGCTCTTGCTCTTGCACTTGCTTTTGCTTTTGCTCTTGCTCTTGCTCTTGCTCTTGCTCTTTCTCTTGCTCTTTCTCTTGCTCTTGGTCTTGCTCTTGCTTTTGCTCTTGCTCTTGCTCTTGCTCTTGCTCTTGCTATTGCTCTTGCTCTTGCTCTTGCTCTTGCTCTTGCTCTTGCTCTTGCTCTTGCTCTTGCTCTTGCTTTTGCTCTTGCTCTTGCTCTTGCTCTTGCTCTTGCTATTGCTCTTGCTCTTGCTCTTGCTCTTGCTCTTGCTCTTGCTCTTGCTCTTGCTCTTGCTCTTGCTGTTGGTCTTGCTCTTGCTCTTGCTCTTGCTCTTGCTCTTGCTCTTGCTTTTCCTTTTGCTTTTGCTTTTTATTTTGCTTTTGCTTTTACGTTTGCTTTTGCTTTTCTTTTTCTTTTTCTTTTTCTTTTTCTTTTTCTTTTTCTTTTTCTTTTTCTTTTTCTGTTTCTGTTTCTTTTTCTTGCTCGTTTGCTTTACCTTTTACTTTTATATTATATTTTAATTTTTCTTTTGCTTTTGCTACTACATTGGTCGTGCTTTTCTGTGGTGCATTAACTTTGTGTTAGCTGCATACAATTTATCCATGCAATATGATCGGGTATGAGCACCACTACATTTAAAGCATCTGTGTTGTTTCTGTGTTTTTGGTTGCGTTTTGTGTTGCTACATAAGCCTTTGCTCTCAATTCTTACTCTCAACGCTCCCCGAGCGCTCTCTGCCCATAGCTGAATATGATGCATTTACGCAGTGATGTGATTTGGTGGGATTTCGGGATATTTGGCCTATTTGAGAACGTGTGGGATTTCAGATCCTTAGGTGGGATTTTCTACTGAATCATAATTTTTTAAAGTGTAAATTAGCAAAACTGGTTGGTATGTATCATTTTTTTGTAATCTTTCAAAATTTTTCGTTTAATTGCTGTTTCATTGATTCTAAATATGTAAGAAAGAGATATAGAGAGGCTTAAAATTAATGAAAATAAGATCCTCACTTAAAAACAAAAATATAAGCTCAGTTTCATTTTGATGCAACGAAAGAAAAACGCAGAGTTTAACTTTAGGTATTTTTTTTTTCTGCGGAAAAATTTTTTTTTTTTATAAAATTTGTTATATTTATTGAAAAACTTTATTATCTACATTATTAAACTATAAAATTATTATAATGTTAAAAAAATGTAGGGGAGGATTTACACGTTTTGCTTGGAGGCTATACCTTTGGTTTAAAACATAATTTTTCAGAACTCTTGGTTTCATTTGGAAGCTAAGTTCAATAACTAATAAGAATTTTAATCAGAATTTAAAATTTCCAAAAATTATAATTTTGAAAGTCGATCTAGCAAAAGTCTCGAAATCGGCCGCTTAAAAAATCGGCCCAGCTACTGAACACCTAAAAGAAATCGTTGAAAAAAATTAGAAAATGAAGTAAAAATACTAGTTTTTGAGAGTTTATAAAAAGTTTATTCTATCAATAGTTCACAATGACTCACTGAACTTTCAACAATAGAGATTTGAATTTCTTTGATGGCTGCAGCCATTGCATCGGAATTTATATTCGTTCTTCTTTTCATTTTTTAGGCGACGCCTTTCTAAAATTTTATCTGAACGTGGACGAGAATCACTAAAACTATTTTCAAGCACTACTTTTAATATAAATAACAATTTTTTACTTGCACTATTTCTGAAAATTTGTTTGGAAGGTGGACCAACGTTTTGTTCAGTAGGTGGGCAGGCACGCCATCATGATATGACGTAAAATATTTTTTCCCATTTCTCAATATTGTTCGATTGCTCGTCGAATTGTGAAAAATAAACATCAAATATAGAATTCTACTCATATTCACCTTTTTTTATCTATAAGAAACACTCTGAAATTCACTAAAAAGAGATGAACTATTTTTGCTCAGCTTCGTTTTATTCGAACATTTTATTTCTCAACGGCCGTGGGGCTAAAGTAGCATGCGCATTCATCTCAATGATTTATCAAAAGTGAACATTCAATGAGATTTTACTGCGACACTTTACACATTGGCGCATCATACAGACGTCAGAACTCACACTGTTCAGTAGTACGTGGGCCTGTTCAGCAGGTGGGCATCCTTATTTCTTTTCAAAAATTGCATAAAAAATCGTTATTGGTATAAATATTTGGGTGGGATTTTTTCTGGATTTTTCGTGTCATTTTGGTGGAATGAAGAGGTCTAAATCGGGACTTTTTACTAAATCAGAATCACATCACTGGTCTTGCTCTTGCTATTGCTCTTGCTCTTTGTCTTGCTCTTGATTGCTCTTGCTCTTGCTCTTGCTCTTGCTCTTGCACTTGCTCTTTTTGCTCTTGCTCTTGCTCTTGCTTTTCCTTTTGCTTTTTATTTTGCTTTTGCTTTTGCTTTTGCGTTTGCTTTTGCTTTTGTTTTTCTTTTTTTTTATCTTTTTCTTTTTCTTTTTCTTTTTCTTTTTCTTTTTCTTTTTCTTTTTCTTTTTCTTTTTCTTTTTCTTTTTCTTTATCTTTTCCTTTTTCTTTTTCTTTTTCTTTTTTTTTCTTTTTCTGTTTTTGTTTCTTTTTCTTTTGCGTTTGCTTTTCCGTTTGCGTTTGTATTATATTTTAATTTTCATTTTGCTTTTGCTACTACATTGGTCGTGCTTTACTGTGGTGCATTAACTATGTGTTAGCTGCATACAATTTATCCATGCAATATGATGCATTTACGTAACATTAAGCGGTTCACTGAGGGGCCTCATGACGCCGTAAATTTTTTTAACGTAGAATACTTTATACGGGGGTGTTGATCTGGAGCACAAACTTTTGAGAAAATGTTTGTCACTTTCATTATAAGTTTTTAATACTTTATGCATGCATTGAAGAAAATTCAAGTATGGTCGTAAGATATTTAATATGTCTTCTTTTGATTTGTATTTAAATAATCATATTGCTACATATAATTTTTTTGATTCTATAAGTAAATCAAAATTTAACTCCTTCAAATTTTGTTTTAATTTTCATATGCTTTGTATTTTATGTATTATAACATCATGTGTAAGAGCAGTACGATTATCTGTGTGTTCATCACAGAACCAGTGTGAGAAAGAGAAGAAGTATAATGACCAAGTAGCGAACGATGTGTACATACACAACATTGATAAGCGAAGCAGAGAAACAAAATTGTGCTTACCCAGTTGGCCACGTCTTTAAGACATCCTCAATGTCTTACAGCCTTATTCATAAACACATTTTAGAGGCAGCGTAACTTTAAACGGGCTTTAAGCAAGAAAACGTTATTCATAAACATTTTTCGTAGTTGTTTAAGAGCTGCGTAACTTAAACGCCGAAATTGGCGTTTAAAGGTTACGTAAATACAACCATGATTTTTGTTTGTCTTTTCTTTTAATATCAAAGACATGCTCCATATGCGCCCTTTGCAGCATTTTTTTATGCGGCGGCCATTGTAAATCCATAGGAATTCTTAATTTTTGTAGAGATTTTCTATAGTTCAGACACAAACCTTACAATCATAAGCAGAAAATGAAAAAATGTTTATGAATAACAATGTTAGCAAGGTTGCATAGAAGCTGCGTAAAGCCTTAAACAGTGCGTAAATAAACAAGCGTTTAAAGGTTGTTTAAGGAAATCTATTGAATAAGGCTGTTAATGACTAACGTATTCTACGTCTGACCTATGCGCCCGTGTTATCTAACACAGGCTTGAGCTTTTTTTTTGTTATTTTACTAATTTTTTTTTTTTTTTGTTTTATTATGTGTCTGAAGTCCACAACTTCATTCTCGTTCCATAAAATTTATCGTTGCGCCACTCACCTCAGAGTTAAAATTCCATGCAACGTTTTTTCATTGGTGTAGAATTTTCACTGCATTAAATGGTTGCCAACCTGAAGTAATGACGACAAAAACTTTTTTAATATTTTCAATGTAAGACTTTATAGCACATCTGTGCTGTCGTAAAGTAACATTTTTCGTAGCACGTCTCCTGAGCGAGTAATAATTACATGAAACGATATTGCATTTCTGTTCCATAAGCTGCTATCTTGACGACCTGACGGCTTCAGAATTTTAATAATTCCAAGTATAATTCCTTCATTTTCCTTTTTAAATATTTATCAAAGAATTAACCTTTACGGTCAAACCATTATTCTAATCATAGCATCTTTACTCAGTGAGTAATAAATCAATGAAACGCCGATGCATGTTGAAAAAAGTTTTTTTCAACTTTTTTTGTAAACCTTCGCGGTAAAACATAACTTCGTCACGTCAAAATAATGCCTACACTTTTTGTTAACACTTGATTTTACTCACCATCTATTTTTCGTATGTCAGGCTGTGTATGAAAATCGATTCTTAAGGAATAAACTGTGACATAAAAAATCTCATCGCCAGGTTTACTAGTTGTTTCTTCAGCTGTATCATCGAAAATAACTATTATAACAGAGTTTATTTTTTTACTTATTGCATCGATTGTTGCATTTACAAACCAATTCGAAGCTAGTAATTGACTGATCAAAACAAATGTGGCTGTTTAGAACCTAAAATTGTCCACCACAGTATAGCAATCCAACATATAATGCCTTAACTTTTTGTTAATACTCGATGTTACTACCTATATTGCTTTCGTACCACGGGCTATACGAGGGCAGTAAAATAAGTGAGAGGCTTTTTGAATAAGAGGCATTTGTTTTTTGTTTTTTTTTTTTTTGCAAAAACGTATTTTATTTTGCAACGTAAGATCGATATATTTAATCCAGCAAGTTTCGAATTTTTTTATGACTTTCATATAGTAGGTTTTATTAAGGTCGTCAAAGTGAACGTTTATTTTAGAGATATATTCAACCGACCCAAATCTCCTATACTGGCGTCATAAGAAAGAAAGTCACATCCTATTTTAGTAGTTTTGAGATATTTCGCTTTTACGTTTCTTATCTTTTTTTTTACACGGGAATGGTAGATGTGATCGTTTTACTTATGGTTTTCCAGTTGGAAAGCGGTGTTCTTAGCTTAACACAAAATCAGAACTCATCACGGTTCCGAATCTGCCCTTATCTCAATTTTGGAATTTTGGCGTTTGTGACTTTCTTTCTTAGGACGGCGGTATACTCGAGCCATTTTTTCAGGTTCGGAAATAGGAAATATTCGCAGAGGGCTAACACTAAAGATTATGGTGGTCGGGGTAGCAGTTCATAGTCCAATTTATGAATTTATGCTATGTCGACTACAGACGTGTGCGCAGGTGCCTTTTCATGGTTGAAGAGCACTTTCTCTTCACCAAATGTGGTAGTTTTTGCTTCAAATCAATGTTAAATCTGTCCAGCAGTTGTGAATAATATTCGTCCGTGATCGTTTTACCCTTTTCAAAGTAATCGAGGTAAATGACTTCGCAAAAAATATGGTGGAAAAATATGAAATATTCCGTAAAATAAGGAAAGTAAAGAAGCGCCGAAGAATTATTCTTCATCCAGACAATGCGAGCTCAGTGCACATATCAACTCACGCAAAGGAGTTTTGGAGCATTCAAAACATGGAATAAATGGATTATGCGCCATACAGTCCTTATTTGGCAGCAAATGATTTCTTTTTGTTTCCTCAAATCAAGAAAAAACTTCGTGGACAACGATTTTCCACGCCAGAAGAAACCGTTGATGCATTCAAAAACTATGTTTTGGAGATGTCTTAAGGGAGCTTTTAGGCAAACCTCTTTTTTGAAACTCGTATTTTTTCAATTTATTATTGTTGGACAACTATTCAAAAATATTGAAAAAAAAATTTCTACATTCTACAGCGCTTAAATCACCGGGTTTCACGCCAGAGTTCTTGTAAAGAGTAAATTTTACTTTGAACTCGTTTTTCTCAATACATCCTTTTTTAAAACGGGCCACACTACGACAAACGAACTAATCGGCCGATTTTAAACTATGCAGTGACCTACGTATTAGAAAAGAATAATCTCAGTGTATGCATTAAAAGCAAACAGGAGTCGCCAGAAAACTTCAAAAATGGCATCAGAAAAATGAAACACATAAAGAAAATGGCGGCATGCACAAAAACAAAAAAAAAAAAAGGAAAGAAAATAAAAACTATCAAAAAACAACGCCAAAAATTTGAAAAGAAAAACAACAAGACATTGTTTAGAAACATCAAGAAAGAAGAGGGGGAAACAAAATAGAACAAAACAAATTATGGCAGTCTATGTTTTTCCAGCAACTTGTTTCTGTATTTTCATCATTGTTGTTGAGTAGTTGTATTTGTTTTTTATTTCCATTTTGTAAGTGCAACTCTCGAGATGTGTTGGTGTAGTTAGGGCTTTTGTTGTTGGCTTTGTTGTTGTCTTTGTCGTCATTGTTTTTTGGATATAGTGTTGCTTTTGTTGTCATTGTTTTTTGGATGTTGTTGTTGTTGTTGTTGTTGTTGTTGTTGTTGTTGTTGTTGTTGTTGTTGTTGTTGTTGCTGTTGTTGTTGCTGTTGTTGTTGCTGTTATTGTTGTTTTTATTGTTGTTGTTTTTGCTGTTTCTGCTGCTGCTGTTGTTGCTGTCCGTGTCTTGTCAAATGTCAGTGACTTTTCGAGCATTTCTCATCATCGTCGTCGTCATTGTTGTTGTTGTTGTTGTTGTTGTTGTTGTTGTTGTTGTTGTTGTTTTGTTGGTGTTGTTGTTGCTATATTTGTTTGTTGTTTTTGTTGTTATTAGCGTTGTTCTCGTGTTTCTATTCTTTTATCTACATTTTGTTCTTAGGGCTGCCAATATCAATGCACTTTGTTTGTTGGGCACTCTTTTTGTTGGCTTCTGGCTTCTGTAGCTTTTTTGTTTTTTTTTTTTGTTTTTCTTCTATTATTTGTTCTGGCTTAAGTGCCTTAAGGCTAAGGACATTCTTTATTTTGCTTTGGTGATAATAACAACAGCTGCAGCAACAACATCAACACATACACATCCTTTGGTATCCATTCACATGTTGTATTGTCGTCCACATTAAAATTTATATACATGAAAAATCAACACGGCAAAAATTTTAAAAAGTTTTAAGAAAAAAATTTTATAACATTTTGAATACTATTGGGCGGGAATTAATTCTTAGCGTTTTTTTTTCCCAAAAACTTCTAAGTTTTTATGCTATACATTTATCTAATGTTCAAAGTACTGTCTGTCGCTACCTAGTCTTTCCTTTTTTTCTTGCAGCATACGGACTCCGCGACGAAAAAAAGACTTCTGAAGCGATTGACGAATCAACACAATTCGGGTCGTTTGAAGTTAACTTCAGTGCTGATCAGTCAGGCCATGCGTCATCGATCGGAAGAGATGATAGTCGGACGGAGCAATGTCTGGGCTATACGGCGGGTAGGGTAGGATTTCCCAATTGAGTGTTTCTAAGAAGCTTTTCACAAGGTGAGCAACATGAGGCTGAGTATTGTCGAGCTGTAAAATAACTTTATCTTGTCTTCCGACATATTGAGGCAGTTTTTCCTTCAAATGTGTTCTGCAGCGAGCTCCTGTGATTAATTCCTGTGATTAGGTTGGAGCAGCTCATAGTCACTTAGTTAGTCCCACTGAATACAGAGCATAACATTGTATCCATGCATTTTTGGTTTAGCCTTTGATGTTGATGATTGTCCGGGCTTAATCCATGAATTTTTACGCTTTGGATCCACTTTTCATATCAAGTTATTATTCGGTGCAAAAAACTCTTTCGTTTGCACCATTGCATTGGAGCAGTTGACCGCATGTGAAAAAACGACGCTCCATATATCTTGGTTTCAGTTGATATGGCATCCTATTTCCTTGTTTTTATATTATTCCCAAATTATATAATCATTTGACAATGGCTGTGCGTTCGATTCTGTAAGTTCTTCTTGCGTGTGACACGAATCTTCATCTAATAATGTCTCTTAATCCACGCCCACAAACTTTTTTTAATGTACAGGTTGATCTTTGTGTTCCAAGTCAAAATCACTACTTTTAACCTTTACTTTCGAATTTTTCAAATTTTTCAAATTTTTTACAAAGTATCATTCAAAACGGAATGAATGTGATTTTATAAAGTACTTAATTTTCAAGGGTAGATTCAAGCCTTTTCCCTACCAGACCAGCCCAAAGTTGAAAAATCTTTACTTTTTCTCCTACTTCTTCTTGCTGCAATATTTTGGGGGGTGGGAGGAGCTAAAGGTACAAAATTTTTTGAGTAGTTGTGGGTAATCTTCCACTTTCTAACAAAAAATAACAAAAAAGATAGTCCACTTTGACAATCCCCACAAACACCGTCAGATTTGGTGTTTTGCGGGGACCACCTCAATGTCCCAATGGTCGTCAATGATAAAAAAAATTCATGATATGTGACCCGGTCTATGAAAAGGTGCCTTATGACTCAAAAACAAAATTTCGAGAAATCAGCTATTAAAAAATAAAAAATTCAATAAAATTCAGTTTTTCTTTCATTTGTGCTCTTCTTTCTCTACATTTTTAGTACACTTCTAAGCAAGTTAGGACTTTCTACTTTTCACCATGTGAAAGAGCGTCTCAAACTCTATCCGAACCAAACAAAAAACAAAAATAATTTTTTGAGTCATAAGGCACCTTTTCATAGACCGGGTCACATATATTTAATTTTGTTGAAGAGTTGATTTATTTGATATGAAACAAAAAAACTATTTACATTTTTGATCAATGTTTAATTAATTTTTTTTTATGATTAATTTGGAAATAATTTCGATCATTGGCCAAACAAAATGATTTTTTTGGAATGGCACAAATAGCATTGGTTCAATGGTCATTGTGTTGTTTGGAGCAGAAAATAAATCTTTGCGTCTAGTTTCAATTTTGCAGAGATAATGAACGGACAGAGATAATGAATGAAATCGCTTAGGTCCGTCTTACAATTTCAAGAGAAGGTCTCTTGGCGGTTGGTGAACGAATCGATCATTTGGTTAGCCACTTGGCTACTTGGCTTTTCGTGGACATATCCGTAGGTTTTGATGTGATGGTGTTTGTTTATTCTCCTGGTTCATGTTGAAATTCTTGTTTTATTCCATGACCAAATTATTGACTTAATCAAATAAAAAATATAGAAGACCAGAGGTAAAATAAGAACAAAATTTTCGGAACAATAATGCCTCGAGGAACGTCATTTTCAGAAATCGAACAAGTCCATATTAAATCCTATAAAGAAGCGGGAAGGGGAATGATGGAGATAGCTGCTATATTAAAGCAACATAGAAATTCTATCGGAAAGTTTTTAAAAAACCCAGACAGTTATCACACAACGAAGAAACTTAGTCCCAAATCGAAAGTTAGTGAAAGAGACAAAAGAGAAATTAAGTGCCTTGCGGTTACTCAAAACATTAGCGCCAAGCAAATAATGCAGCAACTCTCTCTAAATATTTAGCAAAGAAGAGTACAACAAATTTTAAACGAAGACAGTAACATAAAGTATAAAAAAAGGATAGTATAGACAAACCTATGCTACTGAAACGCCATAAGAGCACAAGATTAAAGTTTGCAGAAAAATTTAAATTTTGGGAAGAATGCCACTCTTCTTCCTCATAAACATCATATTTAGTGATGAGAAGAAATTCAATTTCGATGGTCCTGATGGCAGTCAAAAGTTTTGGCAAGACGTTAGAAAGCCTCGCCAAACATGCTTAAGAAAAAACTTTCAAGGTGGTTCGCTTATGACTTGGGCTGCATTTGGCTACAAAAACAAGTCTTAAATATGTTTTGTTTCAAACATAAAAACTTTTTAACAAAAAAAAAAAACCATCTTCAAAATCACTATAAGGTAAGAAATAATTTTAAATAACTTTTCCCATTCATTTCTTGGTCATATTTTAAAAGCTATTTATATGTATTATAATATTGGAAATCTTATCATTTTCATTTTTTCTATTTTGTTTTATTATCATCAATATAATAATTGCTTTATGTACATAAAAGCTTTGAAGTCGGCGCTTATCTAACTATGTCGAAATCTTTTTATTTTAATTTATTCTAATTTGTTTTATCATAAAAATATTATTAACTTTATGAATACAAAAGCTTCTTAGCGATTTTTTTTCTTTCAGTTGGCAATTTTTGAGTAGCCTGAATGTAGCCAATGTGTTCCATGCATTATTTTTGCAGCTGTTGCACACTATGTCATATTCAATATGAGCTTTACAAACTCACCCAAACCAGTTTAGTGAGAAATTTAATGTGTACAAAGCTTTTAAAATTAATACAGTGTCACCAAGGCACCAAATAGTGCACGGATGGTAAAAGATCATGGTTGTGTGTCAAATATGAGCGCCGACTTCAAAGCTTTTATGTTCATAAAGCAATTAATATATTGATTATAATAAAACAAAATAAAAAAAATGAAAATGATAAGATTTCCAATATTATAATACATATAAAAAGCTTTTAAAATATGACCAAGAAATGAATGGGAAAAGTTATTTAAAATTATTTCTTACTTTGTAGTGATTTTGAAATTGGTTTTTTTTTTTGTTAAAAAGTTTTTATTTCTTCCTTTTTAGAGAATATGAAATATTTTATGTAATCGTATTCTTGAGGAAAATTTCAAACATGAAACTTTGTTCTTAAAAAATTTGTTTTATTAATTCCTGAAAGTTTATTGGGTATTTTCCATTTCTGTTTCTTTACAATTTTTAGTGCCACGCCCTTTATCTAATCCCGCCTACTTTATTTACCGTACCTTATAATGATTCTACCTAGCCCTGTGCCAAATTTCAGTTTCCAAGTATCAATATTAACCGTAATATAGTACTTTCCTGTGTACATTCCCGCTCACTTTTTTAATGATTCTACCTACCCACCTACCTGCATACCAAATATTAGTACGCTAGTGTCAATATTAACCCCCCTGCGCATGAATTATCCCGGAGTAAACGCTTCCAAATGCATGAATTTTTTTAGACAATGATTTCCGAAAAGTCATGATTGGTATAGGGTTTTTTGGGGCGCTGAGTCCATTCCCGATATCTGTTTGGGCGAAAAAATGCCCCCAAGGGGTGAAAATGGGGGTTTGGGTGGTGGAAATTTGTGAGCAAGACAAAAACGAAAAAAAAAATAGAAAAAAATAAAAAAAATTAAAAAAAACAAAAATAAAAAAAAATTAAAAAAGGGATGCATTAGAGACTTGGAGCCTCCACGCGGCACATCCTGGGTATATTTTTCCTTCTTGAAAATAATAGCTTATCCAAGTCTTACCAAAGATCTTGAATTTTTCGTTTCGTCAAATTTTTCAACCCCCGACCCCTATTTTCAACCCTTAAGAATTTATTTTCCTAGCCAATAATGGTGGATTCAGATCCAGCGACCTCGAAAACCCCCAAGTACCAGATTCCATCCCCGGGCTACGATTTTTCACGTCAGAAATGTTGCTTATTTTATTTCCGGACTCTCCCCTACCCCGGAAGCGACTTCGTTTGGTCGAGTATACTTGGGACAGCGCGCAGGGGGGTTAACTAAGATATAGTATTTTTATAATATTGACACGCCCCTTTGTTGAATAACGCCCACTTTTTTGGCCGTAATTTGTAGTAACTGTACCTACTTATGTACTAAATTTCAGCACCCTAGTGTCAATATTATTCGATATATAGTGTGTTTCTATTATTGCCACACCCATTTGTCGAATAACGCCCAATTTATTTACAGTAATTTTTAAAATTTGTGTCTACCCCTGTTCTAAATTTCAGTACCCTTGTGTCAATACTATTCGAGATAAAGTGTTTTTCCAATATTGCCACACCCCTTTGTCAAATAACGCCCACTTTATTGACTGTAATTTGTAATAACTATGCCTACCCATGCACTAAATTTCAGCACCCTAGTGTCAATATTATTCGATATATAGTGTGTTTCTAATATTGTCACACCCCTTTGTCGAATAACGCCCACTTTATTTACAGTAATTTTAAGACATTGTGTCTACCCCTGTACTAAATTTCAGTACCATAGTGTCAATACTATTTGAGATAGAGTGTTTTTTTAATATGACCACACCTCTTTGTCAAATAACGCCCACTTTATTGATCGTCATTTGTAATAATTGTGTCTACCACAGTATTTGTACCGTAAATTTCAGTACCTTAGTGCCAATATTAACTGAAATACAGTGTTTTTCTTAAATTGACACGCCCCTTTGTCGAATATCGCCCACTTTTTTAAAAAAAGACCTCCGCGTTCATGGTATCTATCTGTTGACAAAAACTTACGGAAATCGGGCAAGTGTTTTAGGAGTTATCGATGTACATACATTAAAAAAAAAAAAAAAAAAAAAAAAAAAAGCGCGGACAAACCAACGAACTTGAGAACCTCCTCCTTTTGGAAGTCGTTTAAAAATGACTGCTGAGCGCTATGTGGAGTAACTGCACAGTGAATTAATAGATTTTACTGGTGATTTGTATGGTGATAACTGGACATTTCAACAGGATAATGCATCTATTCACTGCGCAAAGCACACGAAAGACTTTCTAAAATCGCGATCAATACCATTATTGGAGTGGCTTGCTCTCAGCCCGAAAATATTTGGGGTATTTTTTCAAAGAACGTTTACAAAAATGGAAGATCATTTTTTAGTCTAAAAGAGCTGAAAAACGCAATAAAAGAAGAGTGGCAAAAAATTGAAAATATTACCTTTCAAAACCTAGTGAGGTCAATGCCTAATCGCATTTGCCAGGTCATCATAAATAATGGGGGTCATACAAATTACTAAGAAAATCTCAATATGTCAAACAATTTTTATCTGTTGTTTTTATAACACAAAAAAATTAAAAAAAGTTTAATTACGTTTGAGGTATTTTTAAAAGACAATAAAAAGCTGTTTTTTTGTAACTATAAAAAAAACAAAATTATTTTATAATTAAGTTTCTTAACTTCAAGGTCAAATTTTGGAAGTCACAAAAATAGGATTTTTCCCCACTTTAAAAATTAAAAAAAAATATTTTCAAAAAGATCATTTTATTAACTTTCTTTCTACCAAAAATCATGATGGTGTTATTTTTCTTTCTATTTTAATAATTTATTTAATATTTTTTAAACGACCACCTACCATACTACTTCGATACAACCATACTATGTACATTAGACTGTACCTCAAAAACAAAGTGCGCCGTATACCAGCGAATATGACGCACTTTTGCAAGACAATTAAAAAAAAAATGTTTTTTTGACCCAACGTAGGGGTCGCGCCTCGGTAGTCGAGTTGTTAGCGTGCTCGACTGCCACCCCAGAGGTCCCGGGTTCGATTCCCGGCCAGGCCATGGTCCTTCGCTTTAAAAACCTTTCTAAATTTTCTCTCCTCATTTCTAATCAACTGAAATTTAAAATTCATCAATATTTACGACTTGAAGTTGTAGTTGATGGTAGAGAAGTTTGTGGATGAGATTGCCTTATAACTTGAATTGACTGAGGTAAAGGCATAACACTTGCCTCAGATTCAAATTCACATGTTTCTTTGGCTTTCCGCCACGCTTAGAACATCCTACACGTGTTTCACTTGATTGCCCTTTCCTTCCCACTAATCTATCACCCCATTTCGAACCAAGGCAGACTTGACTGAATAAGTATTCCACCTGAAATCCTTGGTTCAAAGCTAAAAAAAAAAAAAAAATAGAAGTAATTGACCTCAGGCGCACGGTTCTAGTACTTACCTTCCAGATGTTTTTTTTTTTTTATTTTGGAGAAAAAATAATTGGTCTCTTTCAGAGAACAACATCGATATGTCATTCAATATAATCACACTTTTAATACCGATGATATCATGAAAATGAAAAAGGGAGCCCTACGTTCGGCAAAAACTTTTCAAAATTTTTTAAAAATAGTTCTGCTGGAAATATCGATATACTTCCTGAGCAAAAGATTAATGATATTTTAAGAGCTTTATTTTTTTGATATTAAGGTGGCACATTAGGATAGTAGGAACTGAGATCTGGAGGGTAAGTACTAGAACGCTACTACCGAGGCCAATGACCTCTATAAAGGTCATATTGGTCTCCTTAAGACAAAAACATTGATGTACCAAACTTTAAAATCCGACTGTAAACACCAGAGATATGAAGAAATATGTCAATGCGCGACCCCTACGTTCGGTCAAAAAACATTTTTTTTTTAATTGTCTTGCAAAAGTGCGTCATATTCGCTGGTATACGGCGCACTTTGTTTTTGAGGTACAGTCTAATGTACATAGTATGGTTGTATGGAAGTAGTATGGTAGGTGGTCGTTTAAAAAATATTAAATAAATGATTAAAATAGAAAGAAAAATAACACCTCATGATTTTTGGCAGAAAGAAAGGTAATAAAATGATTTTTTTGAAAATATTTTTTTTTAATTTTTAAAGTGGGGAAAAATCCTATTTTTGTGACTTCCAAAATTTGACCTTAAAGTTAAGAAACTTATAAAAATAATTTTGTTTTTTTTTATATTTACAAAAAAACAGCTATTTATTGTCTTTTCGAAAATACCTCAAAAGTAAAAATCGAGTTAGTTTTGTTGAATATATGATTTTTCAAGAGTAAGGCAATTCCACTTTTTCTCCCATTTTGACGAAATTTGAATGTTACGTAAAAACTTGAAAAAAAAGTAAAAATTTTTTTACTCAAATTAGTGTTTTTATTTCATGAGAAGATTCAATTCTGAAAGTTTGAGCAAAATCGGAGGTGGTCAACCCGTAATGTGCGTTTTTTTGATGCGTTTAATTTGGAATGGCTGAGTTATCTAAATCTGCCCTAGTGGGGTTTAATTGTTTGTTAGGCACATATAGCTGTTTCGGTGAGTGTATACAGAATCCCTTTCCTAGTTTGGAAAAGTGTTTTTTTTTTTTTGGTGTGTCTTAATTTTTGTCCCAATTCATATCCTTATTCATGTTATAGTCCTTTTCCGGTTTCATAGTCCGGTTTCATTATGTTATTTATTTTTGAGCAGTGTTGGTTGCCACAAAAAAAAGTTTTGAAATCATAACTAACTAGATTTTTGTTGTTGTTGTTTTGTCGCTTTTGCTTTTCTTATATGCTTTTTTTATTTGCTTTTCCATTGGTCGTAACTTTGACTGAGCTGCATGCAATTAATCCAGCAACAGATATGCATATGCGTCATATCAGGCGGTTCCCTAAGAGGCCTCATGACGCCCTCAATTTTTTGTATTTTTATCATGTGCCCGAAGACCTCACTTTCATTTTCGTTTCTTAAAATTTACCGTTACGCCAGTAGTCACAGAGTTAAAACTCCAGGCAACGTTTTTCATGGCTGCAGCATTTTAATTCATTATGTGGTTGCCATCCTGAAATGATGACGATAACAATTGTTTTTTTTTTTTTTGTATTTTAGTCGTGAGGCGTGATAATATATCTATGCTGTCGTTAAACAAAATTTACCGCAGAAAGTCTCCTGAGTGAGTTATAATTCCATGCAACGATATTACATTTCTGTTACATAAGCTGCTATCTTCACAACCTGACGTCGTCAGATTTTTTTTTTATTTTTGTCGTACGACCATGCATAAATCCTTTATTTTCCTTTCTAAACATTTATCGTTGCTTATATACTCACCAGGTAAAAATTCAATGCAACGCCGTTGCATGAATGTTGCATTGTCGATCTTTGAAATAGTCGACGTCCCATGACGTCAGAAATTTTTTGTCTAATTTTGTTGTGAGGGCTTTGAACAGGCCTTTATTAGTGCATCATACTTTTAATCCTAACACTTATACTCAGCACGTAATAATTTCATGTAACGAATTTTCAGTTGCGTTACTTAAGCAGCTCCCACCGCGTCCCGATGACGTTTGGAATTTTTTTTATTTTTATAATAAAGTGAAAAAAAGTAAACCTTTACGATCGTACCATTTTTTTAATCATAGCTCTTATACTCAGCGAGTAACAATTCAATGTAACGCCCATGAATTTTGAAAAAATGCCTTTTCCAACTTTTTTGGAAACCGCCGCGGTAAAACATCACTTCGTCAAGTTAAAAACGCAAGTAGAATTTGGTCTTCAATTTGCGATTATGTTCGTTTCAAGACTAAAATAAAATAATGAATCAAAAACATTTCAATTTTTTGAATGGTGGTACAAAATAGGTCAAAATTTCGTTAAAAAATTCCAAATATATCTGGTCTTCATTATTTGTTACGGAGAATGGTTGGTATCGAATGAGATATCAGGAGCCAAATCGCCGCATCTGTGAACGTAACGGCTTTCGTATGAGAAAAAAATTAATCGTATGAGAATCTCATGAGATACGATATTAGTCTCATGAGATTCTCATACGATTAATTTTTCTCACACGAAAGCCGTTACGTTAACGGATGCGGCGATTCGGCCCCAGATTTTTTGTTTTTTAGAACTTGACCTATTTTGTGAATATTTTGAACAAATATTCATAAAGCGTCCTAATGTACCACAATTGGAAAGGTTATTTTTTAACCTTTCATTGAATGCCAAACATTACGACGCGCCAAATAAAGAAGGCCAGATATTAGATTTTTGAGATTTTTTAAAGAAATTTTGAATTATTTTGGGAATATCTTTAAAATCAATACTCATATATAGAGGTCAAAGTATCTTCATTGCAAAGGTTATTTTTAAAAATTTCATTGGTGAGCTTTCAAAATAGATTAAAAACAAGTAGTTTTCATGAATTAAACCAAAATTGAACTGCAAACTTAATAAAAATAAAAATCGTTTTTCACGACATTTTTGTTGAGTAATTTGGGGTCGCTGAACACGAATACGATGTTGGATTCGCAAATTTCTTAGTGGTTCAGAAGCGGTCGTCAAAGGGTTAAACCATGCAAATCACATTGGACATGTTTGCTTTGCTAGAGCATTGTGACCATAAACTTCCATAGAAAGCGATGACTTTTGGCAGAATTTTTCTTCGTAATGAAGTAATGGAGTAAAACTCCTCGCAGAAACACTTTATTCGGTACAAAGCTCAAAATATTTGATAAAGTAGAAATTTTTTTCTTTTTCACTTCAAAAAAAGGATAAATACTTAAAAATGAACGCTCAGTGACAGTATCTTACGGTATGTACTTACGCTATACAGTACTTTGCGCAGCAAAGTAATCACTTTATTTTTTATAAAACGCCACGAATTAATTCACACATCCAAGTATGTCTTGGAATATTTTTAAAAACTATTCAATACAGTTGAACTTTTGCTTTATTTCCACTCCCCAATCCTCATCTTTACCCTTAGTTGTGAAATAAATTACGTAAATACTGTTGTTGGGCTGTGGGATAATGAGTATTTTGTTGATAAATAAAACTTAGTGAAAAATGAAAAAAAAAATATTTTCATCCATATATGTTTGTAAAAGTTTAAAGTAGTCATTAAGCTTTACAATAAAAAGCAGAAATATCATTTTTCATGCCTTATGAATGAACTTATTTTATTTAATTTTTCAATCAATAGAATAGAGTTTTAATATTTGGATGTCCCACAGACCTACAGCAGTACTAAAGGGTTAAATTTTTTATTTCAAATAAATTTTCAAAAGTTCTTTTTTGAAAAAAAAACACTTTTTTCCCCATGCGAATACTTTTTTTTTCTTTTTTTCTATGCAATTCAATTATTAGTTTATATATATTTCCTTCAGCTAAATGCCAAAACTTTTCAATGAATGTTAAGCATTGCACTTTGCATCAAAAGCTCTCCATTTAGAATTTAAAGCTTTTATTTATTTATGACTTGTAATTAATATGTTCATAGTTGCGTTAAAAGTTGAAATGAACTAAGTTGAGCTGGATTTTATAGATTTTCTGTGACCGTCTGTAAGCGATGAACATATAAAAAGTTACTGAAAACTAAATAAAGTTTTCATGTGAAATGTTTCAATTATAAACTCAGCTGTGCCAGGGAATTTCTCGAATTTTAAAATTCAATTATGAAAACTTAAAATCTGCATTAATTTAATGAACTGTGAAATTTTCTGACAACTAAACTTTTCTGAAATCGTTCTGACAACTTAACTTATGTATCCTTTAGTACACTGATAAAGAAAATTATATAAAGACATATAAAATAATTAAAACAGAACTTATGCAGAGAAGTACAGTAACAACAAAAAGCTTGAGCGTTTTTGGAACTTGATTTAGATGATCTATTCGTGCGATGAATGCCGCGATTGCTCACACTCGACCATAAGCGCAGCCTGATCACTTCAAAGCAGAGCTTGGCGATGTTCAATCGCAATACGAAGGAGTGATCGCGCCGTTTTGTAAACGTAGACGAAACATGGATACATCACAATGCACCAGAGACCATAGAACAGTGAAAGAAGTGGACTTCTCCGGGTGAACGTTCACCAAAGAACGGTTTTGTACTGAGTGGGTTTTGATGAAAAAAAAAAGAATTCCAAGAACAAAGAAAGTAATCAGACATAGATGCACAGAAAATATGATATAAGTTAGTTTTTTATGTTTAGAAATGTCTTCCTTTGGCACTATGTGCCAATTAAAACAGTTGGTTTATTTATTTGGCACTATGTGCCGATGTTTATTGAAGGGAAACCGTAGAAGAAGTGACTTAATTACTAAAACAAACTTAGCCTATATTATAATAATTTAGCTGCACTTCTGTTGTTGTAGTAGTTGTTGTTTTTGGTATTGCTGCTATTGTTATTGTCGTCGTTGCCGCTTCTGCTATTGTTGTTGTTGCTGCTGTTGTTGTTGTTGCTGTTGTTGTTGTTGTTGTTGTTGTTGTTATTTTTGGTATAGCTTTGACTCCACTGTTGATGTTGTTGTTTGGTGCTAACTCAGCGTTTGTCAGTGTGGGAACGTTATGCGCGACAGAATCGCGAAAACGTCACGTACCGTACTCGAATTACAACTAGAGCGGATGCGTGTGTTAACTGCTCCCCCCTTTAAGAGGAGCCGTCCCCGGTTTCCTTTAAAACTCTTTCTAGGGCTATGACGTTGTTTATCTTATTGCGACGTCTTGTGATTAACAAAACAATAACAATGATTGCGACTATTACTATCGAGGAAATGAAAATTGTTAGCCATTGCGTAGATTGTTGATGGATTAGTTCTTTCAGGCTGGCAATATGACCAATGTTTTTTATATTAACCTCATGTAAGTACGGAAGTGATAACAGCGTAACGTGGTCCGTGATATTGACAAATTTAACTGATGCGGGTTGAGGGTGTGAATGACTGATTTTCTTCCAATTCGTAAAGGTTGTTCCGTTTATGGTTATTTCGCTTTCGAAAGTAACAAGAAGGGTTCCATGCATCAAAATTGCTGGATTATTTCCTTCCTGTATCTCTGCTGTCTGATCATTCACAATTACTAGTCCATCATCGATTTCTTCGACTGGTGTAATATGGTATGCCGAAGTGGTCCTGCATGTTGCAAAATTATTGTTCAGTAATTGCTGCACGCAGGAGTTTCCTTTTAGAGGCTGACAGAATGTCATTGTGGCTGCATCTCTGCAATTTTCGAGCGGTTCATGTACTATTTTGCAGTTGGCAACGGTATTGGTTTCTAACAGCAAGATTTTATTGTTACGTACTACGGGCAATATCTTAATTCTATTACATATTTCTTCAATTTTTGGATACTTTATTACGAAATGGATACTATTACTGTCTTGAAATATTTTCTGTTTTGATATACTTAAAATATCACTTATGCTAATATTTGCAAAGTGTTCCGCGACTAACAAATTTTGTATTTCGGTACTATCTAGTATAATAGGATTAATTACATTTACTTTTCCAAGAATGACCGAATAGATGGTATCCTCAATACTCGTTATTATGGCCTTGTTTCTGGCAGTAGCTAGTTCAAATAGGTGTCCGGTGTCTATTTCTTTTTTCATTGTAACATTTAGAAGCTTGTTTACTGTCTCTGTTAATTGGTTAATTCTAACCTGTATTTCAGTGTTTATAAGTATCTGTTTTTCATTAGCCTCTATTAAAGCTTCTTCCTTAGTGGCCACCTGATTAAAGTCATCGAAGTCTGGAGTGCCAGCAATGTATTTCAGTGCCGTTCCCAAAAAATTGATACTTCGCGACTGTCGATGATGAATTCTGAGCGCGCTAAGTAAGTTAAAGATCTGGTCCACATCTGCTTTAAGTAACTTCCTCATGTGCGACTGTGGAAAGTGGTCGAGTAAGTTTTCGGTATCATGGGCTATGGTTTCATAATCAGTCAGGTTTGTTCTATGCAGTAGGAACCCGTAGCTATTGTAAACAGCCACTGCTCCATCGGTTATCGGAATGTAGTGTGAATTGGTGTAATTTAAAAATTTGGCTCGTTTCGCCTGAGCTATTGTTATTATAAAAATCCTGAAAATACAAGAATATTATCTTATATTACTTTTATGGACCTTTTTACCCTCAATCAATAAAGTAGTTCCTAAGTCTTTTTCGACTACTTTTTCAATATAGAGTTTTGAGAATTTATTCCCTATTCTTCTATTCGTTTTAACATAAACCCTGTCACCTGGTTCGAACTGTCTAGTTTTTTTCCTAGAATTTAGTCGTTGCAACTCTACGTGTTGTGCTATAGCTATTCTTGATTCGATTTCTTTTCGCAGAGCTTCAGGCATAGAATGGATAATATCTATCGGTCGTTTTTTTGTGGTAGAATGAATTGTTCTATTGTACTTCGCCGTAGCAAGTAAAATTAAGTCAATCGTGTCATTGATACCTTGTGTTAATTTTGTACATCTGGCTATTTCTGAAAGCGTACTATGGAATCGCTCAACCTGTCCGTTTGTAGTGCTATGATGTGGAGGTGTTGTAAATATGGTTATACCAAAATGGTCCCTTACTAGCGAACTAATTGTATGTGAATTAAAAGATTTTTCATTGTCACAGACAATTGTTTTGGTGTTTTTGAAAAAATTTAAAATTTGTAGTATGGGTTCTTTAATATCTACTATTGATCTGGAATTTATTGCTGAAACTATGGCAAATTTTGAGAATTTGTCAACACAAGTTAGAAAGTGTTGATTGTCAGTAGAGTAGATGTCGATGTGCAAAATTTCACCAGGATTTTGGGGTAAGGGTGTTTTGCCAATCTCTGGGTTCGGAGGGTGGCGCTGATACTTTGCTTCTCTACAGATTCTACAATTTGAAGTTATCTCTTTCAGGCTCTTACGCATGTCAGGGAAATAATAGTCGTCTAGAACTTGTTTAAGGTTTTCTTGCACCGAACGATGGGCTCTATTGTGCTCCGTTTGCAAGATTTCCTTTTGGTCATTTTTATTAAAGATATCTGTCACCTGCTTTGCTGCATGTAGGAATTTAACAGCAGGGAACATTGAAATAATTTTATCCTGAATCTTGGCCAAGGTAGGTAGGTCACACAATACTCCGTTGACTACGTTGGGATTGACGCATAATCTGATAGTCTTCAAAAGATTATCTATACTGGAAAAAACAATACGATGTCTAACTTGGGATTTGAAAAGTATTTTTGAGGTATTTGTTTCTGTATTTCCTTCTTCCAGGATAAGCTGATTTCTGAAACAGTTTATGGGATTCTCAACCGTGGGAATTGTTTTTGTCAGTGATTCTTCACTGTGGACTGTTTTTGATGAACTACTAGAGTTCTCTAAAGCATTGATATGTTGTCTGGACAAGGCGTCGGCTACAATGTTCGCCCTGCCAGGTTTATAAAAGAATTTGGGTGCAAATTCCTCTACAAACGCTCTCCACCTTTTCAATTTTGAGTTAGGATTTTTGTCTGATATAGCGAACGTGAGGGGCTGATGGTCAGTAAAAATACTCAACTGTTTAACACCATAAAGATAATTTCTGAGCTTCTGCAAAGCCCAAACTATTGCGAGCAGTTCACGTTCATTGGTTGCGTAATTCTCTTCAGTCGAAGAGAGAGTCCTGGAAATCATAGTTATAGGCCGTCCCTCTTGAGAGAGAACTGCACCTAACGCATATGACGATGCATCGGTGGTTAGTTCGAATGGTTTTTCGTAATCAGGATAAAGTAAAAGTACGTCTTCTGACGCCAGAATTTCCTTTATCTTGCTAAAGGCTCTCTGTGCCTCTTCGTCGAACTCTATTCGAACGTTTTTTGATTGATTAGCACTAATGTTTCCATTTTCGCCCCGCAAGTATCTTGTAAGCGGTTTAGCAATCAACGCATAGTCCCTGATGAATCGTCTGTAGTAACCGGACAATCCAAGAAATGATCTTAAACCTCGGAGTGTTTTGGGAACCTCGTAATTAATGATATCTTTTACTTTGTCCGGGCAGGTTTTCAGCCCGTTCTTGGAAACAATGAAGCCAAGAAATTCCACCTCCTCTTTGAAAAATTTTGTTTTTTCCAGTGAAACCCTCATATTAGCTTCAAAAAGTTTCTTTAAGATACGCCTTATATCATTCTTATGTTGTTCATAGTTAGAGGAGAATATAATTACATCATCTATGTAAACGTGACAAGCTTTGCCTATCTCGTCCCTAAGAATGTCGTCAATTGCTCGCTGAAAAATGCTGGGCGCATTTTTCAGTCCAAATGGGAGTCTACAGAACTCGTACTTGCCGTTATTAACAGAAAAGGCTGTCTTTTCTCTATCACACTCAGCAAGATTTATCTGGTGGAAGCCAGATTTAAGATCTAGGGTAGTAAAGTAGGAAGATTTCCCTAAATTTGAGAGGATAACCGAAGTATCCGGAATTGGGTACCTATCGCTTGTTGTTTTTTCATTGAGCTTCCTAAAGTCAATGACCAAACGCATTTTACGTTCTCCTGTTTCAGTGGTTCCTTTCTTGCCTACGACCCATATTGGATTGTTATACGGGGAGCGAGAAGGCCTAATGATACCGTCTCGTAATAGTTCGGAAATTTCTTTATTCACAAACTCGGATGCGGCTATTGGATAAGAATAGGACTTGGAGTAAACTGGTTGGTCATCATTTGTTCGGATTGTTGCTACGATATTGGTATTATAGGGCAAGGCTTCATTTGGATCTGCAAAAACTCCTGCCTGTTCTTTAATAATGACAGAGATTTGTTTGTTGTGATTTGGGTCTGGTAAAATATTGTTCACTTCGCGGCAAAAATAGTACAAAAGCTCTTCCTGCTTATTATTGTAGCAAATCATTCCTTTTTTTATATCGAGAGTCGCACCAATTTCCTTGAGGAAATCGAAACCGATAATGCCATCGAATGTTTGGAGTGACGGAAGAATAAAAAACTGAGCGTTTGTGTCGAAAATATTTATTGTGCATTTACTATGGATTTTCTCGTTTCCGTGAATTGATTTAACTAGAAATGGATTATCAATATGTTTGACACCTTTGAGGGTTTCTAAATTTGTAATATAGTTCTTTGCGGCACCTGTATCTATTAAGAATTTTAATTTCCTCCCTGCCAATGTTCTGGTGACGTAGGGCAGGAGGGATCTTGTTCTAAAAAATTAATTTCGTCCGTTGCCTCAATCTCCTCGCCCTGTGGCATATCGCCGTTTTCGTCAGCGTCTTCGTCTTCGTAATCTTCAGGGAAGTAGGGGGTTGTGGCAACATAAAACCCAGGTATGTCCTTGTCATCACGTTCGCGCTGCCTCAAATGGTTTACACGTTGAAGCTTATTGGCTGGCAATCTATCACTTTCATTAGGTCTTTTTGTTGGTCGGATAGTTTGAGGATTAGGGCTAAGGAAAGGATTTCTATTGATATTAAGGTTTGGTGCAGAGTTGCGGAAAAGTCCCTCTGGCTTATTATGCCTAAAACGGGATGACGTTGGGTCTACATCCATAGGCACTGGTCGAGGATATGCGTTCGTTACTCTTCGGTAATGGGGTGAATTATTAAAGCCATGATTATTAGGTTTTGGGAAAGTGCCAGTTTGGTTTCGATTTTGGTTTATAAATGACTGTGCAAAAAGGGATCGTGCCTGGTTTGATTCAAGCTCTTGGGCAAGAGCCAGAGCTGTTGGCATGTCTGTTGGTCTGGAGGAGAAAAGAATGTCACAGAGAGGTTTGTTAAGTCCCGAGATGAACACTCGAAGGGCGTCTTGTCGGTACTTATTATTAAGGGAGTTTATCAGTTCCATATTACCGTAATTTGTCATAATGTTTTTGTTTACTATTAATGATAATTTTCGTTCCACGTCGTCGTAGAACTGGGAGATTGTGCGTTGCCCTTGCCTTAAGGTGGACATCTCCTGCTCTACCAGGTATATGGGTCTCTTGTCGGCGTAGGTGAAGTCTAGACGAGCGATTATGGCGTGAAAATTTAAAATGGTATTAAAGGATGACAAAACCATGTTTGCTGAGCCCACCACCTTATTCCTCAGAATGGCAACTGCCTGGTAGTGCTTGGAACTACCGTCAAAGTCCTCAAAAAGTTTATACGCAGCATGGGCAGCCTGCCTCCATGATACGTAGGTGGCTCTATCGCCACTAAACTCCGGTAGTGATTTTACTAAATCGAGTGATTCCTCACATTTGATGGTCGGGTTAATCGTTACTGGTTCGTATTGAATAACGGTCGTCGGTGTCTCTAGGGTTTTTAATCTAGCGGTCAACTCGTCGACAGAACTCTGAAATTCTCGTCTTGTTTGTTCCGTTGCTGCCCTTATTGCGGCATTTACAATGGCTTGAAGAGCTTGAGGATCCATTTCAATCGTTACAATTTTTTATTAACAATTATTTATTATCTTATTTTTCAGTTATTCTTTCTTCCTCCAACAATTAATTGACTGAGATTTAGTAAAAGTACAATGGGTTTTTTTTAAAAAACTTTTTAATCAATTTTAAAATTTTCCTAATAAATTCAAAACATTTGGAAGAATTAAATTCTTATATTAAAATTACACTTACATATAAAGTACTCTAATCATCATTTTCTTTTTTTTCCAGGTACGTATCTTTTGTTTTAATCTGTGTGTTGGTAAGTTCAATTTAAGTTCCGTTTTTCTCGAACAATTTTTTCTCTTCTATGTCTTCTCTTCAATGTCTCTTCTATGAAGAATCTTTGCAGTTTTTTTCACCTTTTTTGGTTTTTTTCACAAAAAAAATTCGTTGAGTTTTTTTTAAATTTTCCACTATTTAAAAATATTCCAATTTTTATAGTCACTTGACACAGGCTATCTGTGTTTTTTTACAATTTGAAAGTGTTTATATTTTTAGTAGAATTTTTTCGCTATGCGAAAATTTTTTTAAAAATTTTTTCAAAAGCTTAAATTTTTTTAATTTGGCAGTTTTTACTTTTTTCCACTATGTGAAATTTATTTAAATGTTTTCAAAAGTTTTTCACTTTTTTCAATCTTTCACCGTTTTTTTCTTACTTTTTTTCACTATGTGAAATTTATTTAAATGTTTTCAGAAGTTTTCACTTTTTTCAATCTTTCACCGTTTTTTTCTTACTTTTTTTTCACTATGTGAAATTTATTTAAATGTTTTCAGAAATGTCACTATTTTTTCATGTTGGTGAGTCCGAGCTCACGGCCACATTAATCTTAATATAAAGAATTTTTGTGGCCCCACGTTGGGCGCCAGTTAGTTTTTTATGTTTAGAAATGTCTTCCTTTGGCACTATGTGCCAATTAAAACAGTTGGTTTATTTATTTGGCACTATGTGCCGATGTTTATTGAAGGGAAACCGTAGAAGAAGTGACTTAATTACTAAAACAAACTTAGCCTATATTATAATAATTTAGCTGCACTTCTGTTGTTGTAGTAGTTGTTGTTTTTGGTATTGCTGCTATTGTTATTGTCGTCGTTGCCGCTTCTGCTATTGTTGTTGTTGCTGCTGTTGTTGTTGTTGCTGTTGTTGTTGTTGTTGTTGTTGTTGTTATTTTTGGTATAGCTTTGACTCCACTGTTGATGTTGTTGTTTGGTGCTAACTCAGCGTTTGTCAGTGTGGGAACGTTATGCGCGACAGAATCGCGAAAACGTCACGTACCGTACTCGAATTACAACTAGAGCGGATGCGTGTGTTAACTTATACTAGCCACTCCCGGTGCACGTTGCTGCCCCAAGCAACTATAATAATAATAATAATAATAATAATAATAATATTCCAAGAGTTTTGCCGTTGTTTGCAAGCGCTCTATAAAGAAGAGGCAGAATAAAGTGAAATGTTAGCGGAAAATTGCAATAAAAAAAAAAAAAGCTCAAGCCTGCGTTAGATAACACGGGCGCATAGGTCAGACGTATAATACGTTAGTCATTAACAGCCTTATTCAATAGATTTCCTTAAACAACCTTTAAACGCTTGTTTAGTTACGCACTGTTTAAGGCTTTACGCAGCTTCTATGCAACCTTGCTAACATTGTTATTCATAAACATTTTTTCATTTTCTGCTTATAATTGTAAGATTTGTGTCTGAACTATAGAAAATCTACAAAAATTAAGAATTCCTATGGATTGACAATGGCCGCCGCATAAAAAAATGCTGCAAAGGGCGCATATGGAGCATGTCTTTGATATTAAAAGAAAAGACAAACAAAAATCATGGTTGTATTTACGTAACCTTTAAACGACAATTTCGGCGGTTAAGTTACGAAGCTCTTAAACAACTACGAAAAATGTTTATGAATAACGTTTTCTTGTTTAAAGCCCGTTTAAAGTTACGCTGCCTTTAAAATGTGTTTATGAATAAGGCTGTAAGACATTGAGGATGTCTTAAAGACGTAGCCAACTGGGTAAGCACAATTTTGTTTCTCTGCTTCGCTTATCAATGTTGTGTATGTACACATTGTTCGCTACTTGGTCATTATACTTCTTCTCTTTCTCACACTGGTTCTGTGATGAACACACAGATAATCGTACTGCTCTTACACATGATGTTATAATACATAAAATACAAAGCATATGAAAATTAAAACAAAATTTGAAAGAGTTAAATTTTGATTTACTTATAGAATCAAAAAAATTATATGTAGCGATATGATTATTTAAATACAAATCAAAAGAAGACATTAGATATGTTACGACCATACTTGAATTTATTTTAATGCATGCATAAAGTATTAAAAACTTATAATGAAAGTGACAAAGATTTTCTCAAAATTTTATGCTCCAGATCAATACCCCCGTATAACGTATTCTACGTTAAAAACTTTTATGTATCATGGTTGCGAGCGTTCAGCACGAGCGGTTTGCGAAAGCTTTACATTTTTCTGACTTTCATTTTGTTGTTAACAGACGCTCTATTAAGAAGAGACAGAAGAGAGCGAAATGTGAGCATCGAATAGTTTTGCTCTCAGTTAGATAAGTCAGTTGTTCTCAGCTGCTCTATTAATAAAAGAAAAACCAATATAACAACAACAATTATATGCAATCAAGAATGATAGAAAAAAATTTTGCAGATCGTAAAAATAATTTTCAACGATCTGCGCATCTACGTCACGATAGACTTACGATATGAGCTTACGATATGGCTCTCTGTCAAGTCTTGTTCAGAATGTGAACCAATATGAAACAATGGCAAGAGATTCAAGAAACAAACTTGGTCTAGCGTGACGTCATGATCGTAAAAAATACTTTGTTCGTAGCTAGAAATGTCAAAATGAATAGTAAATAACATAACGGATCTGCGCAATGCATAATCTATTTTTCTATCATTCTTGATATGCAATTATATGCAAACTTTAATAAGCTATAACTTAAGAAATATAATTTTTTTAAGAAACAAAAAGTCCAGTTTGCACATCTACAGGTATAAACTTATCAAACCATACTAAATTTTTCAAAAATGAACTTGTACTTAAAAAGCCTTACGCTGAACAAAATTTGGGTTTACGTGATATATGTATATAAGATTATAAAATTACACTGTTCAGAACGAAAAAAAATAGCAAGGTTCCTACAGCAGATTCTGATAGAGGGGACAAAAAACAAAAAAAAATACACGTGTATCGGCGCTTGGAAAGTTAACATATGAGTCTTATTTTAGGCGGGATTTAAGTTTCCCCTTTTCTGAACATTCTTATAGTGAATCGGCATAGGAAATCATGTTATCCATACATTTTGGGAATGAGATGTGTTCTGAGGATTTATGTAAAATACTTCGAGAAACATTTTTGTAAAACATTTTTACCCTCTAACTTCTCAATTTATGGGTCTTTTTTGACCCTTTTGTGATAAAGGGCAAAAAATACCCATAAAACAAGGATATAACGGGTTAAAATGTTCCACAAAAAATTTTTTTTATAAAATTCTACTAAAGGGTGTTTTTTTTAAAGGTATAGAACTTCGAATTGAAATAAAACACAAGAAAAAGTTTTAATGTCCATCAATTTGGCTTTATTGGAAGGATCATTTTATGCCATTAATGTTTAAATATGATTTCGGGCATGTGGCCACCGCGGCTGGCTCGAATAAAGCCAATTCTACAGGTCCAATTTTCAACCACTTTTTCGAGCATATGGGGCCGTATGTCGGCAATAACGCCACGAATGTTGGCCTCCAAGTCCCCTAACGTTTCTGGTTTGTTGGCGTAGACGAGTGACTTCACATATCCCCAAAGAAAATAATCCAGTGGTGTCAAATCACACGATCTTGGTGGCTAATTGACAGGTCCATTCCGCGAAATTATGCGCTCATCGAATGTTTCCTTCAATAAATCGATTGTGACGTGCGCTGTGTGGCATCTAGCGTCATCTTGTTGGAACCACAACTCATCCACATTCATGCCATCCAATTCGGGAACAAAATAGTCGGTTATCATGGCTCTATACCGGTCTCCATTAACGGTAACTGACTCTCCAGCATTATTTCGGAAGAAGTATGGCTCAATGACTCCACCAGCCCATAGAGCACACCAAACAGTCAGTTTTTGTGGATGTAATGGCGTCTCAAGGATCTCATGTGGATTCTCTTCACTCCAAATGCGGCAATTTTGCTTGTTGACGTATCCATTCAACCAAAATGAGCCTCATCACTGAACAAAATTTTGCGATGAAAATCAGCATCGAGATCAATCTCATTTTCGGCCCATGCACCAAAATCACGACGCATTGCATGGTCTCGCGGCTTTAATTCTTGCACAAGCTGGATCTTGTAAGGTCGCAAGCCAAGATCTTTGCGCAAAATCTTCCATAAAGTTGATGGACAAAGCTCCAATTGCTGTGCACGGTGGCGAATCGATTCATTCGGGTCCTCTTCAACATTTTGCTCTACAGTGGCAATTGTTTCTTCGTGCGCACTGTTCGACGTCTCTGCGGATACGTATTATCACATAGAGTAAACGTAGTGCGAAAACGACCCATGGTTAACCGAATAAATTGCTCTGATGGACGATTATGTCGACCATAAAATGGACGGAGCTTGCGGTAAACTTCGCGAACTGAACCATTATTTTCGAAATAAATTTGCACGATTTGCAAGCGTTGTTCTTTTGTCAACCTGTTCATGATGAAATGACAAACCAAACTGAACATAAATGACATTAGAGTTGCCAGATTTGACCACAAAATGCCAGTTTTATCTCTATTCGAAAAACAAACCCCTAAAAAAAACACCCATTATAAGCCTTTGAACACACCAAAGCTGAAAATTCAACTTAAATGCCAGAAATAAGTAAAAACTTAAAATGTGTTTAAGGGTTAATTTCGTTTTTATTCAGAATTTAAGCTATTTCATGAATTTTTTGTGGAATATTTTAATGCGTTATATCCTTGTTTTATGCGTCTTTTTGCCCTTTATCACAAAACAACAAAACCCATAAATTTAGAATTTAGGGGGTTAAAATGTTTTACAAAAATGATTCTCGAAGTATTTCTTGTTTCTCCAAGGGGGTTAAAATGTTCCTCAAAAATATTCCTCGTAACATTTTACATAAATTCTCAGAACACATCCTATATCCAAAATGTAAGGAAAACATGATTTCCTATGGCGATTCACTATAAGAATGTTCAGAAAGGGGGAAATTTAAATCCTTCCTAAAATAAGACTCATACGTAAACTTTAAAAATTCCCGATACACGAATATTTTATTATGTCCACTTTATTAGATTCGTTGTCAGAAGCTGTTATTTTTTTTTGGTGTTGAACAATTTTATCTGGAGAATAATTTCTTAGGACAATTTTACACTCCAAACCCTAACCCTTATGGTCCAAATTGACCTCATAAGTCTAAGAAAGCCGTTTGTTTCTTATAAAGCTTTGTTCCAACAAAAACCAGTAGCTTTTGATGCAATAGTATTCCCCTAATACCCAAACTAACCAACCTTCTGTGTTCCCAAAACGATCCCAAAAGTATTATTTGTATTGTTGTAAGTTTATTTAGCTCCAGTATATCAGGGGAATATTATTGAATCAATAAACTTACTTGTTTTTTGCTTGAACAAAGCTTTAATACGAAAAAAACGGTTTTTTTTTCCTTATGGGGTCAATTCGGACCATTAGGGTTGGGTTTCAAGGGTTAAATTGTCGAAAGAAATTATTTTCCAGGTCATTGTCAATATTTTACTCGTTAAAATCAAGCCGATAAAGTAAAAAAAAAACACCATCAACATGTACTTCACCTTGACTTTATCGAAAATGGACCAAAGGTTGAAAAACGGTTGAAACCATTTAACTCAGCGTACTCAAATTATACTGAAATGATATGTCCTTAGCTTGTTTCTACAAAAAAATGCTCGATTTATGCACAGAGAATTCAGTTTTTATATAAATTCCCGAAATATATGTAGCAATACTCATATTGCCAAATGATGAATAATTTAAATTTTCCAAAATAAATTTGACTATTTTTGAATGATGCATATATCGTTATTAAAGCTAATTGTAATTAAAGCTAGAAAAGTATAGACTAATTTATTTTAATTAACACCTAATTAAAATAGCTATAAATTACGCACCTGTTGTCATAACGCCTAATAAAGATTAACGACGAAGTTGGCCGCATACAGCATTTAAGCAAATTCTAAAACAGCTGGCTGCAAATTGATGCACAGGATTTATATAGATAGAAGGTTGTGTGGGTATTAAGATCACCACCCACTACGTTTTGCTCTCTTTCTAACACTTCTAAATTGCACTGGTTATACATACAGCGCTCTCGCTCACTTTTTTTTTTTTAATGTGAACTCATTAATTTTCATAAACTTCAATAACTCGATTTTTTTTTTTTTGTTGATTGCTGCAGTAAAATTTTACTCGTGTGGCTTTTTGTATGCGTTGCAATGGCAACGCTGACAAAGTTGAGTTAGGCAACCGTTTTAATGACTGGCAACATCTAAGCGAAGCTGGTTGTAAATTCAAGTTATGCTTGGTTTTTAGTATTGTTTGGGTTTTGTTGATGAAAAAACGCGTTTTGTAGGATATGTTTATTAGTTGTGTTTTGGATTTTTTTTTTTTATTTTATTTTCTTATATTGCTTTAAATCTTTACAATTTTTTAGACTTCTGAATATAAGATATATTTATGTATATTTATAGATATATTTATGTTTAAGCTGTTTTTGTGGTGATATTTTTGACACGTGGCAACCACTTTTGTGGATATCGCGGTCACGTGACAACCGTTGATGTACTTTTTTTGTATGCAAGGGTTTGCTTTTATTGATTTTATTCCTCTTAATAAATGCTTGTCTCCCCTTTCTAACATTCAAGTACTTTAGTTTATGGAGTATAATTCCTTCAGCTGTTAAACCTTCATGTACTTTAGTTTATGAAGTACAACTTTTTGTGGTTTTATTTTCATTAAATTTTAAGCTGTTAATATTGCCAGATTGGTTTTTTCTAGTAATATCTACTTGAGGATATTTCCAGAATTTTATTTTTTTTTTAAGTTTTATGTGTGATTATTTTAAAACCTTTGCTTAAATCATTTAATTAACGGTAAAGATTTAAATTTTTTTATTTTAATTAGCTTGACTTAGTTTAAGTTTTTTTCTTTTGGTACTTTGGGAAGTTCAAGTCCAAAATTTTCAAATTGATATGTTTTTAATATTCTTTCTTATGATTTTTGTGTATTTTGCTGTTTTTAACAGATTTTAAAATATTTAGAACATTTTTGAAAATATTTAATTAATATGAAAACTTTCTTAATCGAGTACTTTATTTTTTTATTTTTTGTAGAACTTTAAATTTTTTACTCTCTAAGTTTTTTTTTTAGCTTAAAATATTATTTTTTTTTTAAATATTGTTTTTTTTGCAATTTCTTGTCACAACTTTTAAAGTTGAGTTAAATGTTAAGTTCAATTTTAATTTTAATTTTGAGTTAAATTTGAGTTAATTTTATTGAGTTTTGATGTAATTTTGTGTCATTTTTTAAACTTGAGTTAAGCTTTTGTTAATTTATACAAAGCCTTATGCATTTAAGATTAAAGTTAAGCTCTGAGTTTAACTTGAGTTAACTAAATTCAATTTTTATTTAATTCTGTGTCACTATTTAAACTTGAGTTAAGCCTTTGTTAATTTATACAAAGCCTTATGCATGTTTGCTACTGCTTTTAAGATTTAAGTCAAACTCTGATTTAAGCTTGAGTTAACTAAATCCAATTTTTATTTAATTCTGTGTCATTTTTTAAGCTTGAGTTAAATTTTTGTTAATTTATGCAAAGCCATATGCATTTTTGCTACCACTTTTAAAATTGAAGTTAAACTCTGAGTTAAACTTGAGTTACTTTTAATCAATTCTTATGTTATTCTGAGTCACTTTTTAAACTTGAGTTGAACTTTAAAGATTTAAGTTAAACTCTTTTAAGTCAAACTCTGAGTTAAACTGGAGTTAACTAAATTCAATTATTATGTATTTTTTGTCACTTTTTAAGCTTGAGTTAAAATTTTGTTAATTTATACAAAGCCTTATGCATTTTTGCTACTGCTTTTAAGATTTAAGTCAAACTCTGATTTAAGCTTGAGTTAACTAAATTCAATTTTTATTTAATTCTGTGTCATTTTTTAAGCTTGAGTTAAATTTTTGTTAATTTATGCAAAGCCATATGCATTTTTGCTACCACTTTTAAAATTGAAGTTAAACTCTGAGTTAAACTTGAGTTACTTTTAATCAATTCTTATGTTATTCTGAGTCACTTTTTAAACTTGAGTTGAACTTTAAAGATTTAAGTTAAACTCTGAGTTAAGCTTGAGTTAACTTAATTCAACTTTTATGTAACTCTGTGTCACTTTCTAAACTTGAGTTAAACTTTTGTTAATATATACAAAGCAACTGTTAACTGTTTGTTAATTTATGTTTACTACCACTTTTAAGATTTAAGTTAAACTCTGAGTTGAACTTGAGTTAACTAAACTCAATTCTTATGTAATTTTGAGTCACTTTTTAAATTTGAGTCAAAATTTTCTTAATTTATACAAAGCCTCAAGCATTTTTTCAAACACTTTTAAGATTCAAGTTTAACTCTGAGTTAAACTTGAGTTAGTTTAATTCAATTCTTATGTTATTCTGAGTTACTTTTTAAACGTGAGTTAAACTTTTGTTAATTTATGCAAAGCCTTATGCATTTTTGCTACCACTTTTAAGATTTGACTTAAACTTGAGTTAACTTAATTGAATTCGTATGTATTTATGTGTCACTTTTTAAACTTGAGTTAAACTTTTAAGATTTGAGTTAAACTCTGAGTTTACTTAACTTAATCCTTAGATCGATGGATTGCTTAGTATAAATTTTGAATGAAATATTTTCATTTTTTTCAGCACTTAGTAAGGAAGCTGCTTGAACTCAAGCATTAAATCGAATGAGTTTTGAAACTTTTGAAAACATTTTTTTGTACTCCCCTCAGTGACTGTGTATTTTTTTTTCAAATTGTTGCTTAACTTCTATGAACGAAAGGAGTTAAAGGCAGCTGCTTCTGCTTAAAAATTAAAACAAATTAATTTTTAAAAATTTTTATAAAAATTGAACGACATTTTTATTTTAAAAATTTCGCACTTTCTTAATTCGATGACTGTAGTTTTCAAGTTGTTGCTTTACTTCCATGAACGTAAGAAAGTAAGGAGCTGATTCAACTTAAAAATTAAATGAAATGCCTTTTTTTGAAAAAATTTATTTTCACCAGACTTTGTCTTTTTCTTTATCTTTTTAAACTTTCGAACTTTCTCACTTCAGTGACTTTAGTTTTTCAAATTGTTGCTTCCCTAGTATGAACAAAAATGTTCTTTTGAACTTTTGCTCAACTCACACTATTTGTTACTTTCATTAACAACGTTGCCTCAAGTTCCTAAAGTATTTTATTGGAATTTCTTAATTTCCACAGAAGCTATTAATTCTTTGGGAAATTATTTTGTCCACCTGTTACAATTGAGACAATTATTTGTTGCTGCTTTTAATGCTTTACAGCGTTGCCAATTTTTGTTTTTTTTTTTGTTGGATTTTTTTGCTTCTTCACTAATTCTTATTTAATTTGTATCAATGCTAATTACACTTGGCTGTTGTTGTTGTTGTTTTTCGAACACGCTGCGGCACACTTACAGTGTTGCTTTTAATTAATTTCTTGCTGCCCTTTTTTGTAGCCAAGAAATTAAAACACAAAAAATGCTACAAACACGCACTTCCGTCAATAATATTGCAGCTATTGTATATGTATATATATATAAAGGTATTTATATATATGTACACACATATATATATGTATGTTTTTATATAGATTTATATGTACGGATAAATAATTTTTGTTTCGGAACTCACTTAATTCAGGCGACTATTAGCATAAATAACAATAACAACAACAACAACAACACTGACGATAGCAACAATTTAAGCCACAAATTACGGCAACGCACAAAAAAAAAATAACCCAAAAAAAAAACAATGGCTAAAAAAGCTGCTTAATACACACACATACCAATGAACAAACTCACGCACAGGTGGAGCAACAAACACTATGTTGCACTGGCACGCTTAAGTAACGCTGCAGGGAGTAAAAAAACAAACGCGATTTTACTTTTCAAGCGTTACACTTGCGGTAATTTTTTTTTCCTTCTCCCTTTTTCTTTTTTGTTTTTTTTTTTTTATTTTATTTGCTTTATAAATAGTATAACTCCCAAATGTGTGATTTAAAGAATTTGTTTTGTGTGTAGCTCAATTTAAGTGATTTGTTGGGATTTGAACTTTAGGGGTGGGCTTCTTATTTTTATTGAACACGTGATTTGAAGCAATTTATATGTAAATTTTCTTCGAGAAATTTATTTCACTCAATTCGCTTTATTATTTATGCACAGGGCATACTATAATTTTTTACTTTTTGCCAGGCAAACTTTTACACACACTTACATAAAATTTGCGCTGAAAGCCTTAAGCACTTTGCTAAAATTTTGGAAATTCAATTAATTTTTATTCACTTCACTTCATATGCTTGCTTATTTCATTTTGCTGCAAGCTTTTGCTTATATATTTATATAATATATATGTATATATATTTTAACATTAAATTATTGATAAATTTTATATTAATGCTGCGTGTTGCCCAAAAATTTTGTCACAAGCACAAGAGAGCAGGTTCCCAATTTAACTGATGTCGGATCCTTTGCTTTAAGGACTTGCTAGTGCCTAAACAGTCATAATACTGGGAAGTTTATGCATGTGGGAGCGTAATTTTTGCCTGCAAAACTCTCTGCAGTGCATGCCTGTGAATTTCCCACATGTTTGAAAAATTTCCCAAAAATTTCCCTCAAAGGGAAATTTTTAAATTCTAACGAATTTTTGCCGCTAATGCCTGGCTACACATTTAATATGGGTTAAGCATGTGTTTATAAGCATTTTATGTTGGGTTTTTGTTATTTTTTGCTGCTTTAAACACACTTAAAGTCCTTATGTACAATTTATTTATGTTTTCTTTTTTTGTTTCGTTGCATACCTTTAGGGTGGTAAGCGTAAATTGTCACTATGATTGAGTGCGCGCTTTTGCTAGCTTTCTCTTTCGCCTCTCTGACTCTTTCGCTCTCTACTTTTCTCTCTCTCTCTCCCTCTTTGTCTCTTGCGTTACAGCTCTGTTGCACTGTGTAAATATTGCTGTCGCACTCTACACTTTCTTTTATACTCTTTCATAACTTATCAACGCATCTTTACTTAATTCCTCATGATGCTGTTTCTGTTTCTTTTGGTTTGGTTTTTTTTGCTTTTTTTTTGTATTAGCTTCAGTTGAAGACTCCATCACTTGAAGTTTATATTTTGTTTATCAGTATTGTGTGTGTGTGTGTGTGTGTGTGTGTGTAGTGGAAGTAGTAGTAAGCAGGTGTGAGTGTGAAAGTGAGTTTACGTTGGCGCTGCTAAATGTACTGGCATGTTTGTGTGTGTGTGTGTGTGTTTGTAATGAGATTTTGTTTTGTTTATTCATTGCTGAAGGATGTTCTGATTGATGCGAGAAGTTTTGCGGATAGGTCATGTTTGCTTGGCATAATAAACACCTTTTGCGTCTGTGCATGCAAAAATATACGAGTACATACGCATATCTTCGTGTTAAGTTAGTTTGTAGAAAGTGGGAAATTTTTCTTCTCTGTCTGGTTTTGAGGTGTTAAGTGAAAAAATGTTGTGAAATTGATTGCTGTAAATGTCACGTGCTCAAAGTATCTTAATGCCTATGGTAAAAAGTAACTGCTATGAATCTTGAGAAACATTTATTATGTATGTATGTATGTACATATATTGAGGGGTCATGAGATTGCAAGGTCATAAAGTATATAGTTTGTGTAAATTTGGCAGGTTGTTAATGTGCAGATTGATTTCTTGTGCCATTTATGTCCAGTATTTTTGTTATTCTCTTACAAGTACAGGTATTGAAGATATAGAAGGTTAGGAAACGACTTTTAGCTAGAAGTTTAAATATGTTTTCAACAAGCATATAAACAATTCGGAACACTCTTCTATGGGCAGTTTTTATTTTGAGTCTATTTCTGGTCTTGAGTTATTGAAAATAATCAAATCCTTAAAAAACTCGAATTCTTCTGGCTGTGACGAGATTTCAAACAATATTCTAAAAAAAGTTGCATATAATTTAGTGGATATTTTAAAACACATATTTAACTTAAGTGTCCTATCTGGTACATTTCCTGACCAACTTAAGCGCGCAATTGTTATCCCCCTTTTTAAAACAGGCTGCAGGAAAGATACCAATAATTACAGACCAATTTGTTTGTTGTCTTCAATTTCGAAAATTTTTGAAAAAGCCCTTAAAGTGCGGATTTTAGCTTTTCTAAATAGTAAAAATTTTTTGAATTCTTGTCAGTTCGGATTTAGAACTGGTCTCTCAACGGAAGACGCACTACTCGATTTCTGTTCATCGGTTTATAAAGGTCTTGATGATAAAAAAAGTTGCGCTGGACTTTTTGTAGATATTACAAAGGCTTTTGACATGGTCGATCACAATATCCTTCTGAATAAATTATATAATCTAGGTTTTCGTGGTTTTATTTACAATTGGCTTGTGTCCTTTTTGAATTGTAGAACACAAAAAGTAAAAATTTGTAACGAATTAAGTGACTCTAAATGCATAAATCCAGGTGTTCCCCAGGGCTCTGTCCTTGGTCCGATTCTATTTCTAGTTTATATTAACTCTATTTTTTCGCTTAACTTAATCGGTAAAGTAACTGCTTTTGCTGACGATCTTGCCATTGGCTATGCATCAGTTAATCCCCTAAACTTAATTGCAGATATAAATCACGATGTTTATTTACTTAGAGTTTGGTTTGCAAGACACAAATTACTTGTTAGCAAAAAAACAAAGCTCATGTATTTTAGCTTAAGTGGTACAGTGTCGCCGGATATTGATATCATATTTCACGGATATGATTGTTGTCGTTTTTGCTTAACCCGAATTGTCCCAGCGGCTCCATATGGAGCCACAAAAGATGCTCGTACACTTTGTATTGTTTAAAGTCTGAAGAATGTTATTTTATTACTTTAAAGACGTCAATATCTTACTAAAATATCTATTATTTAGATTTAGTAACTTTTTTCTTCCTAGGTTGCATAACTTTTTCACCACACTCGTACTAAAAACCATTAAAAAAAAAATTGCTGAAAATTGCTGTTTTTGCAAACATGGTAATGGAAAATGATTTTTTTTATTTATTACGAAAGTTTTTTCCCATAAATATTTATATATTTCGAATCAGAAAAAATGACATATTCTGCCAAAATAAACTTTTTTTATATTTTTTTTCTTTTAGTTTAAAAAATTCAAAGACTTTCTTAGCTGGTCCCATATGGAGCCGCTGGGCACAACTGCGTATTTGACTTTGAAAAATGAAATATGCAGTTGTGCCCAGCGGCTCCATATGGTACCGCAATAGCAGAGTGCATAAAAGCTAACACAGCTTTTTCAAAGCTGGATAAGCTTTTTAAAAGCTTTTTATAGACACGTGGCACTTGTTTATTTATTCCAGTTTGGGATTTTGAAGTGAAAGCATCAAAGAGAAAGTGATTTTAAGTGTTTTTAGATAATTAATATTATTTGAAAAAATGTCAAGAAACCGTAACGATTTTATGACTAGGTAAGAACTTAAAATTTAAAATAGTATTTAAATAATACCGTTAATGAAATTAGTTTTAGAATTTTTTTTTAAATCTTGTTTTTTTAAACTTTATGTAATGTTATGCATCTTTTGGCAAAAACCCAGCCAGTATGGTTCAGCGGTATTCTTCGTTAGAAAAAAAAAGAATCAATATTTCTCTTCCATTCGCTGTTGCTAAATATAACGAGAACATGGGCGGTGTTCATCGCATGGACCAAAATATTAATATGTACCGCATAGAGAATCGGAGTAAGAAGTGGTGGAGCAGTATTTTTACCTGGCTGGTTGACGCAGCTGTACAAAATGCATGGCAATTGCAGAGAAAATTTAACGCAACCCTTACCCAGTTGGATTTAAGACGCAACATTGCGGTTTTTTATTGCAAACACTACGGCATTGCTCCGGAAGCCCCTGGTCCAAGCCGTAAAAGAAGAGCAAGCGATAATCCGGAAAAAACGTTGCGTTATGACGGACTGAATCATTGGCCGGCACCGTCAACTATAAGAAGAAGATGCGTTGCAGATTGTTGCACATCCAGAGGCAGGACGGAATGCAAAAAATGCAATGTTGGTTTATGCATTTCTTGCTTTGAAAAATACCACACAATTGAATAATTGAATTTTAAAAAAACTGTAATTAAATATTTAAACTGAAATTAAAAAATTATTCATATTAAATAGTTATTTATACTTTTTTTACTTAATTTTAATAAAAAATATAAAAATACCCAGACCTTATTATGTTTTGCTCTTGAAAAGTAAAATGCACAGTTGTGCCCAGCGGTCCCATATGGGACCATGCTTTTCCAAAAAAACTAAGAATAGAATATTGAAAATTAAAACAAATTTATTCTTTCTAAGGCCAATTGACCTTAATTTATGCAAAAAAATCGAAAAAATCCACAAAAATAATTGTGGGACAAATAGGGTTAAAGTCGGCTTCGAGATATAGCCTCGGTTTAACTTTTAATAATAGAATTCCTTGTAGTAATAATTGCTTTGTTGTAGAAAAGGTGCCTTGCTATAAATATTTAGGAGTAATGGTTGACCAACAGCTAAACTGGACTGCACATATTTCATTGTTGAAGAAGTATTTGCTTTCTTCAGTAAGATGCTTTTATAAGCTAAGACAGTTTTGTTACGAGAGTACATTAACAAAAATCTACTATGGGATCTTTCACTCCAAATTACAATATGGTTTGTGCTGTTGGGGAGGAGCATATATGCATAATATACGTCCCTTATTAATTCTACAAAAGTCTACTGTCAGAATAATCTGTAAAGTTAATCGGTTGTCTTCATCTATTAATCTTTTCAGACGTCTAGAGATTTTACCGTTAAGGCATTTATATTATTTCAAAGTGCTTAAAATATTTTTCAAAAGAAGTGGCTATATGCAGAACCCAATATCTGGTTCTTATAGCTTAAGAACGAACCAAAATTCAACCGTGACGGTTCCGGTTTTTCGCACAACACACTATCGGAATTTTTTTTCCATATTATCTTATAGACTTTATAATAAACTCCCTGCAAACATACGAATTGAAAGAAATTTGATTACCTTCTTAAGGAAAATATAATTGTGGCTTTTAGAGGTGGATCATTCGGAAATCGAAATTTTGTTGCGCTCCGTTAGTTAATTTGATTTGTACTTTAAATGTTATATTTGTCTTTCTTCTAATAAATTATAATTTTTGTTTCTTTTTTCTTAATTAAACTAAGATTGTTAAATTTAAATATTTACCCCACTTAACATCTTTTTTATAAACACAATGTATTAAATTATTTTGTTGTGGCATTTAACACATATTTTTAATATTAAAATGTCAATAACTATTCTCATAAGTTAAAATAGATGCGATTGCATATTTTATAGTATAATCTTGTCAAAACTTTTACTATGAGAATAAAGAATAATAATAATAATAATAATAATAATTGAAAATTTAAGGCACCTTTTCATTCCTTCCTTCCTTTATTAAAGGACTAGAAAAAAATTGACAACTTTTTGTGATACATTTTTTGTAATGAGTTGGTTATATAATACATAATAAATAACAACTAGCGAGTTGGTTTTCAGACATTTTGACTCATTATATATATCTATATTAATAAAAATCATTTTCTGTTTGTTTGACTACAATACAAATCTTAACGGCTGAACGGATTTAACTCAAATTCGGCTCACATATTACTTGAACCCTAACTTAGGTTATGGCATACTAAGTTTTGACCACGCCTCTTCCGCCCCTTTACAAGTAACGCAAATCTAACTACTGGCGTATTTTTTCAAGCGAAAATGCTCGACTTATAAATTTTAAGGAAATCCTGTTATTTTGACACCAAAAACATTCACATATCTTTAAAATTGCACAAACTTCTGGTACATCATCTTTTTCTAATAACATCGTTTCCTTAGAATAACAAAAAAACTATCAGAAATTCGTATATTTTATTTACAATGCAAATAACTCCGTTGTTTTTGAACATATTTCATTCAAATTTTTTTCGTTGATTAACTCATTTCAAGCACTTAATAAAAACAATTTAAAGGGTACCGTTATCTTAGCGGATATATTTTTAATATTTATTTCAAAAAAGGTACAAAATTTTGACTTTTTCCTCAAAAAATGGGACAAAAGTTGCTTTTGTTGTTAAAATAATAAAAACTCAAAATTGCATTTTCGACTGCCTTTTACATGACATAGCGTTTAATAGCAAAACTGCTTCCAATTTTACAAAAAATTTTTTAACTGTTTCTGTTATCAAAAAACATGACCCTAACCTCAGTGATTTTTTAAAGAAATTAATTTTTTTCAAAAGTTGTTTTTATTCTTTTTATATAATAGTTAAGCTCAAAGAATAATTTATGTGAACAAATTATACCAATATCTCTTTCCGATCAAAAGTTATCGCAATAAATATATTTTTAGACACAAACCAAGCTGTTTTTCAAATGCTTATCTATTAATAAAAATCATTTCTTTGAACATTTAAACTACTGGAAAACTGTAACGGGCAGTGGAAAATGACAGTGGTGTCAAACTATAAGTCTAAGAAAAGTTTTGAATACACCTATTATGTTCCCATACAGTTGCAGGGTGCAGCAACGCGCGCCGGGAAAAGGCTAGTCATGAATAAAAAAGAAATTTTCAGCAATTTCGATGAAATCTGTTGAACTTACTGGTCAGAACAAAGCAGAAAATCTTTAAATTTCAATTTTAACTCAATTTAGAGAGTTGTCTATGCTTTAAAGATAAATTTGCAGAGATTTTTAAAAATTTCCCTTTTTGGGATATTTTTGGGAAATTTTTGGGAAATTTCAATAAATCATAAAGAATTGATTGACTTTTAATTTTTGAAACAGAAAATCTTTTATTTTCATTTTTGACTTAATAAAAACAAGTTTTTAACGTGTTGACCATCTTAAAGGTGTCATACGCGAAAATTGTTTCATTGGTTTATTTATGTTACTGTATTTTAACTGTATGTATTGTTTTTTTATGTATGTAACTGTGTATAGCTTGTAAAATAAAATTTATGAAATTTTTAAAAATTTTTTCGTTTAGCTTTGGAATATTTTTGGGAAATTTTTCAAAACAATAAAAATTTTTTAATGTTTTTGAATAAGTAAAAACTGGAAGTAAAACCCATTAAACGCCGAGATGTGATTCTGTCGGCCGATTTCGATGATTTTTCGATATCCTACCGTTGATCAAGTCAAACAGTCCACCAACTCCCCAGATTGGGCGACCAACTCCAGGATCTGGGTTGACCCTTTACATTTAAACAGGTTAGAGCGAGCCTGTTGCCTGCGACCATCCTCCTTTATTCTGGCTTCGGACAGGCTGCTCGTGAGAACTGGCGGATTTAGAGTGGCGGGGGAGGGTGGTAAAAAAGGGTGCCTCCATCTTGATACGTTTTTAACTCTTCTAGTCATTTGAAAAAAAAAAAGATTCTTAAGTAGTAAAAATGTCGCTATATCCTTGACAAAATGGCTACTGTTTGAAAAAAGTAATTTTATGGCCTGTTTAATATTTGAATTTTCACTTATATCTTGTCCGGGTCATCAGAGGTATATATAAAAAAGGCCCACACCAAATTTAAAGTTAATCGGTCCATTAGAACTTGAGATATCATGTCAAACTTGTTGAAAACAGTAGTTTTGAGGAAATTGCGTTTAAAGAATTGAGCAAAGTTACAGGCAGTCAAAGTCATATAAACTGGTGCTGTACTTACATTTAATTAATCGGCGATTCCTGCTTCATACATTGGGTCTACTTTTTTTTCAAAATAATTTTATTCCGCAGTTCTTTCTGCTACACGAAAAAAAAAACAGAACATAATGTGGACGCAAGTATTTGTACTTTATGAAGACTTCTTAAGGAACACGATTTGAGTGCACATAGTCCTTGTAAAATACCTCTGTTAACCAAGAAGCATGTCCAAAAAAGGATTCAGCTAGCAAAAGATGGTTTCTCATGCCCATTTGAAAAATGGAGGAACATTTTATGGTCCAAAAAGTTTAAAATTGTAATATATGGTCTTAAAGGGTCTCAATAATTTGTTTGGCATCCTAAAAACAGTCAGTATAACCCAAAGTATGCCACAAAACCATTAAGCACGGTGGTTGTAGAATCATGGCTTGGGCATGCTTCTCTTTCTATGGTGTTGGCCCAATTTATTGTATAGAAGAAGTAATGGATCAACATCTTTACGTCAAAGTACTACAGGAAACTATGCTTCCGTATGCCGAAGAGAATATGCCGCTTAAATGGGTTTATCAACAAGACAACGACCCGAAATATATAAATAAACTTGCGAAGAAGTAGTTCTTAGACAATCGGATCGCGCTCTTGTTTCAGTTCAAAGTGTTTGTTAAATAAAAGATAAGGTGTAGAGAATACTTTATCTTAATAAAAAATCCAAGAACGTGTGGGCTTTATTTTAAATATTTCTAAAAACGTTGGCGTCACTACTATTTTTTTTTTCCGTAGCTGTACGTCTACGATAGTCGGAGCGAACTGTGCTGTACTGTACTCTAAACACGAAAATATTCCAACAAAATATATTACAATGACCTCATGGATTTTTCAGAATTTCACCTATTGTTCGATTCGCAGAAGTGGTTTATTCGATGCGTCACTAAAATAGCTGTAACTCTGTAAATACAGTGGAATCTCCCTTAACGGACACTTCCCATAAGTGGACATCCCCTTTAGACGGACACTGTTGCCAGGTCCCGGCAGCGCTTCATAAGATAAGCATTGCGGTCGCTTTCCCTTGAAAGGACGCTTCTCATGAGCGGACGCGGACACACGCTTGACAAAAAAAAAATACTCTTGGACGGACATTTGGTTTATTTTTTCCGGTTTTTGCATGCCATATTTTACAACTAAGCTTGCCAAGACTCTTTTAATTTGTTCGCTTTAACAACAAGGCACGGTTTATCATATTTACTACATCATATAACATAGTTAAATGCGGGTATGGTAAATATTTTCTCTCTCACATAATGTTTTCAATCGAACGTTTTTTCTACAATTTATGGTTCCTCTTCGAAGAGTTGGCAACACTAATCCTTGCAATGTTTGTGGTGCGTTCGTATGGTGTACAAACCTATTTGACCATCAGCTTGTAATCTATGCCAGTGATGATCACAGCTTATGCCCGCTGGTATTTTTGCTTTTGAATGAGACAAATGCTGTAGCTGTGGTCATCCCTGATCTATGCTATTACTTTCGTGATTTAGGGGATTCCCCAATAACATAGATGTGCGTTTGTTTATTGTAGTTTGGAAAGCATTGTTCAACTGTTTTTGTAAAGTAGGGTTTACATTTGACAGCCAGGAATGTCCGACAGCATTTGATGTTGATTTTGAGCCTTAGGATGATTTGCCATTAAACCTACTAGCCGAAATGGAGAAAAGATGTATTGCAGGGGTCAGTGAACAAAGCTTAAACGATTTTTAACAGATCGATGATGATTTATCAATTGAGAGATCAGCTTTGGACTTACGCGTACCATTACAAGAACACATTTCTGAAATTCAAGAAATTTGTGATGACTCAACAGATGAAATAGAACCTTCAGATCTTCAAGATGCAAGAAACAACATCCTAACATATAAAGAGGCTTTGGCGAAAGCGCATGATCTTATAGCGTTTGTGAAATGCCAAGGGGATACAGAAGCTATGAATATACTTTCATCGCTGGACTTACATTTTCAAGATGTTATTGCCAAGACCAAAACACGCCAAGCCAGGATGGAGGAATTAAAATAATATAGTAATTATAAACATTTTACACTTTTATTACATTAATGATTTTTTTTGATTATTTAACTCATTATTATTGAACTGTTTTTTTTCTCAGACAAATTTTTGTTGAATTAAATTTGTAGTTTTCTCTTGGCCGGACAGCCCTCTTGTACGGACACATTTCAACAGTCCCTTCGCTGTCCGCTCAAGAGAGATTCCACTGTAATTAATGTTTTAAAAATTTCTTTGTAAGAGGTCTGAATTCTTAAAGGTCTTATCTTCGAAAATATGATTTATCAAAATTTTACACTATAATACCCCCTTAAAACTAGTTAAAACAATGGAAGATCATCAAGAGACAATTTTTCACTCATAAAAATACTTAACAGTTGCAGTTTTCAGAATTTTAAAAAATTTCCCTTTTGGGATATTTTTTGGGAAATTTTTAAAAATCATGCCAAATGAATTTACATTGAACGAATTTTAATATTTTTAACAAAAAGTCCATTCTTTTTGTTTTTTAATACATAAAACCAAGTTTTTAAGGTTTTCCCTACTAAAATTCGTCATATTCTAAATGCTTCACATAAAATTACAACAAAATATATTACAATGACCTCATTGATTTTTCAGAATTTCGCCTATTTTTCGATTCGCTACGGCAGAAGCGGTTTACTCGATGCGTCGCTTAGATAGCTACAACTCCGTAAATAATTGAAATTTAAATATTTCTTTAGAGAATATATTCTCAAAGGTCTAATCTTCGAAAATATGGTTTTTCGAAATTCTACACTAGAATATCCCCTTAAAACTAGTTAAAAAAATGTAAAAATCGTCAAGAGACAATTTTTTATTCATAAAAATACTTAACAGTTGTAGTTTTAAGGATTTGGGAAAATTTCCCTTTTGGGATATTTTTTGGGAAATTTTTAAAAACTATGACAAACGAATTTACACTGAATGAATTTCAATATTTTAAGCAAAAAGCTCATTAGTTTAGGTTCTAAGTATATAAAAATAAGTTTTTAACGGGTTTCTCAACTAAAATTCCTCATAATCTATAGATACATAAATGCTTCACATAAAATTATTAATGAAACTGTTCTAAATTGAGTGTGAGAATCTTTTGAGATTAAAATTAAAAATTTTGGCGAAATTATCTCTATGGGAAAATTTTTGGGGAAATTTTTGGGGAAATTTTTGGGGAAATTTTTTTAAACAGCATACGACAATTGTCTTCAATTTTAAACAGCAAAAACGAAACTTAGTTAAATTTATGCATCATTAAAGATTAAAACAAAAGTTTTTCTTCTAGGAAATGCCATTTTGAATTAAAAATAAAATGCGTATGTGTGCCATATGTGCCATAAGTGCCATATGTGCTCGTCAAAAGACACAATGTGACTTTTTGACGCACCGCTACTTCTACCAGCTGTGCTCTTATTAAGAAAAAAAGTCCTAAGCAAAAAAAAAAAAAAAACAACAATACCATTCAAGGCAAAGTATTTCCATTGTTTTTCAACAGTCAGCCAACTTAACCCACATTGTTGTTAATGTACTCAAGCAGCAGTAATATCAGCAACAATGCCAACACCACAAACTTGACTTTGTTCTTATTTTTTTTTTTTGCTACTAATTTTGCCTTTTTGTTTTTTTTTTTTTTTAACTTAACATATAATTTTTGTTGTATTATATGTAAATTATTATTATTATTTTTTTTTTTTTGTCTTTTCTTATAACGAAATAGAATAAACTTGTATATTTCGCTGTATTTTTGTTTTTGTTTTTATTTTTTTTTTTCTGTTTTTGGTATTCAAGTTGCTTATATTTGACAACACATTTTAATGGGTCTCTTTACGGTATTTTGTATATTTAGCATTTTTTCTTGTTTTTTTTTTATTTTTTTTTTTTTGTTTTTATTTTTGGGTTGATTCTGTGCGACAAAAAGCGGTGTTTTTTTGTGTAGCTAGCTACTGTTGTTTGGCATTGTTGTTGTTTTTGCCGCACAAATGTAATTAGGTAACTGGTAGCATTTATCGTTGACAACTTGACGAGGTTTCTGTTCATTTGTTTATTTGCTTATTTGTTTTTCAAGGGTAGCGGTGGGTGTTGTATAGGTTGATTGCAAATGAACCAGCCATGAAACAGTTGGTAGCAATTTTTTCTAAAACTTTTGCCATTGTCAGCGTGCTTTTGTTTTTTTTTTTTTTTTGTTTTTATTTGTTTGTTTATGCTATAAATTTTTTTTATGTGCCGGCATATTATGCGATTTGTTAATAAAATTTAATTTTAAGTTGAATTCGTGTTACTCATACGCAGTGGGTAACTTTTGGCTGGCTTTGAGTAAACATTTTGTGAGGAACATTTGACATTTTCTGTCAATATTGACTTAAATCTTATTTAAGTTGACAAAAAATTTAAGCCAAATATATGATTTAAGCAGAAGTGAATTAATTAAAAAAATTGTAAGTTACAAAGTGTCAGTAATTTTGTCAAAGCAAATTGAGCTTAAAAAGTTTTAATACAAGGTGGCGCAAAAATAACCTTCCGATGTTTTTTGGCTGTAATTTAAAAAAGAATTAAAAACTTTGATTCTTCTTGTGGATTATTTTTATTTGGTCTTTTAATTTTTTTTACATCAAGTCGAGAATATGATGTCATGTAAATGGCCACCGCCACAGTTGATTGTCATTTGAGCCCTTTTTATGGCATTTTCCATCACTTCGGCCAAAACTTCCGGCGAATGGTCCTCACATTCTTGACGGATATTGTCTTTAGGAGCTGCAAGAGTCTGAGGCTTGTTGACATAAACCCGCGACTTCAAAAAGCCCCACAAAAAGAAGTTTGGAGCGGTCAAATCAGGCGATCTTGCGAAAAAGAACTCGTTGATCATTGCTCTGTAGCGCTCACCATTCACAGTAACCGTCTTCGAAGAAGAAAGGTCCGATGACTCCTCCAGCGAAAACAGCACACCATACAGTGACTTTGAGCTGGTGTAATGGCTCTTCGCGGGTTACACGCAGATTTTCAGTGCCCCAGAAGCGAAAATTTTGCTTATTTACTTACCCGCTAAGATGGAAATGGGCCTCATCACTCATGATTTTTTTTGATGAAAAATCATCTTCCTCTTGGTGGTGATTAATTCCGCGTTCTGGAGCAGTGTAGCGTAACATTGTTTATTAACGTGTATTTCGCATGTGTTTACTACACAAATGTCAAAACAGAACTGACATTAAGGGCCAATCACAAAATTTATAGCATTTTCTGATAGGAGGATTATTTTTGCGCCACCTCTTTCAGCGGATATTAAAATTAAATATAGAAACATTTGAAATTTGAGAATTTTTGTGCTTATGTAAACATAGTCGAATAAAAGCACATTCTTCATAATATGAAGCAATACAAGACAACATCCAAAGTAATTTATTAGACCATATATAACCGTATTTATAATTGTTGTCATTCGGCTTGGGGCCACTGTCCAACCCAAGATCCTACGTGGAAAAGAGATGCAACTCGCAAACACCAAACCAACACCAAACATAGCACAGATAGACAAGTATATATTGTGCAGGTACAATATATTTATATATTCGGGTCACTTAAATAAGGGAACACCGAGCTAAAGTTATTATTTGGATATGCATTTGGGCCAACGCAGGTAAAAACTTGTATGGAAAAGAGATAAACTCTGACTCACCAAACCAAGAGACACGGTATACATTGTCCAATTTCAAACTTGGGAAGCTATAGAACTAAAGATCTAAAATAATTTCATGAAAAAATACAGCAACGAAACTAAATAAATCGAAAACTTAAAGTATCTATCATATATGATGATGCTTATTTGTTAAATCGTAAAATCTACACAATTATCGTGAGTTATATTTGTTATCACAATGAATGTGTTAACTATTCAAATGTAATATCATTTTACGTTTTAAGACATCCACCGAGTCAGAAAAATTTATCAAGTTCAAGTTGCCATTGAAATCACTACACATACATCGCACAGTGATGCGAAAGGGCATGCTAGACGGAAAAAATTCGAAATCGAATTTATACATTCTGAATATTTTAAACTATTAAATAATGTCCAATGATGTCAGGAATAATTTTTTAATTTCCTGCGCTTTCTACAAAAAATGCAAAAATTCTTAAAAGTTGACCCAAAAGGTGATTTTTTGAAATTTTTGCTTATGAGTTTTCTAGTTATACTTAATTATTTTTTTTAAATATTTCCGAAAATCCAAATAAGTTGAAAATTGGCATACTTTATGAAAAAGATAGGATCTTTTTAAATAAAATATTTTCAATTACCTATCTTTTAAAATGTTTGCGCTATAAAACGGTATTTATCGATATAACTACGTAAAAAATTAACATTTCGTAAAATGTTTTGGAAAATTAAAAAAAGGGTCATTTTGTATTTATATATATTTTTATATTTTTTATATGCAAAAATATATTTTTTATTTAACCATTATTATGTCTTATTTAAGCTCTAAAAGTGCCAAGGTGTGCAAATGGCCGGTTTCCCTGTTTTATAACCTGTTTGATGGTCATAAAAATGCTATTTATTTTCATTTCAAAACCAGGTTTCAACTGTTTTTTATAATTGTGATAAGCCGATAGCCCAAGCTGCTAGTGCTTTTAATATTCATTGTAAATTAAATTTATAACTAGTCAGCAATGATCTTCGACTGGGCCGAAATTAAAATAGCCCCACGACCGAAACAAAGTATATTCAAAGTCAGTTTGTATGGGAGGTAGGAGTGGTTTTCACCCGATTTCGTTGAATTTCATACTCAGAGTGTATATTAAATATCAAAGCTCATATGCAAAATTTCAAGTCAATATATTAATTTTTGTGGAATTCTAAGACAATTTACCTTTTTAATAAAGCCACTTTGTATGGGAGGTAGGCGTGGTTCTCACCCGATTTTGTTGAATTTCATACTCAGAGTGCATATTAAATATCGAAGCTCATGCGCAAAATTTCAAGTCCATCTATTAATTTTTGTGGAATTCTAAGACAATTTACCTTTTTAATAAAGTCACTTTGTGTGGGCGTCCACAGGCATGGCAGCTACCACGCCCATTTGTTCAATCCCGCCGAAATTTTTTACACTTTTTCGAAATTACATACACGACATCTATGTTTAATTTTGTTATTGTAGCTTATCTGATTTCTAAGATATAGCGAAAAATGTGATTAAGCTGTATGGAAGCTGCCACGCCCACTTGTTCAATCGCACCGACATTTTTTTCACTCTTTTCAAATTACATACAAAAAATGTATGTTTGATTTTGTTGTCGTAGCTTATATAATTTCTAAAATATAGCGTAAATCATGTTTCAGTTGTATGGGAGCTGCCACGCCCCCTTGTCAAAAATTTCTGAAATAGGTTTTTTTGCATTTTTCTATACCTAAACACCAGAAACTATAAAAAAAATCCACAAAATAATATTTTCAGTCTAACTTGTACCAATCGCATCACTGTGCATCGCCAAGGGTCGTGAGGGGCATAATTAGAAGTGCACTGACTCAACTTAAAAAGTTGTCTGGCTCCACTCCTAGGGATGTTGAAGTTTAATGAATAAAGGAGGTATCGTGATTCTATATGGCCACTGAGTAATTTGTATAAAAAGGATACAATCGAAGACAAATGAATCGATAAAAATTAATACAGCATGCATTTTGGACGAAATAATGCATGAATACATAAGTTGTATTGAATATCTTTATCTTAAAGGTCATGTGTCCTTAGTTTGTCCAAATCCATGTCCGAATCTTTAACCCAATCCTTGTCCGAATTCTTTTCCTAATCCTTATCCGAGTCTTTGTCCAAATCCTTGCCTTAATCCTTATCCAAGTCTTCGGCCTAATACTTGACCTAGTTATATCTACCTAACTCATACTGCGTAAGTTAAGTTAAGTTAATTAAGTTTAAATTAAGTTTAAGTTAATTAAGTCGCTTTGTTCGAGTACGAAACGCACCTGAGGAGGCATGGAAGATACAGGAAACTGTGAATATATTCTTGATCAGCATCACCAATTGAGTTGATTTACCCATGTCCGTTTATAAGTCCGTTTATAAGTCCGTTTGTCTGTCCATTTGTCCGTCCATTTGTTCTTCGTCACGATACAGTCCTAATGTTGAAGATATATATTTGACGAAAACGACAACTACCTTCTGCCTGTTAACCTCTCAAGTACGATAGACTTTACATTACTAAATACCTTTTATAGCAATGATCTGCAGCAAGTCTCTGCAACGCAAAATCAAAATAGCAGGTGCTTAGACCTAATCTTTACTAACTCATACGACGAAGTGAGGGTTGGTCCAACCATCGAAGCAGAAAATTTGTTTGCTAACACTGTCCACCATACAGCTTTCATAGTTACTTTCTCTTACATAAATATTTTTTTTACCAAGTCCTTCAATAACTCCATTGTATACGACTTTCTTAACGCTGATTACGAAAGCATAATATCTTTTCTATATGGTATTAACTGGAGTTGTGTTCTATCGAACTTGGACTTAGACAGCGCTATCTCGAGTTTTTATCATTACATTTCTACAGCTATCGAAAGGTATGTGCCTAAAATAAAGAAAAAAAAACAAACTTTTAGAACCTTGGTTAAATGCAGATCTCAGATACTTGAGAAACCAGAGAAACAGAATTTACAAACTCCTCAAAAGCACTGCGCATGTAAGCGAAGAAATGAGGCTCAAATAATAATTGGAGAAAAAATTATCCAGGACCCCAAAACATTTTTTGACTTTGTCAATTTGAAGCGAAAATCTGCCGGTTACCCTTCATCCATGTATTAAGGTAATGTTAACTCTTGCAACCCTCAGGAAATATGTAACCTCTTTGCGGATCATTTTAAGGAGGTATTTTGTCCACCAACTACTCAGTCTGATGTTTTTCCCCCCACTCCGAATTCACAACACATGGTTGAAAACTTCAGCTTGACGAAAGAAGACATATCAAGCCCAATAAAGGGTTAAGATGCAACCAAAGGACCTGGACCAGACCTAATTCCCCCCACGTTATTGGTGCGATGCTTAGACCAACTACTTTTACCCTTATATATAATATTTAACAAATCACTCTCTATTGGAGTGTTTCCCTCTTAATGGAAAACTTTCCACCTAATACCAATATACAAAAACGGTGAAAAAAGTTCTGTTGAAAATTATAGAGGCATAGCAGTTTTGTCAGCCATCCCAAAGCTATTCGAAAAAATGATATGCGAAAAGCTAGCACGCCTTGCCAACCCTCGACTAAACGAGCAGCAGCACGGGTTTCGAAAAGGTCGATCCACCACCACTAACCTCATGATCATGGTTTCGGACGTTTTAAGCAAAATGGAGAAAAGAGACCAAATAGATGCTATTTATACTGATTTCAGTAAAGCCTTCGGTCGTGTTGATCATGGCATCTTAATAAATAAATTGGAAAAATTCGTGTTTCTCTGGATCTTTACTTAGCTGGCTATCAACTTATCTCCATGGTAGATCCCAATATGTTAAATTCCAAGGAAACTTGTCAAAGAAAATCAAAGTCTCCTCTGGAGTACCGCCACCTTGGTCCTCTTCTTTTCAATATCTTCATATCCGACTTGTCCATAGTGTTGAAGGATGTTGCAACGTGATGTACGTGGTGTACGTGGTGTTCCCGCATCTATGTTTTTAAGTTCGATTGTGTGGACCGACGAAGCGCAATTCACGAGAGACGGCATAACTAATTTCCATAATTTGCATGAATGGGCCAACGAAAATCCTCACAACAAGAAGAACAAACAATTTCATCGCAGATTTGACGGCCTCCGTTTGGGCTGGAATCATCGACAACACTTTGATTGGGCCAAAAGTACTTCCGCCCAGGTTAAATTCGCAAAATTATTTGGAGTTTTTGCGAGAAGTCATGCCAGAAATCCTCGACGAAGTACCCCTTGCGGTACGAAATCATTTTTTTTACCAACAAGATGGTGCTCCAGCGCATTACGGGCTTATTGTGGGGTTATTTTGCTTCCAAAAAAATTTTTGCATTTCAGTCAAATGGTCATAACTTTGGAACGGTAAGACCTTCGGGCTTCGCTTTGGTATTTTTAGAAAGGTAAGAGATATTAATATCTTTTAAAAGAAAAAAACACAAGTTACCTGCCATATGGCAGAGCAAATTGAGGTTATGTTAATTTTTTTTCCATTTTTTTTTTCGGAAAGCTCTGTATCTCGGCTATTTCATCTTTTTCTAATTATTGTTTTATTTTATACGAAAAGGTCTTTTAAAGACCTTTCCATCAAGCCTAAAAACAAACAAATCCGACCACTGGCTCAGAAGTTAGCAATTTTACCCTATTACCCTCCGACCACCAATCCGAAAATTTTGAACCCGCTGCCATTTCGCACCCGTGCATTTTCGGACATGGTCCTAGTGGACTCTTCTTCAAGAAATGAGCCAAGGAATACGCTGGAAAAATTTGGCCAGAACTTCCTGAAACACCCTGTATAGTTGATCTTGGAGTGGTCTTGGACAACAAACTGCGTTTTAATCTACACTATGGTAAGATTGTATCCAGGGCCAGCAAACAGCTCGGATTTATTAAAAGACGTGCACATGAATTCAAGAATGTATTGGTCTCTACATACCTGTAGTGTGCACTAGTGCGCCCAATACTCGAATATGGCTGCATTATTTGGAACCCAGCTTTTGAATCCCATTCTGATAGAATCGAATCTATACAAAAGCAATTTGTCCTATTCGCTCTGAGAGAGACTTATTACCCTCGCGAATATTGTAGCCTTCCACCGTATGAACACAGACTCAGCCTATTAAATTTGATGCCGCTATCAATAAGAAGAAAGGTATTGGATTCATGCTTTACTTTCGATGTACTGAACGGTGTAACTTGTTGCGAATACATCTCTAACAATATTACCCTCAATGACCCTACAAGACGTACAAGACATACTCGGCTGTTAACTGAATATCAGCATCATACTGCATATGCAAGTAATGAACCCATCAGCCGTTGCTGTAGAGAATTTAATAGTTTATCCGACCACTACTCACCTTCCATGTCTAAATCCTCATTCAAGCGATCTCTATCCAAGTCTTTTTCTTTTCCTAATCAACCCAATCTCTGAGCTTTCTTTTTGAGCTTTCTTTCTATCCTCTTTCCTTTTCTACTACTAAAGAGGTATAAAATATACTAGTATTTAAGTAAAGAGCTTTTGCTTTTATTTGTTCCTTTCTTCTTGCCTTTTCTTTTTCACATGTTCGTAAAATCATGTCATTTAGGTGGGCAGATTATGCGAATTGCATATCTTCGAACAACAAAACAAGGAAAGGGGAGAAAAAAAATAAAAAAAAAATAAAAAATACAAAAAAATAAAAAATAAAACCTGTTAGAATAATTAAATTGCCTTGCTTGGCCACTAAATAAATAAATAAATAAATATAAAATAAAAAAATAAACTGGTAATTTCAGATCTTGAAAGGTCTTCGACCGAACTTCTTGTGAGCAAATGTTTTGTGCGTGTTATTAACTGTTGAACACCATTGATAGAGAACGGGACCTACTAGTTTTATACCGACTCTGAACGGCTAATGTGCATGTTCCAAAGAAACTTTACATGGCATTATTTACTCTCTGTGGTTTGACATTGTCTGCAGATAGATGACGACCGATGAGAAAAATAAATTTCAATTGAAAAAAATTTTCTCTGTCTGGTGGATGATTTGAACCTTGGACCTCGCACTTCGAAAATTTGCACCGAATGGTTTACGTACTTTAACGCACGATTTTGAGTTTGATTTTGATTTTGATTTTGATTTTGATTTTGATTTTGATTTTGATTTTGATTTTGATTTTGATTTTGATTTTGATTTTGATTTTGATTTTGATTTTGATTTTGATTTTGATTTCGATTTTGATTTTGATTTTGATTTTGATTTTGATTTTGATTTTGATTTTGATTTTGATTTTGATTTTGATTTTGATTTTGATTTTTATTTTGATTTTGATTTTGATTTTGGTTTTGATTTTGATTTTGATTTTGATTTTGATTTTGATTTTGATTTTGATTTTGATTTTGATTTTGATTTTGATTTTGATTTTGATTTTGATTTTTATTTTGATTTTGAGTTTGATTTTAATTTTGATTTTGATTTTGATTTTGATTTTGATTTTGATTTTGATTTTGATTTTGATTTTGACTTTGATTTTGATTTTGATTTTGATTTTGATTTTGATTTTGATTTTGATTTTGATTTTGATTTTGATTTTGATTTTGATTTTGATTTTGATTTTGATTTTGATTTTGATTTTGATTTTGATTTTGATTTTTATTTTGATTTTGATTTTGATTTTTATTTTGATTTTGATTTTGATTTTGGTTTTGATTTTGATTTTGATTTTGATTTTGATTTTGATTTTGATTTTGATTTTGACTTTGATTTTGATTTTGATTTTGATTTTGATTTTGATTTTGATTTTGATTTTGATTTTGATTTTGATTTTGATTTTGATTTTGATTTTGATTTTGATTTTGATTTTGATTTTGATTTTGATTTTGATTTCGATTTTGATTTTGATTTTGATTTTGATTTTGATTTTGACTTTGATTTTGATTTTGATTTTGATTTTGATTTTGATTTTGACTTTGATTTTGATTTTGATTTTGATTTTGATTTTGATTTTGATTTTGATTTTGATTTTGATTTTGATTTTGATTTTGATTTTGATTTTTATTTTGATTTTGATTTTGATTTTGATTTTGATTTTGATTTTGATTTTGATTTTGACTTTGATTTTGATTTTGATTTTGATTTTGATTTTGATTTTGATTTTGATTTTGACTTTGATTTTGATTTTGATTTTGATTTTGATTTTGATTTTGATTTTGATTTTGATTTTGATTTTGATTTTGATTTTGATTTTGATTTTGATTTTGGTTTTGATTTTGATTTTGATTTTGATTTTGATTTTGATTTTGATTTTGATTTTGATTTTGATTTTGACTTTGATTTTGATTTTGATTTTGATTTTGATTTTTATTTTGATTTTGATTTTGATTTTGATTTTGATTTTGATTTTGATTTTGATTTTGATTTTGATTTTGATTTTGATTTTGATTTTGATTTTGATTTTGATTTTGATTTTGATTTTGATTTTGATTTTTTGATTTTGATTTTGATTTTGATTTTGATTTGGATTTGGATTTGGATTTGGATTTGGATTTGGATTTGGATTTGGATTTTGATTTTGATTTTGATTTTGATTTTGATTTTGATTTTGATATTGATTTTGATTTTAATTTTGATTTTGATTTTGATTTTGATTTTGATTTTGATTTTGATTTTGATTTTGATTTTGATTTTGATTTTGATTTTGATTTTGATTTTGATTTTGATTTTGATTTTGATTTTGATTTTGATTTTGATTTTGATTTTGATTTTGATTTTGATTTTGATTTGGATTTTGATTTTGATTTTGATTTTGATTTTGATTTTGATTTTGATTTTGATTTTGATTTTGATTTTGATTTTGATTTTGATTTTGATTTTGATTTTAATGTGATAAATACATGTTGATCTCCGAGGTAAAACGACAAAAAAGCTCTTTTAGTAAAATTTGTTCTCAAATTTAATCTGAAGACTTTAATCAAATTGAAGAATTGAAGATATATTATGTTAAACATTTCTTTTCGCTTTCTTGTCATTGGTTTTTAAAATTAAGCTTTTAATAGGACAATCAAATGACTTCATCTGCAAATATTTGAATTATTTAGAAAAAAGATATAAAACTAAAACAACTTCTGTTCTAAATTATGTAAAATGTCACAAAAATGTGTCAAAAGAAAACATGCCAAGATGAAAAGAAGAAAAGAAAAAAAAAGATAAATAAATTATCAACATCGCCTAGCAATATGCAATAAACCTAAAAACAAAAGCTCAAAACAACCAGCGTGGGCTTAAAAAGAACGCACAGTGGGGTCAATTTGTGCAGCCTAAATATTCGTAAATATTTGAGATTCAAAGGCAAATCGTAGCATTAAAAAACAATAAAATAAAAGAAAAAACCCAAGCAAAATATACAAAAAAAAAAACCAAAAATGAATCGAAAAATTGGCAGTAAACTGTTTACGGCGCCATAAAACAGGCTTTAGCTGCTTGTTAGGCCCAAAAAATATATGTCAGAGAGAAAAAAAAAAAAACTCAAAAAATCAACATCACAATAAACATCAAAATAATAAATAAAATTACTGTAAAACCGATCCTTTCTCACACTCACCACTGCCTATGCTCTCTCTCTCTCTCTCTCCTTCTCTCTCTCTCTATATATATATTTTAAATCAAACAAGATAAAAGCTAATTTTGAAATCTGGGCACTTAATACTTGAGGCTTACAGAGGTTTTTGTTGTTGTGCAGCGTTTTGACAGCTGTCATCATTAACAAAACAATAATCAAAAGAGTGCACACATGTCCTTATGTCCTTAGCAATGTCCTGTGCCAACATATTGGGCAAAGTTGGTGTGGTTTATCTGCTCTTCTTTTGCGTTTTTGTTTTTTTTTTTTCATTTTGTTTTGTATGCCTGCCACAAAAAGAGCTCCGCATGTTTGGCGTGACCCGAAAAGTATGTGCGTGCGTGTATGTGAGCGAGTGAGTGTGCGTGTACGTTGTGTCAGTGTGTGTGTGCATGTGTGATTTTTGCTGTTGTTGGCATAACAAGAAAATCAACCGAACAACAGCCGTAGCAAAGGATTTGTTCCTGTGCATTGCAGCAATGAAAAAACATTAAGGACATCGATGTGTTGTTTTGAAGACTCAATTTTCGGCTTATGCTTATGCATGCATGTGTTTATGTGTTTGTGTGTGTGTGTGTGTGTGTCTGTGTTGGATATTGGCAAATGCGTGCGTGAGTTTGTGTTTGCTTGTCAGCATGTGTTAAGCTTATTTGTATGAAAATCCTGTACTTTGAAATAGAATTTTTTTTTTTATTTTTTGGTTGTTGTTAATTCTCTGAAATGAAATGAGGTCATTTTTTGTTTTTGTTTTTTTTTTTTTTTGTTTTGTTTCAAACGCATACTTGTATTGGTGTTAAACCCTTGTTAACAAGGGTAAATATTCCAAATTTAGTTGATGTTTTTGCATTATTAAAGGTTGTGTAGAGTGCGAGAGGCTAAATTTATTCAAAGTCTGTTTGCTTTAATAAATTATCGAGTAATTTGTTTAACATTTGATTACATTCAGGAATTTAATCCGTAAGCAATTCACGTCACTCATACGACGTGGTGTATTAATCGTTGTTGAAGGAATGAGGGTTTTGAAGTGAAATGCATAATTATAGGATATCTAAGTGGATTAAATAATCAAATTGGAATTAAATTTTAACAAAGAGAGCGATTAGATTTGTAAATAGAATATCCGAGTTTTTCCTGGGGGGGATTTGATACCGAAAATAATAGACAAATCGCGTTCTTTTCATAAATGATTTGATTTTTATGGATTGTTGTTGTTTTTTTTGTCGACCCTTTGGAACCGGACAGTGATTTAACACCGAATTGGTTGGAAGATGAAAAATTTTATTAAATATTAATTCAAAAACTTAACCCATTTCTGGCCGGTACCCGAAATACTGAAAAGTTTTTTAAACCCTTTTAAAGATGTGACATTGGGAGGTCGAATAAAGTTTTTCAAGTTGAAAAATTAAAATTAGTTTTCCCGTTTAGTCGGAAAAATTTGTTGCGTATACGCAAGATTGGCGGTTAAGCAGCATGAATCAAACAACATTTTTATTTTTATACCCTCACGATTAAAAAACGGAAAAGGGATATATTAATTCGTCACTCGGTTTGTAACGCCCATAAGGAGGCGTGGTAGGTATAGAAAAATATATATTTTCTTGATCAGCATCACCGCCCGAGACGATTAAGTCGGACATGGCTGTCTGTCCGTCTGTCTGTCTGTGATCACGATTACAGCCGTAATTTTCAAGCTATCATCACGAAATTCGATATTTAAGCTTTTATCTAAAAAATAACGGTCAAGTTCAAAAATGAGCCAAATCGGATGAAAACCGCGCCTAGCTTCCACACAAATTGACTTTATCAAAACGGTAAAATCTCTTAAAATTCCACAAAAATGAATATATGAACTTAAAATTTGGATATGAGCTTTGCTATTTAATATAGACTCTGAATATGAAATTCAACCAAATCGGATGAAAACCACGCCTACCTCCCGTACAAAGTGACTATCAAAAAAAAGATACAGTATACCGTGTATACAGTAAGAAGTGAAACTTCTTCTTTGTATACACTCTTTCTTTTCTAGAATAAGAACGATTTTAGTGTAAAGGCTCGATTATGCAATCGTAAAGCTACGCAACGTAACGTGGCGTAGAGTTCTATCTGGAATAGAACCCATCGCTGCACTAGGGAGAAAACTCAGAGCGTAGCTTTATTGAAAGTTTGAGAGCGAGAGTATGATCGTGAGAAAATCAAGTGTTGCATATTCCGCATATTAAGAGAATAATTTCTTAAAAAGGGATTTTTTTATTTTACATAACTACAATGAGCGATTTTTTTGCCAATGGGAGCTTCAGGTGCATTTATAAATTTGTTTTTCAAAAATTTTTTTTGGCATATTAATAAGGAGTTTCACAGAACAATGTCACAACAATAAATCTACCTCAACTGTAAACTTGATCTTTACTTTCATTTTTATTTCTGCCTTAAAAACTAAAAATCAAAAATTACCGGTTATTTTGTACTCAAAAACTATGGGACAAATTTTAGTTATTATTTTTGCTTTAAAAAAATTAAGCCTTATAAATACTTTTTTGTTCAAAACTTTAAATGTGAAAAGATAACTAAAACTTTCACACACACATTATACTTACTATTATTAATAGTAAATAGTTCGATATAAAATTATATAACTAAGATATGTATAAAATAGTTATCTATTGAAATAACTTATTCCAACTTTTCTTGCGCACAGTGTCAAGTTGGCGTCATGGAATTGCACAATTATCGCAACTTGCATTTGCGTAAACTTGCATAAACTTTAATCTTATATTCTTTCAGTTCTTCTTTGCTTGTAAAATACATTTTTAATGAAAAATCTATTCAAACAATATTTGAGGATACAAAGTGCATTAACCCACAATATCTAAGGTTCAGAGACATAAAGCTTTATGTTTAGAAGTTTAATTGCGTTTCTTCAACGTTAACTATGTGAATTGCCCGAATTTCTATTAGTTGCATTGAGCAAGGTCGTACTGTAGTTACTTTTTTCTCCATACAAACATTTTTGACTCTACACTAATAGTTCGGGTGTAGAATTAAATGCTAAGAAATTTTCGTTTCTACAGCATACTACGCTTTATTCAAGAATGATAGAAAAATAGATTACGCATTGCGCAGGTCCGTTATGTTGTTTACTTCTCATTTTGACATTTCTAGCTACGAAAAAGTATTTTTTACGATCATGACGTCACGCTAGACCAAGTTTGTTTCTGGAATCTTTTGCCATTGTTTCATATTTGTTCACATTTTTAACAAGACTTGACAGAAAGCCATATCGTAACCTCATATCGTATGTCTATCGTAACGTAGATGCGCAGATCGTAGAAAATTATTTTTACTATCTGCGCAATCTATTTTTCTATCATTCTTGGGCTTTATTCATAAACATTTTTTCATTCGCTGCTCATGTTTGTAAGGTTTGTGTCTGAACTAAAGAAAATCTCTACAAAAATTAAGAATTCCAATGGATTTGCAATGGCCGCCACATAAAAAAAATGCTGCAAAGGGCGCATATGGAGCATGTCTTTGATATTAAACGAAAAGACAAACAAAAAACATGGTTGCGAAAATGTTTATGAATAGCGTTTTCTTGTTTAAAGTTACACTGCCTCTAAAATGTGTTTATGAATAAGGCTGTTATATTTTCCCGCTAGGAGCGCTGTTTATTTTCCCGCTGTGCATCTACAGCAAAAGTAGTTTGATTAATTGGTATGTAGACAACAATTACATATGAAGACCTTAGCCCAGCATATAGCACGTTAGCTTTATAAAACTGAGATTGCAGGTTCGATACTCAGCGCTGACAAAGAAATTTTTTTCAGTCTTTTATACAATGTATATCTCTCTCATTCTATCTACCGTACAACATATCTTTCTTCTCTATCGTGTAACGAAATGAAGTAAATTGACCTTGAAATTTCACTCCTCAATATTCTCATTCAAATTTCGAAGCGCCGCCTAAGAAGTTTCACTTAAAAAAAAAAAAAAATGGAATTTTCACGTCAATATTTTCGGGTAATCAATTTTTACGATTTTCGACGTGGATTCACGAGAAAAGAATGCATCGATCAACTTAGTCTCACTTTAAGTGATGAAGCACTACACCCAGCGACTGTAAAACGCTGGTTCAATGAGTTCGAGCGTGGTCACCATTCTTTCCAAGACGAATTTCTTGAAGGTTATCCATGAATGGCTGTTATAGCAGAAAACATCGATATGTGCGTGCACTTCTTAAAGAAGAACGGTAACTGAAATACCGTGAAATGGACTCATTTTTGGGCTTTAGTATGACTATCATACATTCGATTTTACACGAGCATTTAGGTGTTGTGAAGATTTGTTCGCGTTGGATACCTCATAATTTGATGATTGCTCAGAAAGAAAAGCTCTTGTCGATTAGTGCTTGGAAATGTTGAAAAATTACAGATTTAAGATCGGTCTCAATATCGATCAATAAATGTGGATGGTGATCAACATAAGCTATCCACAAATTGATACTGTTGCGTTCCAATATTAGTAACTACCCATACTGTATATTTATTAATTTGAAAATTCGTAGATGTGAGTGTATTTGGTACTGAAACTACTATAAAAGGGCGTTGGTCGCATCTGGAATCATGAAAGTGATGACCAGGAGATAGTTAGATGGACGATAATAAATTATATTATCTTGGCATTAACGTAAGGAAGATCTATTTGTTGGGCACCAATTCCTTGAACTTTAAACTACTTGCCAAGGGGCACAGTAGGATTAAGCCTATACGGCACGAAAGTATACTAAGGATAATTGCTAAAGAACTAAGCCTTGAGACTGAGCAACTCTATATTTTTCTCGAAACGTTTTTAGTTATTGTCATATCTTGCGAAAAAAACTCAAAAGAGCTCACTTTTATTACTTAAAATATTTACGTAAAAGATCAATAAATACATTCCGTTGAAAGATTTTTTGGCACAACTTGGAGCACACAAAGTAACATTCTGCTAAAAAATAAATTTACGTTTTTTTTTTCATATCCACGTTAAATTTGAGTTTTTTTAAAAAATAGAGGTAAACAATATATTTCAAATACGCAGAACTGTTTTTGAACAATTTTTTAAATAAATAAAAGAAACAGGAGGGGAATATCTCTTCACGTTTTTTTGTAGTAACTCTGTAAAAATATCAACTTTTTACATAATTTTTCCAGTTTTTGCATTGTTCGAGTTTGAGGGCCTTTAGACAAAAAAAAAGCAATGAATATGATTAAAAAAAAATTTTGAATTTATGCTAATATAACAATTCTTAAACGATGTAAATTAAAAAAATGTTAAAAAGAGAACATGAATTTTGGTATCTATTTCCATCTTTCGACCATCTTTCAGCCTACAAAGCGACCCTGCTGTCGGTTGTAATGCGTGCTGCTAAGGAGCGATGGAAAAAGAAGAGAAGACAAGAGAGAAGCATTTTCAAGCGAAAAAAGTGAAAAAAGCGAAAAAAGAAAAGCATAAAAGCGAGATAAATGAGATGCATGGTGATGGAAATAAGGTTGGAATAATTTTCAAAAGAATAAGACGTCTGGTCGATGGCTTTAAGACCGCCAACTGCGGATGACATCGGTGAAGTTCCGGTGCTCGACTATAATGAAGTCTTGATAGCTATAAAATAAAAAAAACCGTAGGAGCCGATAACCTAAGACTTTAAAAGCCTCCGATAGAGAGAGATACTTCGTAAGATATTTCTGAGCAATCTGCATCAATTGCGAGTACCGACTTCGATGAAACCAGACTTAATTTGGGCTGTACGCCCACATCGACATAGTTAAGCGCATACAAATTGAGTATTTCCGCTGGCTAGGTCTTGTTGAATGAATGAAAAACGACGTTTGAAAATGAAAAATAATTCGATTCGGTACTAAGCGGTGGTCGAAGCAAAAGAGAACGCCAACATCTCAATTGGAAAGACCATGAGTTGGACAACTTGACGGTGCTTGGAGTTTGGAGAGGCTTGGAGAGACTAGGTCATGTTGAAGGGAATAAAAATCGATTCGGTACCAAGCGGCTGTCAAAGCAGGAGAGAACACCCACGTCTGCATTGGAAGGATCTGGAGTTTGACAACCTGACGGCACTTGCAGTTTGCAACTGGCGTAAGCGCATAGCAAAAGCGACTGGCACAAGTTCTTAAATAAGGCCAAAACTGACGTTCGGCTTATAAGCGACAGCAAAGTAGGTAAGCTTGACATTTTTATCTCAAATTCGGTTGACGTATTATGTAATTTCAACTTGAAATTATATATTATCAAGGCCATTACTGCAAGGACACTGCATGAATACCACAACCAGCTGATTCCTTAAAGCTGAGCAACAATAGAAATTTCAAAAAAAAAAAAACAAAAATTACTACTTCTCATTTTGTGGTAAAGCTAGCTTAGATGAATGTCATCAAAAAAAAAATACTAACAACATTCCAGGAATTCTTAAAGCTTTATGGGAGGGACGAACATAAAAATTTGTGCAACAAAAAAATTATACTTCATCTCAGCAGTAGCAGGATACTCTTAGCACAGAACGACACACATAAAGCTAGTTGTTGTTGTTGTGCATCACCTTCTTCTGATTTAAGGCTATGAAAATATTTTTGTTTTTTCCTTGCCAACTACACAGAAACTACAACAGCACACCCGCAGTGATAAAGATACAAACACGCACACACAAACACACACCCCAATGCACACACAAATGCTAGCTAAAATTCCTATCATCATGGCTATCGTGCTGTACAAAGATGCTCTGTCTTATTTGCTCCGAACAAAAACAGGCTTTTGTGATCTATGCGCTCTTATTAAACTCGTCCAAACAAGAGGAATGACATGGATGGAGTTCAGGCTATGGTCCGAGCGCAGTGTTGTACTTGTTGTGCTATTTGTCGTTCAGTGGAATACAACAAGAGTTTGTCGACTGTGCATGCATTTCTGAGACATTCTGGCAAGCTCGTGCTTGTAGATTGAACATGATCTGGATTAAAGTCCTTGTTGAAGGGATTATGAAGAATGAGCTGTGCGTGTGCACGTTTGTGTGTGTGTTTGTAGGTGTGCTTTAACATAACAAAATTAGTTTTCTTTTTTTTTTGTTTGTGATGAGATGGTTTTGTTGCTGGTTGAATTGCTGCAATTGCAGGTTAACATTCAGGCAAACCATTTTTGTACAAAATCGAAAATCTTTAAATTTCAATTTTTAAAAAATATTCACATATAAAAAAAAATATTCACATCAAAATCTAATAATACCATTTCAAACGATTGTATCTTCTTATGACTGAATTTCTCATGCAAACCTCTCTTGAGATGTTGTAAAAAAAAAAAAAATACTTGAAATTTTTTACTGAAGTTGACGATTATTTTTCTTTGGGAGTAAGTTGAATTAATAAAATCTAGCTCTGTCACTAATTCTGCCAAACAATAGAGCCTGAACAGAAGCAAAGCGGCTGTCGGTTGGCGGTCCTGTCTAGGAGAAATCCGCTGAGAAAACGTTCAGAATAGGAGCGGTTGTTGGTTGTCGGATCAACGTTGCTTTTCGGTGTGTAAATTGTACAAATGCAACATACACACAAAAAACGAAACATCAGCTCATGGAATGAAACACACACACACACAAAAACAAAATGTCAGCTCATGGTAAAAACTAAGAAAATAACACTGAACACAGCCAATTCTGAGCTAAAATATGGCAACACTTACGCCATTCAATGAGAGATCCGCCAGCCGTCGGAAAAAAAAATAGAAAAGATTCTATTCTGGCGTTTTTCCGCCGCGGATTTCTACGGCCATTTAATTTTTGGCGGCTGCATAGATTTTCATGTATTTTATTGCACAGCGCACACGACAACCGACAGCCGCTTTGGTTCTGTTCGAGCTCTAATTGTGCGACGTGTTCATAGATTTGCATGCATTCTATTGCTTTGCGATATCGCAACGATATTTGATTCTGTTCGGGCTCTTATCGTTGCGGAAAAGGAGCTGCGTTTTTTTCTACATTTTGCATGTATTTCCCAACAACAAAGATCGGCGGCCGCAACGATTTTTGATTCTGTTCAGGCTCTAAGTCTGCGATTTATCGTTGCGGAAAACGAGCTGCAGTATTTCTACATTTTGCATGTATTTTCCAACAACAAAGATCGTCAGTCGCAACGATTTTTGATTCTATTCAGGCTCTGATTCTATTCTGGCGTTTTCCCGTCGCAGATTTCTACGACCATTTAATTTTTGCAGCTGCATAGATTTTCATGTATTTTGTTGCACAGCTCACGCGACAACCGACAGGTGCTTTGGTTCTGTTCGGGCTCATAGCAGTTGTCGCCAGTTCAAAATTTTTTGTTTTTATACCCAACTGCAGCTGGAAGTACTTTTCAATCATCTCATCGTGGCCTTCAATTTCTCACAAATTTTCTATCAACTAAATAAATCACGCCACTTTTCGGTAAACTTCTTAGATTAACGCACCTCACTCTTTGACACCACCACCACCCTTCAGCGCATCATTGTCGATTTCATGCATGGACAAAAAAAAAACAATTCAAACATTTCGTACCAACAATAAAAGTGCCATCACCACCACCACCCACCTACTCATTGTTTTCAACAACAATAAACGTCTTCGCTTCACTCGCAATGCAGTCAACAACAACAACAGTAATCATCTTCAACCGCTACTGAGCTAAGGCATAGGAAAAGGCGTGCATAAAAAATGCAATTTTGAGGCGCGACTCTCTTCAACATAATTTAGCTCAGGTCACAGGCAAATCAACTCATTTCATTTTGACTAGAGACACATTGCTCTTAGAACTTATTGGATTAAATAAATGTAAATCAAATATTTCAAACGATCTTTGTTTACTTTTAATTGTATTATGCAGTGTTTAAGCTAGGCAAACATGTTTGGTGAGCTTTTTTGTTGTTAGTGTTTTACGCATAAAATAAGAAATAAGCTTTTCTCTCCTGCGCATTATCTCGCTCTCACGCCAAACATTTTTGTTTGCTGTTACATTTTGTATTGTATTTTTTTTTTCAAGAGTTTTCTGTCGAGATTTTTTTTTAATGCGACTGAATAGCAAACATTTTTAGCTGAAGAGAGTAACAACAAAAAAGCTCACCAAGCATGTTTGCCTAGTATTTATAACCACGGCATTAGTCAACAAGTAAAGGAGCCAAAAAAGCTTTGGTTTCTCACCAATCTATTAAGCGCCATTTGTCGACAGTTTGTGCGCGATAGCTTTATAAACAAGTCTGTGTTTGTTGTGTCCTGCGAACTGCGCAATGTCGAATTTAGTTGAGCAAATAATTTTTTGAAATTTTGTGTTTGTAACAAAATATCATGTGCGGTTAAAAATGTTAACGGCAGCCTACGGGAAGGACTCGACAAAGTCGAAAACACAAGCATAAGAGTGGTACAGACAGTTCAAAGCGAGCCGTTCTATGGTTGATGATTTGCCTCGTTCCGGTCATCCATGCACCAGTATAACTGACGAAAGGTAAGAATATTGTCCTTGAAAATCATTGTTTGAGCATAAGGGAGATAGAAGCCGATCTTGGTGTCTCGTTCGGATGGTGTTGGGAAGAAAGTCGTGGTTTCTTCACCATGTCAACTCACCGGCTCACACATCTCAACTCGTACGTGACTAGGCTTGTGCTAAACAGTTCCGGGGCCAAAACGAACATGGAAGAGAAGGCCGAAGAGGGTTAATAAGTATGACCGACCCCCATTACCTTTGCTAAGAGAACTAGATGCTTAGCATTATGCAACTTATTCGCTCACCAATTAGATTTTTCTAATAGCAGAGAAGTAGTTAAGAGAGAATTATACCTAATTTTAAATTTAAGTTCCAATTAAGTAAGGACATGGTCCAGTAGATTTAATTATTAAATAAATAAATAACTAAAATAAATTGTAAGGCTTTTTAAGTACAAGTCCAATCTTAATAATTTAGTATTTCTTGGTAGGTTTAGACCTGTAGATGTGCAAACTGGACTTTTTATTTCTTAAAAATTTTTATTTTTTAAGTTATAGCTTATTAAAGTTTGCATATAATTGCACATAATTGTTGTTGTTATGTTGCTTTTTCTTTTCTTAACAGAGCATGAGAACAACGTTATCAAACTTAGAGCAAAACTATTCGCTGCTCACATTTCGCTCTCTTCTGTCTCTTCCCAGCAGAAAAGTGGACCAAATTTGAAATAGTTCTGAACTAGTTCCAAAAACGACCAGTACTAGTTCCACAATACCCTTTAACATTGAACGAACTGACGATTTTTGCGGGTTGATGTCATAGGAAAAGACAATTGTCCCCATAATTTCCCCATATTGGAACTAGTTGCATTAGGAACATTTTTAAACTGGTTGCTTTCGCATTAGCCTAAAAATGGTTCATTTTTTAACTAGTTTTAAAGTGAACATTTTAAAAGTGTAAACGTTTAGTGTACTAGAGCAAAGGTCCTAAAGACCTGATTTGTACGATAGTTTCCATCCACAATTTAGAAGAAATTTTGTTTATAAATGTCTATAAACATTTTTTTTTTTTTTTTTTTTTTTGTTATTTTTTAATACTTTTGAAAACAAAACCAAAGTGAACTGTTCTACACTGAACGCCTTTTGTACTCTTTCAGAGCTACTTCGAACTGAGCTAGAAATGAACTAGTTCACTTTTTCAATTGACTCCAAAATAACTGCTGGGTTCTTAATAGAGCGTCTGTTAACAACAAAATGAAAATCGTAAAGCTTTCGCAAACCGCTCGCGCTGAACGCTCGCAACCAAGATACATACAAATTTTTTTGCAATTTTTCGCTTATATTTCACTTTATTCTGCCTCTTCTTCATAGAGCGGTTGCAAACAACGACAAAACTCTTACAGACCTATTCTGGCTGTCAATTCACAAGAAATAATTTGTCAAAATTTTGTCAACCTGAATTGTAAAACCTATTCAGGCGAACACTTGACAAATGAAAAGCTTTATTTATTCACCACAGGAAGGTGAACAGCATGTTGCCAGAAAGCAGCTGTTTAGTGTTGCATGCTTATTGAAAAAAATACCCCAATTTTGTTAAGTTCCTTTTTTAAAATGAAAATAGGAATTTATCGTTGAGAATTAGTTAGTTCTTTTGATATTATATATTTAAATATTGAAGCCTTTAAAAGAATGGCGCAAAAAAATGTCTTTCTCTTTTCTTTTAGAAGTTATATTGATCCAAAATTATTTCTTAAAAGTGTGATAACTCTGGCAGTTTACCAGTTACTATAAAAAACTATATATCAAATTGAAGGTTAAAAATATAAAATTTTTATTATCATAATAAAAAAAAACAATAATAATGCATTTTTTCTTTAAAATAAGTTTATTGAAAAAACATATCTTAAAAAAAAGTAAAATCGTTATTTCTGAAAAACCAGGAAGAAATTTAGTGAAACTTTCAACAAGTATAATAAAGGTAATCAATTAACCATTTCAATGAAACCAGCTGTGATGAAATATCTTCGAAACTTTCAGAGATTGCACACTTTTAAGATAGAACTTTTAACCACTATATCTTCTAAATCGAAACAGAACTACATTTTTTCTTTTCACAATCTTTTTAAACGCTTCAATATTTTTAAATCATTTAAAAATATTTAAAGAAACAAAAATATAAAAATTTCATTTTGTACTTGAACATATTTGATCAATTCTGTTTATAGGAAGCAACACTTTTTTTTTGAGAGTACTTAAATTATTTCAAGAAAATGAAGGTCAGCGCTAATTATTATTATTTTTATAGTTGATGGGTGCAGCAACGCGCACCAGTGGTCGCTAGTATCTTATAATATTGTTCATGATAATAATTCATGACTCAATTCAATTCATTTATTATTGATTGATAATTCAATTCAACGAAGATATGTAGCTTGGTGACGCAGCTTACTAGCTACAAGCTGGAGAATTGTGAATCAGTGGCTGATTACGTAAAGCTGAACATGATAAATTTTTGCATTACGGATAAATGGGTTGTGTCACTCCTACTTGATGGCTTACCATAATAGTTCAGACCCATGACCATGGTTGAATTGGACTTCATGGTTGTGGACAAATTGAACTTCTTAAATAGATCCGTTAAGTCACGCCGGCTGCCAGCGAGTCTTTTTTTTATTGAAAGAAGAGCTCCGGGAAAGGTCCAAGATGTTTCAATTGCAATGAAACTGGACACATCGCGATGAATTGTTGTAAAAGGAAGGACAATAAATACAAGAAAACTTCATATAATCGTAATTGTTCTGCATTTGTGAAGTTGTTATGGATGAGAATAGTGGCTGTGCAGAGTTCGGTTTATATGAGCTTATCAGTGATTAACAAACCTTTGGTGAGGCGAGAGATAAGGCAAAAACTGAGATTGCAGAGCCACGCCTTCGTCGGTCAGAAGAACTTAAAAATTTTCAATACAGGGTGGCGCACGAATCGTGCTACAAGAACAAAACGTTATAATTATTTTTCTAATCATTGTATTTAATTTTTTTTTCTTTTTTTGTATAGATAATTCAATTTTATTTTATTTAACTAATTGGTTTTGAAAATGATAGACCGTAAATGACCTCCATGCTCATTCACGCATATGCGACACCTGATCGGAAAATTATTCATTGGGGCCTGGAGGGTAGCTGTCGGGATCGCCTCAATTATTGTTGTAATGTACTGCTTCAATTCAGTCAAATTCCTTGGTTTCGTTTTAAACACCTCTTGCTTGACATAACCCCATAAAAAAAAGTCTGGCGCGGTGAGGTCAGGTGACCTTGAGGGCCAGCGGAAAGTAGTGTTTCTGGATATTAATTTATTTGGAAATTTTCGTTGGAGCTCCGCCATAACCGGTCTGGCTATATGTGAACTTGCTCCATCTTGCTTGAACCAAATGCTGTTAAAAGGGATACGTCTTCGCCGCAGTTCTGGGTAAAAAAACTCCTTCAACATGTTTAAATAACGGTCCCCATTTACGGTTACTGTTACACCGTTTTCCTCGAAGAAGTATGGCCCGACAATGCACCTTGATGAAACTGCGCACCACACAGTGACACGTTCTGGGTGCAGTTCCGTCTCATGGAGTATTTCTGGATTAGATTCACTCCATATACGGCAATTTTGGTTGTTTACATTGCCGTTTAGATCAAAATGGGCTTCATCAGACATAAACAAGCAATTTATTAAGTTGTTGTCTTCTTCGGCCATTTGAATAATTTTTTGGCACAATTCCAGACGAAAAGGCAAATCTAGAGGGTTTAATTTGCTTGTAATTTGGAGTTTGTATGGAAACAAGTTTAAGTCATCTTGAATTATCCGTTGTAATGACCGTCTGCTAACTCCAATTTGCGCCGATAAGTTTCGTGTCGAAACGCGTGGATTTGCCTGCATTGCCGATGCTACAGCCGCGATTGTGTCTTGCACCTGAACATAGGGATCTCGATGGTACGGTCTGCGTGCGATGCTTCCAGATTCGGCAAACATGTTTACCAACCTCATAATGGTCCATCTACTCGGGGGAGTGCCGCCAAACTCCCTCCTAAATTCCGTTTGGACGGAAATGATGGACTGTAAAGTATGGTACCGCTGCACTACCCAAATCTTCTTTTCGGTATCCCAAGCATCCATTTTAGTAAATCTAAATACTAATCTGCAAAATAAAAAAAAAATAAGCCGATTATTCACACAAAAAGAAAAGTTATTACGTTTTGTTTTTGTAGCACGATTCGTCCGCCACCCTGTATTTGCATGTGTAATATTGTTGAAAAAGACGACGCTCCAGATTCCGTCAATGAGGCCATGTAGCGAGACTATTAGAAATTGTTGCTAAAAGCAATGAAAGAAGAATTTCGTTCGTTACAAGAAAATTAAACGTGGACTTTGGAAGATTTATTGGAAAATAGAAAAGCGATAAAGTGCAAGTGGATCTTCAAGACGAAAAAGGGAATAGATGAAAGTATTCTACACAAAGTATTATATCGAGTGAAGTATGAATACCATTACAAGATCTTGGGATAATGTAATTCGAGTGGGGATATTAAAATGCGAATTTATTATTCACTTTTGCATATATTCCTCGTTATATTATAATTCAGTAAGTCATGATGCAATTCAATTCATTTAATATGTTTGTATATTGAACTTCACTTCTGAATAAAAACTTTTGCTTATAGAAACACCAACCTAGTCGAGCTCCAGCGATAATATCACGCCATTACCCTCGACACGTGAGTCTTACCAATTGAACAGTATACATCCGATTTCAACAGAAACTATGTAAGGGAAGATGCAGTCAGCTTTGCTATGAAAGAGAACATAAAAATCTGCTTATCACATCACTTACATTTAAGACAATATATAGATCTTACTAAAGGAGATCTACTAAGGCAATTTGATAAGTGAGTGACTTTTTGAATAAAAAGTATTTTTTGACAAAAAGTGATTTATTTCTTAACATACTCTTCTCTTAGAACAATACAATACATATCAAGCTGTCATTTTAATCCGCATTCTTCGCAAACTAACCCCTTTTCAGCATGAAAAGACACACAAACGATAAACAAGATACTGAACCAATCGGTTTTTGTATGAAAAAAAGTAGTCCTGATCGTTTCTTTTTTATCGTTCACGCCTTTTGACGTGACGAAGTTACGTTTTACCGCGCAGGTTTCCAAAAAAGTTGAAAAATTAATTTCTTCAAAATTGATCGGCGTTGCATTGAATTGTTACTCGCTGAGTATAAAAGCTATGATTGAAAAAATGGAACGACTGTAAAGGTTAATTCTTTGACTTAATTATAAAAACAAAATAAAAATTCATAACGTCATTGGGACGTGGTGGGAGCTGCTTAAGCAATGCAACTCAAAATTTGTTACATGGAATTATTACTCGCTGAGTATAAGTGTTAGGATTAAAAATATGATATAAATATGACCAATAAAGGCCTGTTCTAAGCCCTTCAAACAAAATTAGACAAAAAATTTCTGACGTCATGGGGACACAGAAAGAGTCGTTTAAAGATCGACAATGCAACGTTCATGCAGCGGCGTTGCATTGAATTTTTACTCGGTGAGTATATATGTTAAAAAAAAAAAAAAAATAAATAACTGGCCATTCCAGCCCTTGAAAGGACTTCGACCTAGCTTCTTAGGATCAATTGTGTTGTGCGTGTTATTAAGTTTGTACACAATTGACCGAGAAATGGACCTACAGGCTTAACGCCGACTCCGAACGGCGATGAACGAAATGTTCTTATTCTCAAGAAGCTTTACATGGCATTTTGATTGCTCTCTGAGGTTTGCCATTGTCTGCAGAGAGGTGGCGGCCCTACATAAAAACTATTTTAATTCAAATAATTTTCTGTCGCTGCTGGGGTTCGAACCTGGGTCTCCGGGTTCATTGACATAGCGGCCACGCACTTTAACCAACTACGCCACGGACGCCACATATATATGTTAAGCTACGATAAAAGTTTAAAAAGGAAAATTAATTTTTATGATTTATACTTGGCATTATGACAAAAGTATAAAAAAAATGCTGACACCACCAGGTCGTTAATATAGCATCTTATGTAACAGAAATGTAATATCGTTGCATGGAATTATTACTCACTCAGGAAGCGTGCTACGGTAAATTTTGTTTTACGACAGCATAGAAGTGTTACTACGCCTTACAACTAAAATACGGAAAAAATTCTTATCACCATAATTTCAAGATGGCAACCACATAATGTAGTAAAAATGCTACAACCATGAAAAAACGTTGCATGGAATTTTAACTCAGTGACTATTGGCGTGACGGTAAATTTTAAAGAACGAGTATGAAGGTGAGGTTTTAGGGCACATGATAAAAAAAAAAAAATTGACGTTATCATGAGACTCCTCAGGGAATCGTCTTATGTGACGTATATGCATCACTTTTGCTATATTAATTGCATATTGCTAAGGTAAAGAAAAAGCACAAGCGATGGAGAAGAAAATAAAAATAAGCAAAGGCAATAACACCAACGACAGCAACAACAAAAACATTAGCATCAATTAACATCAACATCAACATCGTAAACATGAACATCAACATCAACATCAACATCAACATCAACATCAACATCAACATCAACATCAACATCAACATCAACATCAACATCAACATCGACATCAACATCAACATCAACATCAACATCGACATAAACATCAACATCATCATCAACATCAACATCAACATCAACATCAACATCAACATCAACATCAACATCAACATCAACATCAACATCAACATCAACATCAACATCAACATCAACATCAACATCAACATCAACATCAACATCAACATCAACATCAACATCAACATCAACATCAACATCAACATCAACATCAACATCAACATCAACATCAACATCAACATCAACATCAACTTCAACATCAACATCAACATCAACATCAACATCAACATCAACATCAACATCAACATCAACATCAACATCAACATCGACATCAACATCAACATCAACATCAACATCAACATCATCATCAACATCAACATCAACATCAACATCAACATCAACATCAACATCAACATCAACATCAACATCAACATCAACATCAACATCAACATCAACATCAACATCAACATCAACATCAACATCAACATCAACATCAACATCAACATCAACATCAACTTCAACATCAACATCAACATCAACATCAACATCAACATCAACATCAACTTCAACATCAACATCAACATCAACATCAACATCAACATCAACATCAACATCAACATCGACATCAACATTAACATCAACATCAACATCAACATCAACATCAACATCAACATCAACATCAACATCAACATCAACATCGACATCAACATCAACATCAACATCAACATCAACATCATCATCAACATCAACATCAACATCAACATCAACATCAACATCAACATCAACATCAACATCAACATCAACATCAACATCAACATCAACATCAACATCAACATCAACATCAACATCAACATCAACATCAACATCAACATCAACATCAACATCAACATCAACTTCAACATCAACATCAACATCAACATCAACATCAACATCAACATCAACTTCAACATCAACATCAACATCAACATCAACATCAACATCAACATCAACATCAACATCGACATCAACATTAACATCAACATCAACATCAACATCAACATCAACATCAACATCAACATCAACATCAACATCAACATTAACATCAACATCAACTTCAACATCAACATCAACATCAACATCAACATCAACATCAACATCAACATCAACATCAACTTCAACTTCAACATCAACATCAACATCAACATCAACATCAACATCAACATCAACATCAACATCAACATCAACATCAACATCAACATCAACATCAACATCAACATCAACATCAACATCAACATCAACATCAACATCAACATCAACATCAACTTCAACATCAACATCAACATCAACATCAACATCAACATCAACATCAACTTCAACATCAACATCAACATCAACATCAACATCAACATCAACATCAACATCAACATCGACATCAACATTAACATCAACATCAACATCAACATCAACATCAACATCAACATCAACATCAACATCAACATCAACATCAACATCAACATCAACATCAACATCAACATCGACGTCAACATCAACATCAACATCAACATCAACATCAACATCAACATCAACATCGACATCAACATCAACATCAACATCAACATCAACATCATCATCAACATCATCATCAACATCAACATCAACATCAACATCAACATCAACATCAACATCAACATCAACATCAACATCAACATCAACATCAACATCGACATCAACATCAACATCAACATCAACATCAACATCATCATCAACATCAACATCAACATCAACATCAACATCAACATCAACATCAACATCAACATCAACATCAACATCAACATCAACATCAACATCAACATCAACATCAACATCAACATCAACATCAACATCAACATCAACATCAACATCAACATCAACATCAACTTCAACATCAACATCAACATCAACATCAACATCAACATCAACATCAACTTCAACATCAACATCAACATCAACATCAACATCAACATCAACATCAACATCAACATCGACATCAACATTAACATCAACATCAACATCAACATCAACATCAACATCAACATCAACATCAACATCAACATCAACATTAACATCAACATCAACTTCAACATCAACATCAACATCAACATCAACATCAACATCAACATCAACATCAACATCAACTTCAACTTCAACATCAACATCAACATCAACATCAACATCAACATCAACATCAACATCAACATCGACATCAACATCAACATCAACATCAACATCAACATCAACATCAACATCAACATCAACATCAACATGAACATCAACATCAACATCAACATCAACATCAACATCAACATCAACATCAACATCAACATCAACATCAACATCAACATCGACATCAACATCAACATCAACATCAACATCAACATCATCATCAACATCAACATCAACATCAACATCAACATCAACATCAACATCAACATCAACATCAACATCAACATCAACATCAACATCAACATCAACATCAACATCAACATCAACATCAACATCAACATCAACATCAACATCAACATCAACATCGACATCAACATCAACATCAACATCAACATCAACATCATCATCAACATCAACATCAACATCAACATCAACATCAACATCAACATCAACATCAACATCAACATCAACATCAACATCAACATCAACATCAACATCAACATCAACATCAACATCAACATCAACATCAACATCAACATCAACATCAACTTCAACATCAACATCAACATCAACATCAACATCAACATCAACATCAACTTCAACATCAACATCAACATCAACATCAACATCAACATCAACATCAACATCAACATCGACATCAACATTAACATCAACATCAACATCAACATCAACATCAACATCAACATCAACATCAACATCAACATCAACATTAACATCAACATCAACTTCAACATCAACATCAACATCAACATCAACATCAACATCAACATCAACATCAACATCAACTTCAACTTCAACATCAACATCAACATCAACATCAACATCAACATCAACATCAACATCAACATCAACATCAACATCAACATCAACATCAACATCAACATCAACTTCAACATCAACATCAACATCAACATCAACATCAACATCAACATCAACATCAACATCGACATCAACATCAACATCAACATCAACATCAACATCAACATCGACATCAACATCAACATCAACATAAACATCAACATCAACATCAACATCAACATCAACATCAACATCAACATCGACATCAACATCAACATCGACATCGACATCAACATTAACATCAACATCAACATCAACATCAACATCAACATCAACATCAACATCAACATTAACATCAACATCAACATCAAAATCAACATCGACATCAACATCAATATGAACATCAACATCGACATCAACATCAACATCAACATCAACATCAACATCTACATCAACATTAACATTAACATCAACATCAACAAAAACTTACTCCAACAACAACAACAACAATTAAGTTGTTGTAAGATCAAGTCAAGAATTTGGTCATGGATTAAAGCAAGAGGTTGGTCATGAAATAGAAGTATAAAACACCGTCACGTCAAAACCTACGGGTGTGTCCACGACACAGCCAAATCTTTTTTTCATCATACAATGTGATGGGGTTGCTTTGAGGCTTGCTCAAAATTTGACAGTAGTCTATTAACAGATGGTAGTTGAGAGGACCAGTGTTGTATTTAAAGTTGCAACGCAAGAAACTCAAACAGTCACTGTCAATCTCAACTGTCAATCTCAACATCAACATCAACATCAACATCAACATCAACATCAACATCAACATCAACATTACCATCAACATCAACATCAACATCAACATCAACATCAACATCAACATCAACATCAACATCAACATCAACATCAACATCAACATCAACATCAACATCAACATCAACATCAACATCAACATCAACATCAACATCAACATCAACATCAACATCAACATCAACATCAACATCAACATCAACATCAACATCAACATCAACATCAACATCAACATCAACATCAACATCAACATCAACATCAACATCAACATCAACATCAACATCAACATCAACATCAACATCAACATCAACATCAACATCAACATCAACATCAACATCAACATCAACATCAACATCAACATCAACATCAACATCAACATCAACATCAACATCAACATCAACATCAACATCAACATCAACATCAACAACATCAACATCAACATCACCATCAACATCAACATCAACATCAACATCAACATCAACATCAACATCAACATCAACATCAACATCAACATCAACATCAACATCAACATCAACAACAACAACAACATCAACATCAACATCAACATCAACATCAACATCAACATCAAAATCAACATCGACATCAACATCAACATCAACATCAACATCAACATCAACATCAACATCAACATCAACATCAACATCAACATCAACATCAACATCAACATCAACATCGACATCAACATCAACATCAACATCAACATCAACATCAACATCAACATCAACATCAACATCAATATCAACATCAACATCAACATCAACATCAACATTAACATCAACATCAACATCAACATCAAAATCAACACCGACATCAACATCAATATGAACATCAACATCAACATCAACATCAACATCAACATCAACATCTACATCAACATTAACATTAACATCAACATCAACAAAAACTTACTCCAACAACAACAACAACAATTAAGTTGTTGTAAGATCAAGTCAAGAATTTGGTCATGGATTAAAGCAAGAGGTTGGTCATGAAATAGAAGTATAAAACACCGTCACGTCAAAACCTACGGGTGTGTCCACGACACAGCCAAATCTTTTTTTCATCATACAATGTGATGGGGTTGCTTTGAGGCTTGCTCAAAATTTGACAGTAGTCTATTAACAGATGGTAGTTGAGAGGACCAGTGTTGCATTTAAAGTTGCAACGCAAGAAACTCAAACAGTCACTGTCAATCTCAAATTGCCCTCTTAATACCTCATACCAAAAATTGGAGATACGTTGGGTGAATTATCTGCACATAAAAAGAGTTTTCTTTTCAGCCTGACAACGTATTAAAAATAAATAATAATACAAATTCAAGATGATTTCTTAAAAGAAACTGATATAACTTCGTCGCATGCAACAAAGTATCCTGCTGTTTGACATCAAAGCACACAAAAAACAACTTGTTAGCAACACACAGATTACATTCAGATACCCACACATTGAAAGTGCGAAGTGCTACAAATACATACACGAAACGAGTTGGCATAACAAAAATTGGAAAATGTGCAAATACAAAGACAGCATCAGCAATACAATCAAACCACAGATGATACAAATATCATCAAACATGCATGCATACATATATAAATAAATGCGAAGTGACAAACAGACAGAGAAAATATCAAGTTTTGAAATGCTGCCAGGCAGTATTGCAACGCTTACATCAACGCATCAGCATTTGTAAGTGAGTGTGAGTGACTGGGTGTGTGTGAGTGACTGTGTGTGTGTGTGGATTTGGGTTTGTCGCTATGCTGCTTCGTATGTGTTTGCTTGCTAATCCTGTTTCATTTTGTATTTTCGATTATATTTTATGTCTAGCCGCAAGTTATGGAACGAAATGCGCGAAGGCAAACAAGCATATTTGGACAAAAAAGAAATGGCAACTTTTTTATCCAAAGCACTCTTTCAATTCGCATTTGCAGTGTTGCCAAATATTATTTTTTTTTTTTTATTCATTTTGATTTACTTTTTTCTATCAGCTTTTTTTGACTGTTTTAAAGGAAGCATTTTTCATTTCCTCTAACGATTCGATGATGTCCTTTTGCGGAAGTTATCTTCAACAGCATTTTTTCGTAGGATTTTTGCTTTATTTCTTTTTTATTTTTATTTCTATTCTACTTACTTCAATGTCGCTTTGTCGATATTTGCTGTATGTGACTAAAAAAAAAAAAAAAGAAAAACAAAAAATAGACTCACAAACACAAAAAAATATGCTGCCGGACAGCAAGACTATCAATGTGTGTGTGTTTGTGTGTTTGTGTTAATGTGTGCATTATATAAGCCTTGACATGATTTACTTCCAGGACATGTTCTGTATCGTGTGTTCGAGCGGAGTAAAAATAGCTTGCTTAAATCATAAAAATATGTGTTTTCTCTATTGGAATGCAATACATAGAAGAATTTATGCTCACACACAAATACTTTTCTGCTATTAGTGTATATCTATTAATATAGTAAAGTAGGTATGTGAGTTGGTATGTTTACTTTCTGTATGCATCCGCAATAGTAGAAAGCAGAGGTATTATTCTTTTTTTTTACACTTTACAAATAATATTGTGAAGCAATGCATTCATTATGTTTCAAAGAATTTCATTGTGTGTGTATGAGTGTGTTGCTGATGAGCAGCTGAATGTGTGTGTGAACTTGATGTGGGTGATTTTAGAAAGATATCCATTCAAGACTTCTTGAAATATTTGTGATAATTTTTTGCGCTTATGAATTTTTGTGTATAATTCTTGAATAATGTTGTCATTGTTCACATGTCGTCACAGAAAATCATTAAGTTTTTATTCTTATCTGAAAATTGGCTGCCTTTATGGACCCACTTTATATATTTTAAAAGGGTTGCCATTTATATTTCTGGTCTAATATAAAAACAAAAACAACAGATCGAAATTGCTGTTATTATTTTCAAAATATTCTCCATGAAAATCAATAGTCTTTTGCATTCGTTTGACCCAAATTTTGAAAACACTTTTTCCACTCCAACTGAGGCAACTCTCAAAGAAACTTTTTGAATGTAACAAACGTTTCTTCTGGTGTCGAAAATGGTTGACCAATTTTTTTTTGTGTCTAGGAATATAAAGGGTGTTTTTTTTTTAGAGGTATAGAACTTCGAATTGAAATAAAACACAAGAAAATTGTTTTAATGTCCATCAATTTGGCTTTATTGGAAGGATAATTTTATGCCATTAATGTTTAAATATGATTTCGGGCATGTGGCCACCGCGGCTGGCTCGAATAAAGCCAATTCTACAGGTCCAATTTTCAACCACTTTTTCGAGCATATGGGGCCGTATGTCGGCAATAACGCCACGAATGTTGGCCTCCAAGTCCCCTAACGTTTTTGGTTTGTTGGCGTAGACGAGCGATTTCACATATCCCCAAAGAAAATAATCCAATGGTGTCAAATCACACGATCTTGGTGGCCAATTGACAGGTCCATTCCGCGAAATTATGCGCTCATCGAATGTTTCCTTCAATAAATCGATTGTGACGTGCGCTGTGTGGCATGTAGCGCCGTCTTGTTGGAACCACAACTCATCCACATTCATGCCATCCAATTCGGGAACAAAATAGTCGGTTATCATGGCTCTATACCGGTCTCAATTAACGGTAACTGACTCTCCAGCATTATTTCGGAAGAAGTATGGCCCAATGACTCCACCAGCCCATAGAGCACACCAAACAGTCAGTTTTTGTGGATGTAATGGCGTCTCAAGGATCTCATGTGGATTTTCTTCACTCCAAATGCGGCAATTTTGCTTGTTGACGTAGCCATTCAACCAAAAATGAGCCTCATCACTGAACAAAATTTTGCGATGAAAATCGCAACTGAACCATTATTTTCGAAATAAATTTGCACGATTTGCAAGCGTTGTTCTTTTGTCAACCTGTTCATGATGAAATGGCAAACCAAACTGAACATAAATGACATTAGAGTTGCCAGATTTGACCACAAAATGCCAGTTTTATCTCTATTCGAAAAACAAACCCCTAAAAAAAACACCCATTAAAAAGTCACTTAGTACCAAATCAGGACTATATAGCGGATGACCCATCAATTCGATTTTTTGGCTGGGGAGAGCTAATATTGTCATGATGCAGCATAATCCGTCTCTTCTTTGCCTTTTTCAAATTTCTCCGATGACTTGTGGTAAACGACTGGTCGTTTATTATTCAGAATTGACCATTAAACGTTGCTCTAACACCTCTGTCGAGCCATATGTCCGCGCCCAACTTTTATTGGTCTTAGCTCACTTTAAAGACCCATACAGTTGATTGCTGTTTTGTTTCGGGCTTATCTACACTGGTGAGCATATAATTAAACGCAACTATATTTTCCACTGTAACAAAACTTAGAGGACCAAAAACAAAAAAAAAAACAAAAATAAGTGAAGAAAGAGCATGAAAAACCACAATTTTAAGAACAGCAACAAGAACACTGTATTTTGCTTTGATTGCCTTAACGGCATTTTTTTTACTCTTTGGGGTGAGCACATAATTAAACGCATATGGTTATTATTTAGTCTAACTTAAACTATTGTTGATGACAGTTCAAAAAAATATTTCTTTGTGCATTAAGTGAACAAGTTGATAAATGGGGAAAGGAAACTGTTTAAATGACCTTGCAAGAGGTGGTGTTTAAGAATGGTCTGTCGATGAGAACAATTGGCAGAGAAATTGGGAGATCGGAGACAGTTGTTCGAAATTTTTTTAAAAAAGGGGACATTTATGGAATCTATAGAAATACTGGAAAAAATCAAAACTGACCAGTCGGGATAGACGTCGAATTGTAGCTACTGCAAGTTATTCGATGTTGAGTGCGAACGACATAATAAGTTCCTGCGACTTAGAAGTGTCCCGTTTTACAATATATAGGGCTCTTAAGCAATCGGGTGTGATTGTAAGACAACGCTTAAAGGTTGCACCGAGACTACAAGATCACCACAAGGCTGTGCATCTTGAGTTTGGAAAGAAAAACATGTCAACTGATTGGACCAAAGTATGTTTATTTTTTTAACTTAAACTCATGTTTTATTTTGTGATGAAATTAACTTTCAGATTATTTTTTCTGACGAAAAAAAATTTAATTTGGATGGTCCGGATGGGTTTACCTGTTACTGGAGAGATCTACGCACAGAACCACGATATTACTCCAAGAGAAACTTCGGAGGATGTTCTCTGATGGTGGCGGTTTTTGTTTGAAGGGAACTTAAGAGCTGGCCTTCACTAGTTGCCACATGAACTCCGCCGAATACATAGACATACTTACAATGTACTGCCTTTTTTGAAGGGTAACCGCACAAAAAAATATGTTTTTCAACACACTAACGCATCGACACACTCAAGCAAAGTTACTAAAGCTTGGCTTTATTCGGAAAAAATCAATGTGTTAGAATGCCCAGCATGTTCTCTGGACATGAATCCCATCGGAAACATTTGGGGCATTCTAGTTCATAGAGTTTATGAAAATAATACCCAATACAACACTATAACTGAACTAAAATCTGCAATAACACATGCTTGGGACTCTCTAGAAGCTTCGACCCTAAAATCTCTTATAAAAAGCATGCCCAATCGCGTATTTGAGATTATCCAAAATGCAGGAGGATCTACCCATTACTAATTTTAACTTTATACTTTTTTTTTTAAATTTGTTTTGAATAAATACTTTTCATTCGTTATATATTATGACTGCGTTTAATTAAATATATGCTCATCCCAAAAAGTGAAAAAATTCCGTTAAGGCAATCAAATAAAAATACAGTGTTCTTTTTGTTGTTCTTAGAATTGTGGTTTTTCATGCTCTTTCTTCACTTGTTTTTGTTTTTTTTGTTTTTGGTCCTCTAAGTTTTGTTACAGTGGAAAATATAGTTGCGTTTAATTATATGCTCACCAGTGTATATGGACGAAACGACGTAAAATGGGATATTCACCGTCTTTTGTAGGTGCAGAACCAACAAATGAGTTTCGGTAAAAACTGTTAAAAGGGTTTCAAATATCTGATGGAGGAGCATAACTTCCTGCCAATTGTGTTCAATTTCGAACCCTCACACCCTTGTATAGAAAGTGAATTTGGCCAAATTGTCCCGACCGTCGTTTGTCCTGAACTTGTTTTCTTTCAGAAAAATTGATCTCGTGTCCATATTTTAGCTGCAAAATTGTTGAGATCAACTTCATCTTAGATTCGATGTACAAAGCGAATTCCACGTTTTGGAAGGCACCTATAAAATCATTTAAAGGTACTATGTAAGTTCATCAGTACACCTGGCATAGAAAAACACCAGGATTCGTCACATTCAATTCACTCTCCTGTTTTGATTGTGAACCTACGGAAGTGTGTAATCACTTTTCATTAGAGAGCTTGGTTTATCTAGAAGTGAGTGATATTTTAAATAAGAATCAATTTTCTGCGTGTATCCATTATTTTAATGAAAAATTCGAGGCCGTCGTTTGCTAAATATGGTTAAATCGCCCCCATTCACTCGGGTGAGACCCTGCAGCTCTCCCACCGTGGTCAAGGATTGTTCCCAGAAGTACCAACCTCCCCCATTTCTTATTTCCTGCCTTAAAAATCCCATTTTATGCGGTTTTACCCATACATAAATAGGCGTAGGCAAAACAGTTATGAACTATTTTCTCCCATCTTTCTCAACCGATTTTGATTTTGATTTTTTATAGAAATCTAGCTGCTTTGAACTGGTAAAATAATGTATGATATATTTCACCCGTTCTGGGTTCATATGCACGTTGAAGATCCGTTCAAAAAAGAGAGAAAAAAAAGTTCGGCATTGCTTCTTTTAAATTTTTTATTTCTGTACACTGAAAGAGAAAAAAAAAAACGAAGAATATAAAACAGACAAACGATTTTCTGCTTATATTTGTCGGCCACCAAACGTACACACAAAGAAAGTTCAAAGAAAGTAAAGAGAAAGAAAGCTCGCCACTTGATGCTTCAAAATTTTTGAGCGAAGTGAAATTTAAAAAAAAAAATGAAGTGAAGCGAAGTGAAATTTCTTAAATTTCCAACAAAGCTCCAACAAGCTATGTAAGCTATGGATACAGCAAATTTCCAAGACCTTTTTTAAATTTGAAAACAGATTTCAAAGTCCAAAAAAAAAGTCTACCACACATCCGTTAAATAATCACAATTATGGCATCACTTTATAAATCACCGTGATGAAACGCGGCGCATTACTTGGATTCAAAATTTGCATTTTATTAATCACTACGTTATTGCGTTAACTATGTTACATTACCACGGTGAACTGTCAGTTAACAACAGGTTAGAGTTGTCACATGTAAAATAAAATTAACATCATTAGATCTGTTTCCGTACTCAATTCAATTAGCTTGAAGTTGCTTGAAAGCGTTTCTTTACAATTTTTTCAAGCTCGAGAGAGAAGAAGAACAAGCAAAATGTCGCTCTCTCGAGCTCGAAAGTTGATTGAAGTGTGCTAGAAAAATTTCTTCGAGCACGAATCTTCTTCTTCCAATTGGTTCTTGTCAAATTGACAAATTAATAAGTGACAGAAAAAATTGTGCTTTGAAAATAAAAATAAATATAAGTTCTCGGCGTTTTTATTAAAATCAGAAAAATGACTGCAAATTTATTTATTGATGCTGTGAATATATTGCGACCCGATACTTCCAGCTCATCTGAAAGTGATGACGATGTAATAATTCATAATCTTTTTAAAGATTCTGATAGTGACGAGGAATTGCTTCTGGTGGAGTTGGCCCAGAGGCCAAGCACTAAACGAAACTCCATTTCCAATTATTTAAATTATGTGGTTCCTCACTACACCGAAGCCGAATTTAGGACACACTTCCGAGTATCAACGTCCTTGTTTGAAAGCTTGTGTAACAAAATGGAGGATTCGGAACACTTTAAGGCTATGCGGTTCGATAAACGGCTATCGACAAAAACACATATGGCTGTTTTTTCATGGTTCGCTGGCCACGAGGCATGTTCCTACCGAGATGTGGCCGATCGATTTGACTTGTGCATAGCATCTGTATGCCGTATTATTCATCGAGCATCCATGTTCTTAAGCAAAATGGCTCCAAGTGTGATTGTGTGGCCAAACGACGAATCAAAACAACAGAGCAGCACCTTTTTTGCCAATAAGTGTGGTTTTGATAAAACAATAGGTATGTGAATATTGCAACATTCCACAATAGAATAAATATGCATTAATACTTGTATATTTATGTCTTGTTTCATTTTAGGATGTAACGATGGAACGCGAATTGTAATTGATCCGCCATCTGACCGCAAAGACGACTACATTGACCGCAAGGGCAATGTGAGTCTAAGCCTGCAAGGAATTTGCAACGAAGAAAAGAAATTTATAAACGTTTTTCTTGGCTATCCGGGATCCTGTCATGATAGCTGGGTTTTGAAGAACTCTCCTATCTACAGGAAACTGCAATCAGATTGGTTATAATGGTTATAAGGTTATAAGGTTGGTTATAATATAACATACAGTGGCTCCATCGCAAAATCGGACAAGAGCTTGTCTGATATTAATGAGCTCTAAACTTTTAAATAATGTTCTAAATTTTTTTGTTTTTTTGGATATATTAGCACTTCACATACTTACCTCTCTGAATAAAAAAAACAACAACAACTATTCCAACGATAACTGTTTATTAAAACCAAAAAACAAAAATAACTCAATTTCTTGCGCTCATCGCAAAATCGGACACAGTAAAGAAGCAATGCCAAAAATGCAAATACCTAACAATTAATATTTAGTTGCGTATCCTTTGTTGTTCAAAACGGCCTGTAAGCGCTTTGGAATTGATTTTACCAAGTTTTGGCATACTTCCGGCTCTATGGAGTTCCATTCTTATAATAAAGCCTCTTTTACCTGAACTAATGTATTAAATTGTAATGTATTAAATTAAATTTGCTAATTCCTCCCAAAGATGTTCAATTACATTAAGGTCTGGACTCTGTGCAGGTGTTTGTATAAGTTTGGGGCAGTTAAGGATCAACCAAAGTTTTGCAACGCCTGATGTGTGCTTGGGATCGTTGTCTTCGTAAAAGGCAAAGTTGTTTGCGATACCCAATTTCTCTGCACTTTGCTTTACATTTTTTTTCAAAAATTTGAGGTTGACAAATTTATCCATTTTACTATCAAAAAAATGCAAATTGGCTACCCCGGCACTCAACATACAGCCCCAAACCATAACAGAGCCTCCTCCATGTTTGACTGTGGCTTTTGTATTTTGGTGATGAAATTCTTTATTTGGTTTACGCCACACAAACATCTTGCCATCTGACCCATGCAAATTAAATTTGCTTTCGTCAGTGAACAAAACTTTAAAATAATCAAATCATCAATGTACAATAAGATGATTTACCATTAAATTACCTGATTCCAAAAATCTTCGGTTTTTAGTAAATAATCCTTAGCATATTTTATTCCATTATTTTTATTTTTAAGGCTTTTAAAAGGCTTTTTTCTGGCAACTCGCCCATAATAATCGAATTTATGTAAAGTATTGCGAAAAGTATTTAGGAAAACATCTTTAACAGCGCTCTTCTCGCTCATTTAATATCTTGCCATAACTTCTTTGCTTTTATTGGCCAGTCTAAACTCATCACGGAAACTCTTGATGATGTCGTGGACAGTAGATTTACTTTTTCCAACCAATTCAGCAATTTCTCTCACAGTTTTACCTTCCAAATGTAATTTTACTATTAATTGCCTTATTTCGATAGTATTTTGTTTTCCATTTGTAGCCATTTTAAAAATATTTTTATTTAGCATTAATACCGACTGCCTATAAATACAATTTACAAACGAATGTGGCAAAAAAACTCAGTTTCGAAGTAGGAATTTTCAGAATAACGGCATTTTTACCATTGCTACTTTACCTTGTCCGATTTTGCGTTGAGCGCCAGAAATTGAGTTATTTTTGTTTTTGGTGCGAATAAACAGTTACCATCTGAAAAGTTGTTGTTTTTTTTATTATTCAGAGAGGTGAGTATGTGGAGTATAAATAAAAGAGAAAAAACAAAAAACTTAGAACACTTTTTTAAAGTTAAAATTACATTTATATTAGATAAACTCTTGTCCGATTTTGCGATGGAGCCACTGTATGTTTAAATTAAAATAAGTATAAAAAAATATTCTTCCCATAGATTATTACATGCTGGGCGATTCTGCTTATCCTTGCACCCAACACCTTATAACGCCATACAGAGACAATGGACACTTGACTAGAGCTCAAAAAAATTTTAACATAAAGCTAAGCTCTGGTCGCGTAGCCATTGAACACTGTTTTGGAATTTTAAAGCAAAGATTTAGGCAGTTATATTACTGCAAGATAAAAGGCATAAAAAACCTATGTAATTTCATCATGGCTTGTTGTGTTTTGCATAATATTGCCAATGACACGACTTGGACTTTCTAAATCAAGAAGAAGAAGAAGAAGAAGGTGTAGATAACGTGGAACTCCAAGGTGGGACGTTACGAACAAATGCAAAGAGACGCAATTTTACAACAACTACAAAGTTGAATCCAAACAAAAAACATTACAATTCATAATACAAAATTCATAAACAATTCATAATAAAATCCATCAATAATATTAATTCAATTTATCTTTTATTTCAATTTTTCTTTCTTGGTAAGTGATGAAACATAAACATAAAAAAATTTTGATAAAAAATAAACCTATCGCACCCTAAATAGGGAAACATTTAAAATTTTTCAGGACTCCACTTTCATTGCGTGAATTTGTTTACTACTTTTTCTAATAGACCAACTATTCGATTTTGAAATTCTTATCTTCTTTTTTCTTTTTCAATTTTATGGAACTCCTTCTTCTCGCCTTCTTTTTGGTGGCGCTCTTCTTTTTGCTGAGTACTTTCATCAAATTTCCTTAACAACTTTCCTCTTTCAGTTTCCCTTGCCCTGGATCTGGTTGTTGGTGCCTCATCTTAAAATAAAAAAAATTATATTACTTCTTCATTTTAGTAATGCCTTAGTAAAAAGTAAGCCTCTTTTTTTCTAGCTGTGAAATAGATTTGTACTGAAACATGACATGCACGTTAACGTTAATATTATCCATAACCAAAATTTTTATTTTGTTTCATTTGAGATTTTGCACAAACATATATTGACCATAATATATATACATATATCAAATCATTTACCTTTGGTACATACAAGTCATGCGACTCCTTCCGGTTTGCGAATTGTTCAGCTTCGCCTTCTTGTACTGCCTCTCTAGCCCAAGGAACTTGGTTTCAACCTTAGTGAAAAGATTTGTTATTTATACATAAGTATGTAGGTATGTATTTTAATATATTATAAAAAATCGTCAAAACCTGTGATGGAGAAAATCTGCACCCCTCTTTACAGAGGTTTTCGGCAACCATTTGCCACAGTTTTGTCTTGTTTTTAAGGCTGCTGGATTTGTCGACCTTCCCATACAACTCCTTCACAGAACTGAGCATCAATTTGGTAGCTGCGTCCGTCCATATGCTGCCCTCAGGAGAACCGGTTGTTGCTTCATTTGCCCCTTCAACAATATCCACAATTGGAGCAAAAATAATTTCGTCGGAAATCTCTTCCGTTTCTTCCATAATTTGTTGCGAATAATTTTGCGCAAATTCTCTATCTATAATAAATAAACGTGTAGAACATTTTGCAAATTGCTTTTTTTAATTTATTGACTTACCTTCATTTAATTTTCCAAAAGTTCGTGGAGAACAATTAACTTGCAATTTTTTTCTTGTGTCTTCCATCATAAAGTAATATAATATTAATTTTGTTAAGCAGCTGTCAACAACAGCTGTTCTGATCGAAACTTGCTTGAAGTCGTTTCCGTACTTTTTTGCAAATTCTCTCATTATGACAGATAATTTAATTACTCTCACATATTGAACTTTACTCGAACTTTTATTGAACTTTGTACGGAAACAGACCTATTATTGCAAACCTTTGAAAATTTCAATATTCACCAAATTCTGACTTGTTGGCAACCATATCAGCTGTTCTCTTCAGTCATTAAATTGAAATTGTAATATAAACGCCAAACACTGGCGTACCATTTTATTTCTTTTAGCAACGTTTCCAACTGTTGGTTCGTTGTTGTTGTCTTTAACCTTTATTAAAACGAATATTTAAGAATATGTTATATGAGCGAAAAAAAAGTTATTACCCTTTCAATGCCAACTTCTTTGTTCTAACTGCAGCTCAAGAGCAAGTGGTGAAATTGACAGTTTAAGTGAACGAAATTCAAGGGTTGCGTTTTATAAAATGCGAAATTTGTACTGTTTTCACTACGCTATTGCGTTACTCAACGCTTAAGATCACGGCAAGAAGCGTTGCGTTTTATAAATTGCGAATTTCAACAACGCAGCTTGAAGTGATGTGCAGGCATTTATAAAATAATGCTATTAAATTATTTTGAAGATAACCAAAAGCCAACTGGTCAAAATAGATGCCAGATTCGTGTTCAGCGGGTCAAAATACATGGGAATATCTGGATTTACCTTCTCGTACTCAAACTTTTTGTTTGTGTTTAATATGAAATTATTCATGAAAAAACGGAAAAGTCCCAATGCCTTACATTTTGTGTCTCGATACCATACGAGATAAATAGGAGATGTTTTTTTCATTAAACTAACCTATAAAGATTATAAAACTATACTATGAAGGTGTAATGCTTTTTACAAAATTTTGTTACATAATGTCATCCCACAAGATAAAAAAAAAAAAAAATTTTCCGAGTCCCGATGCCTGATGTGTATTGAATTCATGATTCTAAAAAACTCTTGCACATTTAGTAGTAATATAAATATTTTTGGTAAGGACATATGTAAGTAGTTCTATTCTAGAAAAAAATGATAAAAAAATATTCCACAAATATTTCTGAATTTAAATGCATTTCCATTTGCAAAATATGTACTCAAAATGTCCCAATGCCTTATTTAGAATGAGCGATATCCCAAATTTTTCAAAATTTATTTCATTTTGAAAAAGTCATTTAAATTTGATAGTTTTTATTCACTTTCCAACTCTTCTATTTGATTTTCTTTAACAAAATTCATGAAAAATTGGATAAGTGGAACCAGACTACTTCCAAGCGATGCCGGAACATAATTTAAATAGTTTTGAAAAAGAAATTGCACTTTGTACAAAATGGAAGTGCTTATGCCAAATGAGGCATGAACCTCAAAAAACCAAAAAATTAAATACTTCAATTGAAGTGAAAACGGCAACACTGACTCTTTTTTCTATTTTCAGTTTAGTGTTCACATTGTTCTCTTTTCTAAGCAAGAGAACTGGTGGCGAATTCATTAGGAAAGTAAGGATAGCAAATTTTTAATTTAAATTAATTTTAATCAAATTTGTAATTAAAATTTAAAATCTGATTTAAATAAAATGCGTTAAGAAGTCGAATAATCTGGAAAATTCATTGTTTCCAATCTAGAAGACTATGAAACCTAAACATAAGCAACATTCACCATGCGTGCATGCGAATTATTTTGTCAATATAATCAATGAAATTAATCAATCCTTGATTCTCTTCAGTAACAATTAATTTTAATTTCATTCATTGTATTACCCCAAAGAATTTATCAATTCAATGTTTTTTAACTTTGCCAAATGTTTTTCAATAAAAATAAAAAAGCACAAATCGTTTTCTATATGGTCGAATTTTGACCAAAGGTCGTTCTAGTAACATATAATTTCGTCATCTGTGTAGATGTTATATACAGCCTTTTATGCACTTCGATCGTGTTTTTTCAACATTTTTTTGCAGCAATAGAAACGAGCCTGTCTTGGATCGTTTGTCGGATTATGTATGATCCAACGCAAATATATCATTTTTACGGTCAAATGATCATGCAATATATTATTCATACTTATACCCCAAGATGAGTCACAACTCTCACGGTATGTCGCACGATGATCTGGTTTTATCAGTTCACACACAGCATCGATGTTATCTGGGACAGCAATCGATTTTGGACGACCAACCCCGAATTCGCCTTAAAGCGAACCTAGACCCCGATTGAATTCGTTATACCTACCAGTTTTTCACAGTGCTTTACCACCTAATAAAAAATTAAGTTCATCGATGCATTCTTGTCTTGATCATCCACTTCGAAAGTTATGAACAAAAAATCGCAAGAAAATGTTCACGACAAAATCTCATTCTTTGTCCAAGATGAATTTTTCAAGTTACTTTAAATAACACAAATAGCACTCAAATGGCAAAATGTTTTGAAGATGGGTATGCTGTATGCTAAACAATGTTAGTTTCCTATGGATATGTTAGATGGTAAATGTTGCCAAGGCCAGAAATATAAATATCATCCCTCGTATCGGGTAAAATTCAAAACTAGACTTCGTCTACCCTTTACAATTTGCCTTTAATTTATAATAAAACCAAAATAAAATAAAAAGAAGAAAATATTTCATATTAAAATTAACATCCAATCGTATAAAAACTCATCTCTTAATAGCTCTCCAAGCATACGAGTAAGTAATATAAAGCCACAAAACTGTTGCCTCACATAAATTTCCGTAGCATCAACAGTTATTGTGTGTGTGTGTGTATGCGTAAGTGTGTGTCATGAATTACCCCATAATTGGGCTGAAATGAATGTGACCATATTTGACCCATTTGAAATGTGATTTTAATACTTTGATTTTCACTACGAACAATTTAAAACCTCGATAACGCACACACAAATGCACTCAGGAAAGTATGCACAACTCTGCTTATTGGAAGCTGTGCAAGTACATATATGTATATGTGGTGCACATGTATGTACGAAATGTGCCAGTATTTATAGCCGTTATACAAACTTTATGTTAATCGGAGTTGCGTTTGTGGCTTTAAGTGAGCAACAATATTCAGTCCATAGCAGCAGCAATAGTAATGACGAAAGCAAAATCAACAATAACAACATTAAATAAGCGCATTGCAAAAGTGCTGAAAATTGTATATGCACAGTGGAGTATAAATTTTCGTCAAAATATTACATATTACGTAAGTATTAAGTATTAAGTATTAAGTATTAAGTATTAAGTATTAAGTATTAAGTATTAAGTATTAAGTATTAAGTATTAAGTATTAAGTATTAAGTATTAAGTATTAAGTATTAAGTATTAAGTATTAAGTATTAAGTATTAAGTATTAAGTATTAAGTATTAAGTATTAAGTATTAAGTATTAAGTATTAAGTATTAAGTATTAAGTATTAAGTATTAAGTATTAAGTATTAAGTATTAAGTATTAAGTATTAAGTATTAAGTATTAAGTATTAAGTATTAAGTATTAAGTATTAAGTATTAAGTATTAAGTATTAAGTATTAAGTATTAAGTATTAAGTATTAAGTATTAAGTATTAAGTATTAAGTATTAAGTATTAAGTATTAAGTATTAAGTATTAAGTATTAAGTATTAAGTATTAAGTTTTAAGTATTAAGTATTAAGTATTAAGTATTAAGTATTAAGTATGAAGTATTAAGTATTAAGTATTAAGTATTAAGTATTAAGTATTAAGTATTAAGTATTAAGTATTAACTATTAAGTATTGAATATTAAGTATTAAGTATTAAGTATTAAGTATTAAGTATTAAGTATTAAGTATTGAGTATTAAGTATTAAGTATTAAGTATTAAGTATTAAGTTAGAAATTTGAGCTTTTGTTAGGCGTTTGAGAAGCGTTTCGCCTATGCCTTGGTTATGCTCAAGAATGATAGAAAACAGATTACGCGTTCCGCAAATGAGAGAGAGAGAGATCATGACGTCAAAAGCGATATTGTCAGACTTTGGAATAATTTTACTCCCACACCCACTCCTAAATAAATGGACCTCCTTAACTCATTGGTACAATAAAATTTTGTCAGTCTCGAATAGTTTAGGAGATAAAAATCTTGAAAGTTTAATAAATTCATATTTTTCGTATACGAAAATATCCATATTTTTATACAGAAGAGTAGATATTTTTACTTTACTTTTCGAAAGAATTAATTCTCAATTTCGTCAATTTGCCTAAGCGATCGCACATTTGCATACGTTTTTGTCAAGCAGAAGTGCCGTGTGACGTCATGCACTTAGTTGAGAAAGAGAGCATTAGATAACGGGACTGCGGAACGCGTAATCTTGTTTCTATCATTCTTGTGTGACTGAAAGACTTAGGAAGTGCTTCCTTTGCGCTTCTTGTGAAGCTTTAGAGCAGTGGTGCTCACTACATGGTTTCCCACAAGAATGAAAGAAACAATATTACGCGTTCCGCAGTCCCGTTATTGAAGAGTTCCTTGCAACAAATGTTGTCAGAGCTTTTAACAACTGCTTTAGAGTAGTGGTGATCAACGCATGGTTCAAAAAACAACAGAGAGAGCTTTCCGAGTGCACAGCTTTACACTGAAACAAGAAGTTGTTACAAAAGCTCTCACAACATTTGACGCAAGGCAGTGTTCGCACTTTACTGTAATACTGCGATTTATTCTCAACAAACATTTTTATGGTTATTTTTGTATTTATCTTACAAGCGACAGGAAACACAGGCAATTTCTTGTGTAATGTTTCATTACTACGTCAAGTATAACTAAACCTTTAATACCATTACATAAAAACTAGAAAGATGGTAGCATAAGTGTTTAATTAATAGTCATATTAATATTGAATCCGTAAAAAAATATGTTTCTGCAACATGCAAATATAAAGTATATAGTTATGTTTATTTTTATTAGTATAAAATTTACGAACATGGATGTAAATAAAAAAAAAACCTGTATGGTTGTAAATAAAAAAAAATATAAACTGCGAAAAAATTCGTTTTAATGCGTTTTTTTTTTTAACTTTCTGCAATTTACTAATTTTCAAGTCCGAACCCTGATGCAAGTCGAGTGTCGAATTTTCAATATAATCATTTCATTTTTATTTTTGAGCTTGTTTTTCGCTATTGTAACATAAGTATAAAACATCAAAAAAGGTAAAAGAATAGAATGTATTAGAGTTTTTCCTGTAACATTGCAAAATATTAACGTTCATTCATAAATAAAACAGCGAGTTACTCCCATACCACATGAACGCTCAAAGCATACTGAATTGAAATTTAAAGCACAGCAGAAAAAACAAATTTTATGCAGTGTACAAACACAGCGAGCCGATTGCTACTTCGTTTGCAAAAGCTCAATAACACACGATGCTCGCGGGCTATGGGAAACCATGTAGTGACCACCACTGCTTTAGAGAAGTACTTTGATATAAAAAAGCTCAGTTGTTCAAAAATTTCCTCTTCACTATTTTTTAGAAAAAGTGCATTCTATGTTCTTTTTGAAAATCTTTTTAGAAGCACAGAACCGAAGTAATTGTTTAAATCAGTGTTGTTCACACGCATACTACTTCAATTTTCAGCTTGTGTACATATGTTAGTAGTTCTCTCGCTCTCTGCACTGAAAAAAATTGTAGTGCAGGTTTTAAGCAATAATTATGTTGTAAATATCATTATAATTATCATTATCACTATCACTATCACTATCACTATCACTATCACTATCACTATCACTGTCACTATCACTATCACTATCACTATCTCTATCTCTATCACTATCACTATCACTATCACTATTACTATCACTATCACTATCACTATCACTATCATTATCACTATCACTATCACTATCACTATCACTATCACTATCACTATCACTATCACTATCACTATCACTATCACTATCACTATCACTATCACTATCACTATCACTATCACTATCACTATCACTATCACTATCACTTTCACTATCTCTATCTCTATCACTATCACTATCACTATCACTATCACTATCACTATCACTATCACTATTACTATCACTATCACTATCACTTTCATTATCATTATCACTATCACTATCACTATCACTATAACTATCACTATAACTATCACTATCACTATCACTATAACTATCACTATCACTATCACTATCACCATCACCATCATTATCATTATCACTATCACTATCACTACACTACACTATCATTATCACTATCACTATCACTATCACTATCACTATCACTATCACTATCACTATCACTATCACTATCACTATCACTATCACTATCACTATCACTATCAATATCACTATCACTATCACGATCACTATCACTATCACTATCACTATCACTATCACTATCACTATCACTATCACTATCTCTATCACTATCACTATCACTATCACTATTACTATCACTATCACTATCACTTTCATTATCATTATCACTATTACTATTACTATCACTATCACTATCACTATCACTATCACTATAACTATCACTATCACTATCACTATCACCATCACCATCATTATCATTATCACTATCACTATCACTACACTATCACTATCACTATCACTATCACTATCACTATCACTATCACTATCACTATCACTATCACTATCACTATCACTATCAATATCACTATCACTATCACTATCACTATCACGATCACTATCACTATCACTATCACTATCACTATCACTATAACTATCACTATCACTTTCACTATCAATATCACTATCACTATCACTATCACTATCACTATCACGACGTGAACCATCTCGCTTGAAGTTTCAGCGCCAACTAATTGAGAGAAATTTGAGGGTTTGTTGGTGTACGTGTTTGGATTCTCGAATAAAGCTTTCAAGTCTCACCACGCGAGTCACGTCCCAGCCACAACAGCAGGTAGAAATACGACCTGCATTCCTCAAACTGTGGGAAAATACTAACAAAGCAAAACCCAGTGCAGAAACTGAATTTTAAATAAACAAATAAAAATGCACTAACACATTGTAAACAAATAAATATGTACGCCTGTATCTATATCTTTATTTCTTTTTGTTCTCTTTATTTCTTCTGTTTTGACTCAATGAAAGAATATTTGAAAATAATACAGTTTAGTTCTGAAGTTTAACTCAAAGTAAACGGTGTTTCATTTAATCGGTTGATCAACTTTTAAGTTGATCACATTTCTCGCGTGGTACTACGTGAACATCACTGGTTTAAATCTTCAAGACACCAATTCAATGAGTGCTTCGTGTGCAGCTTTTGGAGGAATTGCCTCAAAATAGCGAGATCATTATCAAATTTCTGTATAAATTGTTTTTATTCTGTATTTTTTTTTTGTGCGTCTTTTGAAGCTTTTGGTAAGCAACTTGCTTTGAAATGAAATTGTCCATAACATTTGTTATAGGATGTGATTCCTTAGTGGTTCTTGTTAATCTTTGAACAAGCGCTTTATTAAAATAATATTAAACTATCCTCAAATTTTTTGAACCGAGGTTTTTTATTTGCTCTTTTAAAAAGTGCTTCTTGTTAGTTTTAGCAGATTCTTTTTCGAATCAAAGTCATTATTAAATTTTCGATAAGTATTTTTTTGATATGATTCCTTTGTGGTTCTTTTGGAAAGCAGTTTTGCTCTGAGAAATGTTTTCTATCTATTAAAAGGATCTCAATAGTGATTTTTGCAATGGTTTGTCACTGCTGCATAAGCTGCACATAGCAATACTGAACACCGTTGTTGAGCAGCAGCACACGAAGCATCACTTCCGTTCTTTGGTTGAGTGCTACATTTTGATAGCAACGTCAAGTGTCTGTCGCATGCTCTGAAAGTGTAACCAAGAACAAAAACAGCAACAATAACTCGCATTACAATCACTCAGCATAGCGTTCAGCTGAGCCACACACACTCACAGGAAACGGAAATGCAAACTTGATAAAAAAAACCCCAAAATGCAAAAATGGGTTTGGCCAAAATTCTTGCATTTATTGCATAAAATTGAGGGCATAAATTTAAAAGTAAATAAACACAATAACACACATGCAACATACAAACACACAAACACACATGCAACACATAAACACACATACACACACGAGGCACACTCATATTTGTTCAATATTTATTATTCATCTTTATTTTATTTGTGCAAATCGAATGGAACTCCTTTCGGTTTCCTTTATTGCAAGGATGAAAGTGATTCAGAAATACCAACCGGGGAAATCAGTGAAATGTTTCAGTAAAAAAACTGACTTAATTTTTCTTGCTATACTTTTTGTTGTCTCTGTTGTTGTAGTTGTTATTTTTGTAGTTGTTGATGTGGTTGTTATTTTAACTATGTGGTTGTTGCTGATGTTTCAATTAAACAAGCAGTCTGAACGGCAACAACAACATAATCTATACAAGCAGAAACAATAACAACGAATACGAATAATGTTTGCTTTTGTTTGTGGTTATTTGTTTTTGACGCCTTCTAGGGACATCGACTTAACACGCATACATTCACACTTCCCAAGTTTCCTAGCTCTTCGACAAGCAAGCTCTTTCTCATAGCTCCCACCTCCACTTCTCCACACAGGCAATCATTTTGGAAAGTCTGTCATCACCATCATCACTACCATCATCCTCATCATCATCATCATCATCATCATCAACACTATCACCACCGTTGTGTATTTTTATGAAAACCACGCTCGCGCATTTCCGCTTCCGCTCGTTGCACAACATGGCAGCGCATACAAACGCGTTCATCTGTGTTTGTGCTTGTGTTTTTCAGTTTACATGTTTGGGACCCTTGCATAGGCTCAACTCTGTGGAATTTATCTGACTTAATCGGATTATTAAACCGTTAAAACGGGATTTTTATGCACTGCAAATGAACGGAAAGTGAACAAGTTCATTGGTTTTAAAAATGTCGGTTGGTAGGTCTTTATATGTTTTTTTTTTATTGTTGATGTGCTTTCATATCTGCACTTGTGTATGTGTGTGTGTGTATTGCGGTGAAGCTATTTTTTTTTGCTGGGAATTTTATTGAGAATATTGAATATATTTCTGTTTATAAATCATTTTAATTGAATATATTTTCAAAACACACATTTCCAAACTAAAAGGAGTTTTGAAGAATTTTCATTTGATGAGTCCTCTCTAGATGGCTCTAGATAAATATAACATTTGATTTATTTTAAGTTGATTGATTAAAAGTAATGATGATTGAAATTTTTGTTGAGCAAATTGTTTCAAAAACATCAAAAGACAAAGCATGAAAAATATCCTTAAATTATGTAAAGAAATTATTTAAAATTCTTTCTTTGTGCTTCTTATGAAGAATTTGAGAAGTTTTTATTTTTAAGAAATGTCACTGTTCTTTGGTTAATTTTTTTATTTTTGACATTGTTGAGAAGACATTTGATGTTTCTTTGTGATAATTTTCATAAATTATCAGTACTCGAACAGACCACCATGGTATAGTAATACAAGGTAGCATTGACAGTTGCTATTGTTTATGGGAAACCATCTCCTGTCAAAAAATATACTCAAAAAGAGAGCGAACACAATCGGCCATTGAAAACACAAACAATGTTAAAAACGTAGAAGTGAAAAAACCAACAACGGGTCCTATGACATTTTGCGGGTTGATGTCATAGGAAAAGACAATTGTCCCCATGAACACCCATTTTTCGCCATATTTGAACTAGTTGCATAGGGAACATTTTTAAACTGGTTGCTTTCGCAATAGCCTGAAATTCTTTTTTAACTAGTTTTAAGGTGAACATTTTAAAAGTGTAAAAATTTAGTGTACTGGAGCAAAGGTCCTAAAGATCTGATTGGTACGCTCTTTTCCGTCCACAAGATTTATAAAAGAGGAATTTTGTTTATAAATGTCTATAAACATTTTTATTTTTGTTTGTTATTTTTTCTTGTGCGTGGCAAATTTTAAAAAATATTCATCCAAATATTTTTTCCAGCAAACAAAAGAAAAGTGAAGAAAAGCAAAGTGAACTACACTGAACGCCTTTTGTACTTTTTCAGATCTACTTCGAACTGCGCTAGAAATGAACTAGTTCACTTTTTCAATTCATGACTGCAAAATGACTGCTGGGTAGTGAGGGCAGAGAGCAGTGTTGCCAGATTTGGCGATATCTCGCCAAACTGGCGGTTTGAACAACCACTTTGGCGAAAGGAATTTTCTTTGGCGTGATGACGAAAAAGTGGCGGTTTCAAACTTTTTTTAAAAATAAGTCAAAATCCTTTTTTTACGTTATGCAACATTTCACAATGTGTCTCTAATTCTTAATTCGCCGAGCAACAGTACTACCACAACATAAAACGTCACTTCTCAGAGCTTCAATTTGTTCAGTTTGCGGGCCTTTACAAAATAAATACTTAAAATGCCAAAAAATCAGGAAGGAGTAAGAAAATACAGAAAAGATTAGGAGAATGCAAGTTGGGTCAAGGTAAGAAGTTTTATATAGTATTAATTTAACAACAAATTACAACTCAAATAATTGAAGCGATGAGCAATGTTCGCTCTTTCCTGCCAATTGATTCAATCGATTCCGGAATGAGTTTGAATTTATACTATTTTGAATTTATAACGGTCTTGTTTTCAATATTTGCGCAAACTACTGCTTGAGATGGCTATTCGGTTGCCAAAAAACATTGAAAATTTCAGAAAATTCAAGGTTCTGTGTCCTGCAAGATGCATCGATATTATTGAACATGAAAAATTTTCTTCTTTCTGAAATTTTTAATAGGTTTTGGGATCCGACAGTCTCCGCAAGCAAAAATGAAAATCACTGAAATAAACTCCCTTTTGTTGATTGGAATAGTTATTTTCAAAACAACGTCCCAAGAACTGCTTTCAATTGCTGTTTTCTGGTTAAATATTTATAAATATGAGGATGGAGTAGGCAAAAAATATTTCAAAGAGCTCGCTGAAGTGGTAATTAAAATGCTTTTGATACCAACTAGTAATGCATTTGTAGAAAGATTTTATTCTATTATGAACAACATTAAAACTAAGAAACGAAATCAAATGCAATTTGAGCTTCTTCAGGCTCTCTTAAGAATATCAATTTATAGTAATAATTTTAAAACATGCTGTGAAAGTTTTGAGCTTACAAAAGAAATGTTAAAACGTATTAACTCTAAAATTATGTACCCAAAACCAGAAGACTCTGAACTTGAAGACAGTAAAGAATTAGACCTGCTTACAAATTAATAAAAACCAGTAATATTTTTTGGACGTTGTTATAGATGTGGTATTTTCTATACTTAGTTTTTACTTTACTTTTTTTATATCGTTTAAAACTACATATCGCTCGTTTTCTTCAATAACGTTACAATCCAAAAAACACAAAAATTGAGTTAAATACACAGCTATGTTACATTCGTGTTACCATGATCTATGCTGTGTACAATTTTGGTAACGATATCTTCTTTAATTTTTGCAGGAGAGTAGAATTTGTGATTCATTCACCTCAATATATTTCCGATTAGATCGTATTACATATCGATAATCTCCAGTTTTTTTATGTCACTTTGTATGGATTAAACCATGTACATTACAGTAGTACTTGTATATTTGATGTTTTGTCAATATTTTGAAAATGGTGATTTAATTTCCTTTGTCTGTTCAAAACTTAAAATGCTTCTCCTTTTTTTCTTGTTTTTGCGCTTAAATTTTTAGGAAATCGCCTGGCGATTTTTTGGGCGATTTTTGTGAAAACCATGCTTTTTCATAAACTCATCTAATGTGTGTGGGAAAAATGTTTGGCAATATTTGTAAGTTGGCATTCATCTTTCTTTCCTTGCCACATTCCAATGCATTTGTGGAACGTATTTTCTCCGTCAACAGAATGAAATCAGATATGCTAACTTCAATCATTCGAGTAAAATGCTTCATGACGGCTCAAAACTGGTGTTGCAAGTCGCTGCCAAAATCCGATGATATGATTTCAAAAATGAATAAATCAATGTATGAACTAAACAATACTTCGAGAATTGACAAAACGGAGGAAGAGTCTAATATGGCTGAAGTATTAAATAGAATGGAACTACGTCTTTTGTATAGTTATAGTCTCTAAAAAAATGTTCTTTAACAATAATAATTCTCGTATAAAATTAAGTATCTTTTTTACAATTTTTTACAGATCTCAATATTATTTCAATAAATATGAAAATAAGAACTTTTATATATTTAATACTATTAACAGCTCTCAAAATTATTTAAATAAAATGTATATAATTTTTTTGTTTTTTCTAATATAATAAATTTCTTAGAAAAAATTGCGATTTTGGCGACTCTTTTTTTCCATCTGGCGATTTTGGGCGATATTTTTTTTTAAATCTCGCGCTTTTGTCAAAAAAGTTCTGGCAACACTGGTTGCGAGCGTTCAGCGTGTGTGGCTTGCGAAAGCTTTATATTTTTCTGACTTTCATTTTGTTCTTAACAGACGCTCTCATGGTATAATAATACATGGTAGCATTGACAACTGCTTATTTTCTCTTCAACAGGAAAACATAAACTGTCAAAAACAGCTTTTTGTGGAAATACATCAGCAGCTGCTGTGGTTGTTGTTTTTTTTTTTCACTTCAACGTTTTCAACATTGCTTTTGTTTTCAATGGCGGATTGTGAGCGCTCTCTTTTTGAGTATATTTTTTGACAGTATATGATTTCCCAAGGAACTGTCAATGCTTCCTTGTATTATTATACCATGGACGCTCTATTAAGAAGAGACAGAAGAGAGCGAAATGTGAGCAGCGAATAGTTTTGCTCTGAGTTTGATAACGTTGTTCTCAGCTGCTCTGTTAATAAAAGAAAAACCAACATAACAACAACAATTATATGCAATTATATGCAAACCTTAATAAGCTATAACTTAAAAAATATAAACTTTGCAAAAAACTCCAGTTTGCACATCTACAGGTCTAAACCTATCAAACCATACTAAATTTATTAAAATTGGACTTGTACACAGAAAAAAAAATGTTAGCTTTAAATTAAACACAATGTGTTAAAAAAATGTGTTCGTAATTGGCGATTTTTTCATATGTTTTTCAAAAGTTTTAAACACATTTGCTCTTACTTTGCCGAAATTTGTTGCAAGCTATTTTTTAAAGACAAAATTCGTCAAATTAATAACAATTGCCGTCAATTTTAAAACATTTTTTTTTTTCAGTGTACTTGAAAAGCCTTACGCCGGCCAAATTTGGGTTTGCGTAATATAAATAAGATAATAATAAGAAAAGTTATGAAGAATCTATCAATGAAGATCGTTTCTATGCTTTTGTCTCCATTATTTTCGTTTGCTTTGTTTTTTGTTTTACTGTAACGCAATAAAAGAACTGAGCAGCTTGTGAGCATGTTTTCATGACTCTGCTTGTAAGTATTAGCACGTTTTCAATGCTTACCAGAGATCTGCAATGAGTACTAATGAAATTATTATACTTAAGTCATGAGCCATGACTATTGGTGCAAGTGTGTACTTATACCAACTCAACAAAATACTTTGACTCATTCCCACCAAAACCAAAAAATACTCATAGCACTTCTACACACATGTGTATCGACAAATTATTACTCTATTGGTTCGGGGTTAATCATCTTATGTGACTCACTTGTTCATGTGAGAGGAAAATAAGTATGAGTGAGTTGAGTATTATTTTGTGTTTTGTCGTGCTTATTCTTTTTGCTGATTTGTTAACTTTTTCGTGTGAGAAAATGAATGAGTTGAGTATTATTTTGTAATGTGCCTTATGCTTTTTGTAAAACAATTATAGTTTGTTTCAAAAAAATTCAAATAACAAGATAGCTTCACTGTAAATGATTCTAAGTACTTAAGTCATTGCACTGAACTCATGGTGTTTATTGGTGTTGTTAGTCATTACGGTATGCAAAATAAATACATTGACTCAATGAGAGAGTTGAGCACTGCACCGGTTCATATCAGCAGATAACTTATTCTTTGTTGCTTTGTGTTAAGTGAGCGAGCGAGTATAAGTGGATATGAGTGCAAATTCATGTTTGACTTAAATCCACTAACACTCATTCTTGTGTTAGTCAACCAATGACTCAAAAACATGAATAATTGCAGGTCTCTGATGCTTACCATGTAAGCAGCTTAATTTTTCAGCAGGCTAGCTGCTCTGAAGTTGAAAGTCAAACATTCAACAAGTTTGACGCAACATTGTTGATACCATGATACAACTGTATAATTGAATTATTTTATCATGGTTGATACGAACGCTGCAAAAAATGCAAACTGCGAAAAATAATGCGAAGTAGAGAATATTTTTGTTGGTATCCGATGATCGTTAAACGAATCGTTGTTTTGGTTTCATTTGTGTCTCTTCGTCGCTCAATCATTTTGTTTTGTTTATGATTTCGCTAGTAACAGAAAACGAAAAACTAAACAGATGCTCAATCGTTCTTTCGTTGTTCGAATCGTTTTTGTTTCGTTAGCTTGAAAGATTGGAACGTAACAAAATAGAACGATTCGTTATTGTGTATTTTCGTTCTCTGATTTAAAATGGTGTTATTTTTCTTCTGCAAGTTTTCCGAAAAATAAACTTAATGGGGGCGACTAGTTTGAAATTTTCAAAAAATCGATTTTTTTTTTTGGAATTATTTTATAGTTTATACTTTCAAAAATAACATACTCAAATTTCAAGGTCGGGCTAGTTTAGCTTTTTGGTCTAGTTTAGCTTTTTGCTACAGTCTTCCAAAGAGCAGCTACTCATCAGTTAGAAGTGCACGTTGCTTGCTTTGCCGGTGTGCAAGTATGAAACCGCTGTTTTTTTCCAAGAAATAAAGTCTTTAATTCAAAAACTATCAAAACAGATATCATTCAAAGTATGTTCCTTCGGAATTTATGCATTTATTCCGTCTTTCTAGCATTTTGTGGATCCCTTGCCAGTAAAAGTTTGTATTTTTTGAAGCGAACCAATCATAATAGACCATACCTTTTTGGTTCCATCAAACACAGACTATCGTCTTCCTAACAAAGCGATTGGATCTTGCAGTCGATGTGGATAGTGTGCCTGGATCTGCCCGTGATTTTTTTCGCTAAGGGTTCTCAAAATAGATCAACTTTTCATTCCCTGTAAGGATGCGATGCAGGAATGACTTCTTCTTGATCCGTTCAAGCAAGATTTCACATGTGGTTTTTAGTCTCTCCATCTGCTTGTCATTCAATTCATGTGGTACCAATCTTCCGACCTTTTGAATCTTTACCATCTCTAGTAAATGAAAGGAAATGGCTTGGAGTAACGCCTAGCTTCTCCGCGAGTTAATGTTGCGTTTGCGCATCGTCTTCAGGCATCAAGTCTTCCAAATCGGCATCTTCAAACTTTTTTGGAGGCCTTCCACGTTCTTCGTTTTGGACATCAAAATCGCCTTTTTTGAACCGCCGAAACTATTCTTTGCAAATCGTTTCAGAGAGAGCATGATTTCCGCTTTCACAAGCAGTCGCTGAGACTCAGAAACAAAAGGAAACAAACACAATGATGTCCGCAAATCGAAGTTTTTTGGCATAATCTCTCCAACATATCAACCGGTATCTCACGAATAAATTTTTCAATATTGGCTTCCAGTACGTCAACCGTTGCGGGCTTGTCCCTGTAGACATGAGCCTTGACATGACCCCACAAAAAATAGTCTAAAGGCTTTAAATCGCACGATCTAGGTGGCAAATTGACCGGTCCCGAACGTGAAATAAACTGTTCACCAAATTTGAATCTCAATTCGGCCATTGTTTCGCGTGCGGTGTGGCACTTCTGACTAATGACTAAAGACTTCTGACTACTGACTTCTGATTAATGACTAAAGACTTCTGACTACTGACTTCTGATTACTGACTACTGACTACTGACTACTGACTACTGACTACTGACTACTGACTACTGACTACTGACTACTGACTACTGACTACTGACTACTGACTACTGACTACTGACTACTGACTACTGACTACTGACTACTGACTACTGACTACTGACTACTGACTACTGACTACTAACTACTGACTACTGACTACTGACTACTGACTACTGACTACTGACTACTGACTACTGACTACTGACTACTGACTACTGACTACTGACTACTGACTACTGACTACTGACTACTGACTACTGACTACTGACTACTGACTACTGACTACTGACTACTGATTACTGACTACTGACTACTGAATACAGACTACTGACTGCTGACAACTAACTGCTGACTAATGACTAATGACATCTGACTACTGACTACTGACTACTGACTAATGACTACTGACTACTGACTACTGACTACTGACTACTGACTACTGACTACTGACTACTGACTACTGACTACTGACTACTGACTACTGACTACTGACTACTGACTACTGACTACTGACTACTGACTACTGACTACTGACTACTGACTACTGACTACTGACTACTGACTACTGACTACTGACTACTGACTACTGACTACTGACTACTGACTACTGACTTCTGACTACTGACTACTGACTACTGACTACTGACTACTGACTACTGACTACTGACTACTGACTACTGACTGCTGACAACTGACTACTGACTACTGACTACTGATTACTGTCTACTAACTACTAACTACTGTCTTCTAACTACTGACAACTGACTGACGACTACTTACATCTCTGCCTACTAATTACTGAGAACTCACTACTAAGAATTGGCCTATAACTAGAGACTACTTACTACTGTATCCGACTACAAAAAATATTGCAGACACGACTTTATTTTCTATGCTCTCAACATATTCCCATTTGGAGTGTTTGCAATTTTTTTAAAAGATTAAACCAATATTTTTAGAATATGTTACCGTCATCTTTGGCTGACTGACATTTTTTCTCGTTCTCGTATATACATTATATGTATAAAATACTATATATATATATATATGTATATATGTGTGTGTGTCAGCTGTCAAACTAATAAAGCACTCCATTCAACCACACCACCCACTTATGTGGTAACGACACTTGGCATCATTTTTCCAACATTGGGAAATTCTGCGAAGTGATAAGGAAGTAAGGGAAAAAAACACAAATTCAGAGAAAAAGCTATAAGAATAGCATGGGTAAAAAGAGGAGATATTGAAATGCGAGACATATGGACAGACACAAAAACGCATAGTTAGCAAAATTTATACGCTGGGGGAAGCTACAAGTTAAATAGACATCGATAGCTTAGCAGCAGTTGTTATGAAATGAAGACTACACTGAGAAAAAAAAATCAACTTTTGAGAGTTCAATGAGAATGTATGTATATATAAATATGGATCGTACAAAACAAAATTTTCAAGGAGGTAAAGATTTTCACATTCAAAAGGTTGTTTTTTGTTTATATGGGAGAAAATTTTAATAAAACAGAGGAAAATGTTTTTCAAATCCACGAAATAAACTTTATTTAGGGGATGTGGCTGGCAATTTTTTATGGCTTATAGGCGTAGACAAGTGACTTTTCATATCCCCGAAGAAAAGTCGAAGGCCCTGAAGGCCAGTTCACAGGTCCATTTCGTGAAACTAATCTTACGTCAAATATATCTTTCGGTAAATTAATTGTATCGTAAGCTGGTTTGCATGTGGCGTCGTCCTGCCGAAACCATGTGTCTGCAACATTAATGCCTTTTGAATTGAAGTACGTAGAAGTCATAAAACATGTCTCTGTACCGCTCACCCTTGACTGAAACGTTTTCACCATCAGAATTTTTAAAGACATATGGATAAATGATTCCTCCGCTCCATAAAATGCACCATCAGTGCATCATGTTTGTGAATAAAATGGTGTCTCGATAGTCTCTTGTGTATTTTCTGCACTCCAAATGCCGCATCAGTGCATCATGCTTGTGAATAAAATGGTGTCTCGATAGTCTCTTGTGTATTTTCTGCACTACAAATGCCGCAATTTTTCTTAGTGACATGCCCATTGAACCAAAAATGGGTCTCATCACTGAACAGAATATTGTGATGAAAAGATGAGTTGCTTCCAGTTTATTTTCAGGCCACTGAAAAAGCGTTGCTCCGGCTTGACTCTATTCATGATGCATTGCCAAACCAAACTAACTCCCAAAACAACCGAAAAATGTCAAATCGGCTGTCACAAAAAACAGTGTTGCCAAGCCAACCTGAACTTCTTCGCCTCTAAATAAAAACCCCCTATACTAGCCCTATAAAAGCCTAGTTATTTTTTTAGTTAAAATTTTTAAATATTGATGAAAATGAAAATTTTTTCCCTCTGTACTTTTTTATATGGTAACACATTCAACCTAGTTCGCTCTGCTGATGGCACAAATGTTTGCAAATTGATGGTGAAAATGTCAAACTGATTTAAAAAAATTGAGACATTGTGTGCGTGCATAAAGTGGTGGCTGTCCACATATGTGTGAGCATCTATCAATTGGCGTTTGTGTGTGTGTGTGAAACATAGCGCCAGATTAATATTGATAGAATATCAGCTGCTTAAGCATGAGCTTCAAGTTGACAGTGACAGCTTGTGTCTATGTATAGATGAAAGCGTTGCGTTACGTTGCGTTGCTTTCAAATGTGTGTGTGTGTGGGTTAGTGCTGGTGTCAAGTTATTATATCGCAATGGCAAGGATAAGCATAACGCGTTGAGGCTGAATTAATCAAATTACGCCAAAAAAAAAAAAAAAAAAAAAATAACAACTTCTAGTAAATATTTCTGCTGAAGAATATATGTAAGTGTGATTTGAATACTGTTTTAATATTTAGGAAGAGAAATTAACAAAATTAAGCCAGATTACTTTCTTTCATTTGCAAGGTGCTCTTTGATAAGGCCGTCATTATCAAAGTTTTTACCATTCAGTGATTTTTACAGGGAGCGAAACATGTTCCGAGCGCGCAAGGTCTGGACTATTAGGTGGATGGGGAAAAACAATCCATCCGAACTTGAGCATTTTTTGGCAAGTCCCTAAGCTGGTATGAGGTCTAGCGTTATCATGGGGGGAGACCAACCTTTTCCGATTGACCAGATCAGGTCTTTTCTGTTGGATAGCATCGCTCAATTTCTGAGTTGCCCACAATACACTTTAGAACTTATGATTCTATTCTCTGGGAGAAGCTCGTAGTAGACAGGCTCCTACCAATCCCACCAGATTGGGGATAAAGCCTTCTTCTTCGCTTCATCTTTCTTTAACCATTTTGTTCAAAAAATTCACCGATATTTATTTCGATATGATAAGTTGTTTCGGAGATTAAGTCGTTGCGATTTAAGGGATTAGGCCTCTCAAGAATTTTCGAAAAATCAATTTTGCTGTTTTGGTTTTAAATGGTCCCTTGGGATCTCAAAATTTATGTCTCAAAAGATTATGGCCAGGAAAATTTTCTAAGTACTTGGCTTTTTAATTTTAGTATAAGACCGCCTGGCAGTCGTGGCGCAGTGGGTAGAGTGCGTGACAAATACGCCAGAGAACCCTGATTCAATTCCATCTGACACAGAAAGCTTTTTCCATTGAATTAATTTTTTGTTCGGCCTTCACCTCTCTGCAGAGAATGACAAACGTCAGAGAGCAAATAAGGCCATGTAAAGCTTCTTGAGAACATGCACATTAGCCGTTCGGAGTCGGGATACAACTAGTAGGTCCAATTCTCGATCAATTGCGTCCAAATATTTAATAACACGATTTGATCATAAGAAGTCCGGTCAAAGTCTTTTCAAGGGCTGAAATGGCCAGTTTATGTATTTTATATATTATAAGGCCGCTTGGTTATACTGCTTGTCCGGCAGTGGACCCTGAAAAAACGGATAAAGTTAGTTAATGTTAGAATTAGAGTTGGAGTTGGAGTTAGAGTTAGAGTTAGAGTTAGAGTTAGAGTTAGAGTTAGAGTTAGAGTTAGAGTTAGAGTTAGAGTTAGAGTTAGAGTTAGAGTTAGAGTTAGAGTTAGAGTTAGAGTTAGAGTTAGAGTTAGAGTTAGAGTTAGAGTTAGAGTTAGAGTTAGAGTTAGAATTAGAGTTAGAGTTAGAGTTAGAGTTAGAGTTAGAGTTAGAGTTAGAGTTAGAGTTAGAGTTAGAGTTAGAGTTAGAGTTAGAGTTAGAGTAAGAGTTAGAGTTAGAGTTAGAGTTAGAGTTAGAGTTAGAGTTAGAGTTAGAGTTAGAGTTAGAGTTAGAGTTAGAGTTAGAGTTAGAGTTAGAGTTAGAGTTAGAGTTAGAGTTAGAGTTAGAGTTAGAGTTAGAGTTAGAGTTAGAGTTAGAGTTAGAGTTAGAGTTAGAGTTAGAGTTAGAGTTAGAGTTTGAGTTAGAGTTAGAGTTAGAGTTAGAGTTAGAGTTAGAGTTAGAGTTAGAGTTAGAGTTAGAGTTAGAGTTAGAGTTAGAGTTAGAGTTAGAGTTTGAGTTTGAGTTAGAGTTAGAGTTAGAGTTAGAGTTAGAGTTAGAGTTAGAGTTAGAGTTAGAGTTAGAGTTAGAGTTAGAGTTAGAGTTAGAGTTAGAGTTAGAGTTAGAGTTAGAGTTAGAGTTAGAGTTAGAGTTAGAGTTAGAGTTAGAGTTAGAGTTAGAGTTAGAGTTAGAGTTAGAGTTAGAGTTAGAGTTAGAGTTAGAATTAGAGTTAGAGTTAGAGTTAGAGTTAGAGTTAGAGTTAGAGTTAGAGTTAGAGTTAGAGTTAGAGTTAGAGTTAGAGTTAGAGTTAGAGTTAGAGTTAGAGTTAGAGTTAGAGTTAGAGTTAGAGTTAGAGTTAGAGTTAGAGTTAGAGTTAGAGTTAGAGTTAGAGTTAGAGTTAGAGTTAGAGTTAGAGTTAGAGTTAGAGTTAGAGTTAGAGTTAGAGTTAGAGTTAGAGTTAGAGTTAGAGTTAGAGTTAGAGTTAGAGTTAGAGTTAGAGTTAGAGTTAGAGTTAGAGTTAGAGTTAGAGTTAGAGTTAGAGTTAGAGTTAGAGTTAGAGTTAGAGTTAGAGTTAGAGTTAGAGTTATAGTTAGAGTTAGAGTTAGAGTTAGAGTTAGAGTTAGAGTTAGAGTTAGAGTTAGAGTTAGAGTTAGAGTTAGAGTTAGAGTTAGAGTTTGAGTTAGAGTTAGAGTTAGAGTTAGAGTTAGAGTTAGAGTTAGAGTTAGAGTTAGAGTTAGAGTTAGAGTTAGAGTTAGAGTTAGAGTTAGAGTTAGAGTTAGAGGTATAGTTAGAGTTAGAGTTAGAGTTAGAGTTAGAGTTAGAGTTAGAGTTAGAGTTAGAGTTAGAGTTAGAGTTAGAGTTAGAGTTAGAGTTAGAGTTAGAGTTAGAGTTAGAGTTAGAGTTAGAGTTAGAGTTAGAGTTAGAGTTAGAGTTAGAGTTAGAGTTAGAGTTAGAGTTAGAGTTAGAGTTAGAGTTAGAGTTAGAGTTAGAGTTATAGTTAGAGTTAGAGTTAGAGTTAGAGTTAGAGTTAGAGTTAGAGTTAGAGTTAGAGTTAGAGTTAGAGTTAGAGTTAGAGTTAGAGTTAGAGTTAGAGTTAGAGTTAGAGTTAGAGTTAGAGTTAGAGTTAGAGTTAGAGTTAGAGTTAGAGTTAGAGTTAGAGTTAGAGTTAGAGTTAGAGTTAGAGTTAGAGTTAGAGTTAGAGGTATAGTTAGAGTTAGAGTTAGAGTTAGAGTTAGAGTAAGAGTTAGAGTTAGAGTTAGAGTTAGAGTTAGAGTTAGAGTTAGAGTTAGAGTTAGAGTTAGAGTTAGAGTTAGAGTTAGAGTTAGAGTTAGAGTTAGAGTTAGAGTTAGAGTTAGAGTTAGAGTTAGAGTTAGAGTTAGAGTTAGAGTTAGAGTTAGAGTTAGAGTTAGAGTTAGAGTTAGAGTTAGAGTTAGAGTTTGAGTTAGAGTTAGAGTTAGAGTTAGAGTTAGAGTTAGAGTTAGAGTTAGAGTTAGAGTTAGAGTTAGAGTTAGAGTTAGAGTTAGAGTTAGAGTTAGAGTTAGAGTTAGAGTTAGAGTTAGAGTTAGAGTTAGAGTTAGAGTTAGAGTTAGAGTTAGAGTTAGAGTTAGAGTTAGAGTTAGAGTTAGAGTTAGAGTTAGAGTTAGAGTTAGAGTTAGAGTTAGAGTTAGAGTTAGAGTTAGAGTTAGAGTTAGAGTTAGAGTTAGAGTTAGAGTTAGAGTTAGAGTTAGAATTAGAGTTAGAGTTAGAGTTAGAGTTAGAGTTAGAGTTAGAGTTAGAGTTAGAGTTAGAGTTAGAGTTAGAGTTAGAGTTAGAGTTAGAGTTAGAGTTAGAGTTAGAGTTAGAGTTAGAGTTAGAGTTAGAGTTAGAGTTAGAGTTAGAGTTAGAGTTAGAGTTAGAGTTAGAGTTAGAGTTAGAGTTAGAGTTAGAGTTAGAGTTAGAGTTAGAGTTAGAGTTAGAGTTAGAGTTAGAGTTAGAGTTAGAGTTAGAGTTAGAGTTAGAGTTAGAGTTAGAGTTAGAGTTAGAGTTAGAGTTAGAGTTAGAGTTAGAGTTAGAGTTAGAGTTAGAGTTAGAGTTAGAGTTAGAGTTAGAGTTAGAGTTAGAGTTAGAGTTAGAGTTAGAGTTAGAGTTAGAGTTAGAGTTAGAGTTAGAGTTAGAGTTATAGTTAGAGTTAGAGTTAGAGTTAGAGTTAGAGTTAGAGTTAGAGTTAGAGTTAGAGTTAGAGTTAGAGTTAGAGTTAGAGTTAGAGTTAGAGTTAGAGTTAGAGTTAGAGTTAGAGTTAGAGTTAGAGTTAGAGTTAGAGTTAGAGTTAGAGTTAGAGTTAGAGTTAGAGTTAGAGTTAGAGTTAGAGTTAGAGTTAGAGTTAGAGTTAGAGTTAGAGTTAGAGTTAGAGTTAGAGTTAGAGTTAGAGTTAGAGTTAGAGTTAGAGTTAGAGTTAGAGTTAGAGTTAGAGTTAGAGTTAGAGTTAGAGTTAGAGTTAGAGTTAGAGTTAGAGTTAGAGTTAGAGTTAGAGTTAGAGTTAGAGTTAGAGTTAGAGTTAGAGTTAGAGTTAGAGTTAGAGTTAGAGTTAGAGTTAGAGTTAGAGTTAGAGTTAGAGTTAGAGTTAGAGTTAGAGTTAGAGTTAGAGTTAGAGTTAGAGTTAGAGTTAGAGTTAGAGTTAGAGTTAGAGTTAGAGTTAGAGTTAGAGTTAGAGTTAGAGTTAGAGTTAGAGTTAGAGTTAGAGTTAGAGTTAGAGTTAGAGTTAGAGTTAGAGTTAGAGTTAGAGTTAGAGTTAGAGTTAGAGTTAGAGTTAGAGTTAGAGTTAGAGTTAGAGTTAGAGTTAGAGTTAGAGTTAGAGTTAGAGTTAGAGTTAGAGTTAGAGTTAGAGTTAGAGTTAGAGTTAGAGTTAGAGTTAGAGTTAGAGTTAGAGTTAGAGTTAGAGTTAGAGTTAGAGTTAGAGTTAGAGTTAGAGTTAGAGTTAGAGTTAGAGTTAGAGTTAGAGTTAGAGTTAGAGTTAGAGTTAGAGTTAGAGTTAGAGTTAGAGTTAGAGTTAGAGTTAGAGTTAGAGTTAGCGTTAGAGTTAGCGTTAGAGTATGAGTTAGAGTTAGAGTTAGAGTTAGAGTTAGAGTTAGAGTTAGAGTTAGAGTTAAAGTTAGAGTTAGAGTTAGAGAGTTAGAGTTAGAGTTAGAGTTAGAGTTAGCGTTAGAGTTAGCGTTAGAGTTAGAGTTAGAGTTAGAGTTAGAGTTAGAGTTAGAGTTAGAGTTAGAGTTAAAGTTAGAGTTAGAGTTAGAGTTAGAGTTAGAGTTAGAGTTAGAGTTAGAGTTAGAGTTAGAGTTAGAGTTAGAGTTAGAGTTAGAGTTAGAGTTAGAGTTAGAGTTAGAGTTAGAGTTAGAGTTAGAGTTAGAGTTAGAGTTAGAGTTAGAGTTAGAGTTAGAGTTAGAGTTAGAGTTAGAGTTAGAGTTAGAGTTAGAGTTAGAGTTAGAGTTAGAGTTAGAGTTAGAGTTAGAGTTAGAGTTAGAGTTAGAGTTAGAGTTAGAGTTAGAGTTAGAGTTAGAGTTAGAGTTAGAGTTAGAGTTAGAGTAAGAGTTAATTTAGAGAAAAACGTAATTAACTTTGTTTTAATTAATTGTAATTTTACTGTCAATTTTGCTTTTTTCAATTTGCAACAAACCAGCATGTTCATAAGCCTGTTCCTCCCACTGTTGAGGAACTTAACTAAATTTGAAACCTTCATAACTTTCTTGTTTATGAAAAGTTTTTTGTTATTAAAATGTTTTGATATGTACAATTTTAGACACGTATTCCTGACGAATTTGTTCTTTTTCAAGTGTCCTCAGTTAAAGAATCAGTTAAGATGTTAAATTTTGAAAAATATGTTCATACATTTTTGTTTGTTGGTTTTTTATTTGATAGAAGGCAGGGAAAATCCAATTTCGAAAACAAATATTTATTTTAGAAAAAATAAAGACTTCCCCGAAAAAGTTTGGGAAACTTTTACTTTCCAACAATTCTGTGATTTTGTGGGTACTATTATTTAAAATCATCTTGGACGGAACACATCTCTAGAAAGCTAAAATTTTTAATTTATTTCAAAACAATTTTGATGGAGAGTTCAAATAATTTTTTAATTTTGTTTATTTCTTCGTAGCTTTTGACTAGCCAATTATATTATGGAATGGACTTTGACTGAGCTTCTCATCATTTTAGCTAAGTTCCTTTTATAAACTTTATGGAATAATTTAGCTTTTATGAGAAACTTAATGCTATAATAAGGGAAATTATTTGTATAGAAAAAGAAAAATACATTCAAAAGCTTTTAATTCTGTTTATCTGTTTATCTGTTATCTGGCAGCATGTTATAGGTTTGAGTCTATGAGGAAATGAAAAAATATCCAAAAAGCTTCCGAAAGATACAGATACGAGTTAGTTTCGAAAATGAAATAATGCCGAGCAAGTCCTAGCTTTGTGATTTTAACGAAAAATGTAACTCTACAAAAATACGGAGTTCAAAAAGCTTAGCTCATCCAACTAGTTAAAAACTAATCACCTCCAAGAATTGGCATAAGACATAAAGGTTTGTGATACCGCTACAAGCTTTTCTGTGCGAGGTTAATGTTAATAACTGTTATAATGTAATCGTTACTGCGCAGGCACATAACCCGAAAGATTAGAAGGCACTTCTGTACGAAAAAAACTCAAGCTTTCTCTAGTTTTATGCAAAAGAGCACAAGTTTCCAATGCATTCTGTTCTTTGAACATCACCTCAGTGAATGTTGAGTTCAGAATTACATTTGCTTTGACTTCGAATGACTACTTTTATCTATATTGATACTGTGAAAGGAAATTTTAAGAAGAACGGAATTTGGAAAAATGGGATAATTATTTATTTATCAAAATTACAATTTTCAAGTTTATTACAATTTAATGTTAAAACAATTTTCTATTATTAAAATAAAAATTCGAATTTTTATCTCACCATTGAAAAAATTATGCAATTATGCAAGACCTGACTTGCATAACGACCCAAGTTTCATTATATTTGTTCCATATGTGACTTCCCTGCTTTCTTGTAAAATATTTAAAATATTAGTTAATTTAATAGCTAACATTCAATTAAAAACCTTACTACATAACTGGTTAAACATAACCAGTAACTGGTTATATATAACCAGCTCTTTATAGATAACTGGTAAATGATTATTTTGCCTTAGGGATGCCATAGAGAAATACAAATTTCTTTTTCTCTATTCTAAACTCGTGTATTTACTAGTATATTTCACGTTAATTCTAAAACTGTTGTTTGATGTTAACATTCGGCGAAATACAGAATCCGGCAGAAAAATCTTAACAGAGCTCTGTAAGCAAAATTAACATCTAGGTCATTTTACCTGAACGAACGCCAAAAAATTTTATCCATACTCGATAAAAAATTTGATTGGAATTTTTTTTTTTTTATCTTGAGCCTGAACTGAGTTTAAATGAAAACATTTATTACTCAAAAAACTTAATTTCCAAAAAAAAATATAAAAGTTAGCTTTTTTCAAAAATATGTTCGATTTTAATTTTGTGCTTTTTATGATACCTAAGCTTTGTAAAAATGAATTCCGTTGGAAAATTTGCAATCATCGATATTTCCATTTAAACTCTGTTCAAGCTCACCTCATGCTCAATGCATGAGTTTGAGTTCTATTCATAGAAATTAGTGATAATATGGCCAATAGGCTCTGAGAGTTTCTTTGGAATTAGTCGAGTAATTTTTATTCTTTCATATGAATTTGGTTTAAGTTGCGTAGACTTCCAGGACGAATATTTATTTTTATTTATTTTTGGGATTGTTTGTGGACTTTTGGGACAGAAAAAAAATTGGTTCTACTAAGACTTCCTCTGGAACTAGTTGGATTATAGGCTTATTTTTTATATTCGTATAATTAAAAAATATTTGTCTACTGAGACTTCTTCCTTATAACATCCTGGGGGAAGCTTTTGCTGCACGCAAAGAAATAAAAAACGTTTATCGCCAGTTTTCCGCAAACGAACTTCGTTTCAACAGTTGTCATAATAATAGTCAATTGCGAGAAAAGAATCATTTAGTTGCAGCAAATTTATTTCGTTTGTCAAAAGAGCGAGTGATTTTTACATTGCAGCAATTGAAAAATTAGTTTTTACCAACTGAATACTTTGGTTATTTTTCCCTTCGTTTTATAAACACAACGCTTATGGTTCAGAGTTACTTTTTGGACAAATTGCTACTATATAATCAAATGTGTAATTTGCTTAACACGTGGACGGAGATGGCAACAGTGGTGCGATGAGTGCAATCCATAAGATGACGGAGGACATAGGGAGAAAGATTATTAATATAATAAAATAATAATGACCGCAATAGCTTCCGGTATATACATAAAGATATATTTTCAAGTTGATGACAACTGAATATTCGTTTGCGGTAAATACAACTCGCAAACGAAGTGTAGTTGGTAAATTTTTCAGTTGCGGTTAACGAAAAATTTCTTTACGTGTAGTTACCAAATATCAAGCCAACTTTTTCAATTCTCAATTCTATCTCAATACTAGTAACTGGTCAAGTAACTGATATTTGGGAACTACTTAGTAATAATGAGTTTGTCCATATTTACCTTCGGAAAATAAAGTTAAAACAAAAAGTTGGCTGTGTCGTGGACACACTCGTAGGTTTTGACGTGGTGGTGTTTCTTTATACTCCCATTTCATGTCCAAACTCTTGTTTTAATCCATGACCAAATTCTTGACTTAGTCAAATAATCCGAATCCCTTTCCTAGTTTGGAAAGGCGTGTCTTAATTTTTGTCCTTATCCATATCCTAATTCATTTCATAGCTCTTTTACGGTTTCATAGTCCGGTTTCATTGTGTTATTTTGTTGTTTGTGAGCCATATTGGTTGCCAACTGTTTAACTGTTGAAATCATAATTAAATAGATTTTTTGTTGTTGTTGTTGTTGTCTTGCCTTAGAAGTATGTAATTAAGTCACATTGGGCGGTTCTCTGAGAGGCCTCATAACGACGTCTATTTTTTTTTATTTTTATCATGTACCCGAAGACCTCACCTTCATTTTCGTTTCTTAACATTTACTGCCAGTTACGCCAGTAGTCACACCGTCCATGCAACAGAAAATTCCGTGCAACGTTTTTTCATGGTTATAGCATTTTTACTGCATTATGTGGTTGCCATCTTGAAATTATGACGATAATAATTTTTTTCGTAGTTTAGTTTTAAGGCGTAATAACACATCTATGCTGTTGTAAAGCAAAATTTACAGTAGCACTTCTCCTGAGTGAGTAATAATTCCATGCAACGATATTACGTTTCTGTTACATAAGCTACTATGTATATTCACGACCTGGTGACGTCAGAATATTTTTTTTTTTTATTTTTGTTGTAAGGACAAGTATAAATCCTTAATTTTTTTTTTTAAACATTTATCGTAGCTTATATATTCACCGAGTAAATATTCAATGCAACGCCGTTGAATGAATGTTGCATTGTCGATCTTTGAAAGAATCTCTCTGAGTCTAATTTTGTTGTGAGGGCTTAGAACAGGCGTTTATTGGTGTATCACATTTTTAATCATATCACTAATACTCAGCGAGTAATAATTCCACCGCAACCCGATGACGTTCTGAATTTTTATTTTTTTTTTTTTTTTTTAATGAAGTCAAATAATTATTTTTTACGGTCGTACCATTTTTTAAATCATAGCTCTTTTACTCAGCGAGTCACAATTCAATGCAACGCCGATGAATTTTGAAAAAATGCCTTTTTCAACTTTTTTGGAAACCTAAGCGGTAAAACTTAACAACATGAAGAACAAAGAAGGCAACAACCAAAAACAACAACAACGGCTCTGTATAGAGCAAATCACACAGCCTGACTATACAGACTGTTTCATTGGTCGCTACACCAACTCATCAGTAGCCTTTGTATGACTTTACACTGTGATCCACTCAAGCTACTTAGGTTCTACACATACTGCCAATATGCCGAGAAAGTTACCCGGAATTTATTTTTGGCAGAGAACGCTTGAATTTTTGTAACTGAGTTCTTATATACTTTTTGATGCATGCTGTACCAAGGTTAACCAAAAATAAATTCCTTTCTCGGCATATTGGCAGTACATGTAGAACCTAAGTAGCTTGAGTGGATCACAGTGTAAAGTCATACAAAGGCTACTGATGAGTTGGTGTAGCGACTAATGAAACAGTCTGTATAGTCAAGCTGTGTGATTTGCTCTATACAGAGCCGTTGTTGTTGTTGTTGGTTGTTGCCTTCTTTGTTCTTCATGTTGTCTTGTTGTCAACATGCTTGGCCTAGAGCTCGAAAAATTTGTTTTCAATATAAATAATGAAAAGGCCGTATAAAAATATTAAGGTAAAACTTAACTTCATCACGTCAAAACACTCAAGAATGCAGATTTTGATAAAATTTGTTTCGCCAAATGTTTGGACTTTGTCATTATAAGTACGTGAAATACAATTTTATTTAAATGTTCTCTACGGGAGTTTTTGCAGGACTCAGTCCCTTAGAGGTGATTTTCTATGATTTTTGTGCACAACTCGGGGACTAGCTCGGCCATGACTTGACGAATGTTGATTTTTGCTCAACAAAAACAAATTGGTCAAGAGTTTGAAGTTTATTCATACAAACACGATCTTCTCACGATCCTCACAAAAATATGCCCAGAGGCTTCAATTTGCAAGATCTCGGAGGCGAATTGAAATCGTCAAATCTCGAAATAAGTCATTCTGGATATTTCGGTTGCAACAAAACCCTACCTAAATGGTGCTATTGTGTGTCTTGTGAGCCGATCTTGTTGAAACCACATATCGTCTAGATCAATATACTTCAATTTCAGGTATAAAAAATCTATTGACTGTAACGGTTGCTCCTTGATCGTTTTCAAAAAAATACGGACCAATGACAACACCAGACCATAATGCACACCAGATAGTCACTTTTTGTAATGGCATCTCCATAATCGTTTGGGGATTTCATAGGCCCATATACGGCAATTTAGCTTATTCACGTATCAACCTAGCTCGATAATAAAATGTTCCATTTTGTAAAATGGCAAACCTTTAATTACCCAAAAACCAGTTTAAATTAAAAGAACATTTGACAACTGCCAAATGCCAGGGCTGCCCTTTCCAACACTCGAAATTGGATAACCCTGTGCATTGATATATGTAAGCTCACTAGAAAATTCTATGACAATTATTAATATCCACTGCAGGGTCGTGTCTTTTAGTGCGTCTCTGATCTTCTTCAACTGGCTTCCATTTAACTTATTTACCTTTACATTCCAAATATATTTCTAAGCGTATCTATAAATTTGTTTTTAGCATTTTCACTTCAGAAAACATATTGAATTGAATTTCAACAGAAGCCTTAATTAAAAATTATAACTGAAGCTCTTTTTCAAGGCAAATACATTCAGTACAAAAGGTCTTTAATACTACTTTGGCCCCTTAAGTATCTATACAAACTGCAAAACTCTGCACTAAAATGTATCTCTGGAGTATTTTTAATGATGTCTTTGAATTTAACTTTATCTTCACCGCCGTTCGCTTTTATGTTTTGTTTCTTTCATACTAAATATAACAATTGTGCTGACATATTTTCAACACTTTCTTAGAATTATTAAATCCCCAAAAGAATCATTTACAAATTTATATTTAATTATTCATTGCTATGAATGCTTTTAGTATCCTTTTCTTGTATGCTTGTTGGGAGCACCGCAGGATATGAAAATCATTCAAAGCAGACCACTTTCAGATGCTATACATTTTATGCTAGAGTCGTTTTTTTATTTCTTTCTTTTATTTAAAAAGAAATCGTTTGAAGCACACTTTAGTTACATATACATACGTAGAAAATGTTCATTCTGTATAAGTGAGACAATTAGATTTATTTATTTATTTGAATAGGTAAAAATGGTTGTAATTAAATGTGTTTTTATGTCAGAACTAACAAGACTGAAGTCCTTTGACTTTTAACAAAGTAAAAAATTAAATTAAAAAAAACAACAAAAAAAATAACAATAAGACTATGTTACTCAAGAGCTTGGGCAGTTTTGAGAATATTATGTTCTTGGACACGATAACAAAGAATAATTCTTTAATTCTTCGCATTTTTTATTTTTTTTTTTTACAGGGGTTTGAAAATTGTATTTCAGCAAAAAAGTGGATTAACCCTCTGCAGCTGACGTCGTAGTCTGACAGACACCGTAAATCAAAACTTCGTGTGTACAAATGTTAAATTCAAAGATAAAAAATTCGTTATATCTTTTAAAAAAACCGTATTTTATTTAAAATTTTATTCTTATGTTAGCTTAAAATTATTAGCTGTCATATGGAATAAGATCAAGAAAGTTGCAGTCAGACACTTTATCATAGAAAATCAGTTACAAAGCGTGGTCTGCTAGACCCTACGTCAGGTATATTGTTAAATTTGGAGCACGTCAGCTGCAGAGGGTTAATATGTGAACATTTTTAGGTGATGACTTTTTACGATTTTCGACGTGGGTTGACAAGAAAATAATGCATCGATCAACTTAGTTCGATTTTTGGTGATGAAGCATCACACACAACGACTGTAAAATTATATTTCAAAAAGTTCGATCGTGGTCGTCGTTCTCTCCAAAATAAATCTCGTGAAGATCTTCTAAGTTCCATGTAAGGCTGTTGTGGCAGATGCTGTGCATGAACTATTGAAAGCAGAACGGCATGTGTCAAGCCGTGAGATGGAGTGTTATTATCCTTGGGAATTAGTGGGACTAGATTACCAACATTCGATTTCACATGAGCATTTAGGCGTTAGGAATATTTGTTCCTGTTGGATATCCCAGAATTTAACGTTCGCTCAAAAAAAGGCGGTTGCTCGTGTCGATTGGTGGAAGGAAATACCGAAAAAATACAGCTTGGATGGTTCGAAATATGTCTACGAGCCTGTCTTCATGTTTGCTAGTTAGTCGAGCAGCTGGCGTCATTTTAGAAAATCGAATGTTTCCGGAACCCTTTAAAACGCAGTGAATTGTACTTTGAGAAACATCCAAGTCGCATTTTGACTTTATTTCTCGCAACCTTTTTGTGTTGTTGATGCTAGCTGTTCGTAAAACACGATGCATTTCATCGTTACAGAGAATTTTTTGTGTCCACTCTGATTGTTTTTCGAAATATAATTTTCCTTATCTTTTACAAAATTTCGCACTACTCAGTCACTTCTCTCCGATCAAGCGACTTTTTTCTCGAAAGTCTCTTTTTCTGAAAAATATGCTTCGAAATGACCTTTTTCGTGCTCTGTCAACTCTTTACTACGTGGTGGCATTTTGCAAACGAGTGAAGTAAATGAACTGCTATTTCTGATTTATTAAAAACTTCCATGTGCGGTTATAATATTGCAACAGAAGTCTTTTTCGAATGTATATATTTTCTACTTTAATGTTGTTGTTCGTTATATATAATAATTGGTCGCAATACACTTGTCTAACGTCAAAAGTAGGAAAATGTTCTCATAACCATAACAAAAGATTTTAGTTAAAATCTGGTGAGGTTATAATTTTGAGACGGGGTGCATTGCTTTCGGCCTATACTCTGTGGGCAAAAAATACCGGGAAATTAAATTATATTTTTTGGGGATTCCGATAGAGGCTGTTCAGACTTGCCTCAAATGAGGCCGACTCACTTGCCTCATTTTGACGTCTACAGGTAAAGGGAAAGCGGGAAGGTGACATGTTACGTGAGGCAAGAATTTTTTAAAATTCTAAAAATTATGCGACTCAATTTGACGCACGTCAGACTGAAGTCTGTTCTGTTGATATTTTTCCTCTTTGTTTTCTCTTTTTAGTTGGGCGCACCCAGAAAAAAATTTTGGGGGGTTTTTATATTTTTATTTATAGACTTATTCAAATTTTATATATAATATTTAGAGAACAAAGTCAATTATTTTGTGCCATAGAATTTATAAATAAATAATAATATAACAAAATTGAAATTAATTAAGGCATTTAATTTTTATGAAATTTTAAGAGATTATACCAATTTCATATTACTTTCTATGTGGGGTTAGCGTAATTTTCATACGAGATCGGTTATTTGCAATATGATTTTTATATTTTAAATATAAGCTTAAAATATATTGAAATTCATAACGATGGCCCCAAAATCTCTGCTGTAATCGTCATCGCATACAGAAATATAGACGGAAATAGACCGATATGATTACATAGAGCCAAAAACCACCACATAAAATCAATAAGACCAACAAATTGAGATCTTTTATTAGGTTTTCTTGTTAATGCTACCAAATAATAAGAATTTTTCATAAAGAAATATTTTCAATTCCATAGAGAAAATCTTATTAAAAATGAACAACTACTATCAAACATTTTTTAATAAGATTTCTTATTGAATGAATAAAATAATGTGGAAATCTTATAAACTCTTAACTTTAATAAGAAATTTGTTTTTCAAATAGCTTAAAAATAGTTTAAAAAATAGTTTGCAAATTTCGTGTAAGTAAGAGCAAATGTGTTTTAAACTTTTAAAAAACGTGAAAAAAGGCAAATTATGAACACTATGTTTTATTTTAAGTTAATGTTTTTTTTTTGTGTAGGAGTACACTGCAAGCGAATTAATGCAAACAACAGATCGTGTAGTAAAGAGAAAATCAGCGCATGAGAATAACTGCTAATTCGTTCTCTGTTCTCTCACAACACACTTCTTACGCTGATCTGAATTTGTGAGTTGTGTTGTTTTTGTTTCTTAATCGAATACTTGATAAAGTATGCAAATATTCACCAATATACTATGGTGTACTGAATAACTGTTAGCGAAATGTATTTAATTTGAGTTAGTGATTGATGAGTTGATGTTAAAAGCAAAATTGTTGCGATTTTAAATTAAATTTAAATAAAAAATATATTTTTAAATCAAATTCGATATTGATGAAATAAGTAACATAAATCATAGCATAATCATTTTTTGTTTTACCTTTTAATGAATTGTAAATTTAATTTTATTGTTATTAAAATAGCTAATAAATTTTAATTCAATTTAATCGAATTTAAGTTTTTCGATCTTAGGTAATTCTTTTCCTAATTAAAAATGCGTAATTGTCTACATTATTTAAAACATTGCCAAAACATACATATATATTATGTTATATCAGGCGAAAAGGCATACTCATGTATACATACTTTTGCGTATAGAGCTTTATTTAATAAAAACAATAAATAACACCATGAAAGTAGCTTTAAACATTCCAACTTAAATAAATAATGATTTATAATTTATAATTGTTTTACTTTATACATTTAATTCGATTTTTATTCGTTCACATGGGGTGGGGGGCGCTTAACCCCCGAAACCCCTATCTCTGTGCGCCCCTGAAGCAGCACGAAAACAACAATAGAAAAAAAAAACAAAATACGTCAATATGAGGCAGCCTCAAAGTGAGGCAATAATTTGTGTGTGAACACTTTACAGCTGACTTATGTCAAAATGAGGCAAGTGAGTCGCCTCTTTTGAGGCAAGTCTGAACAGCCTCATAGGGGCAATTTACACGTCAGTCAACGTCAGTGATCAGTCAAAATTTGTTGTTGTTTTCCCAGCTAAAAAAAAAAAAATATGAAATCTCTGCGAGAACGACAATTAACTTTTTTCAATTCATCGTATCAGTCAAATTTTCAGTGAGCCTCAAGGCCCAACAAAGTTATGCGTAAGCAAGAAAAAGTATCAGAGAGAAGTGAACGAAAAGTTTTCTTAAGTTCAAACAAAACTAGAAAACTACTTCTCAATTTTCAATTAAAAACATAGTATGCCTAAAAAAGAAAATCAATATGAATAAATTTCAATAAATTGACATATAAAAAATATGTTTGTTTTTGCTGATAAGGGTTGCCAACAGTTTTGATAAAACATTATGTTGTGAATGAATATACTAGTCCAAGATCCCAGGCCCCCCAGATACTCTTTATTTTCAAAGTTTCAAAATCATGACGAACGAGTAGTGCAATATATACTTGATAATGTATGCGTACCCGCTAGCTTGAGTAGACGGCCCGATTACAGGCAGGAAGTAGAAAAGGTACGTAAAATCATTACTTACTTTCTGTAAATTTAAACTTCTAATTTTTATATATGTTTTAAAGAATATTGTTAGTAATCAATATTTAGTATTGCCAGACACTTCTCGTCGGCAGTAATTTCTGCCAGACGCTTTAAAGTTGGCAAAAAAATGACTGAACCTTACTTATTTTCTGAGTCGCAAAATTTAAATATAATATTTAGGGGACTATTTTAAAACATTGTGTAAAGAGCCAGACACATTCGATGGGCAAAACATCCCCCCAGACACCTGTTTCATGTTACCTGTGTTACACGTAAATTTCAATAAACCTTTTTAATTTATATTTAAACTAACATTTTTCAACAACAATCAATTTAATTAAACGGTTATTTATTGAAAATTTTTTACATTAATGAACGATGTGTGTATTATCCTGCAAGAAAAAAAATGTAATGTCTTTATGAAATTCTTTTATTATCTTATTTTCTAAATTGCTTAATGAAAAATTTTCTGCAATTCCTTCTGAAGTTTCCTTTTCATTGTCTTCAAGCAATTCTTTGTAATGTCTGTAGGGATAAGTCAAGAATTTCTTTGTCAGACGAAAGCAAAGGCAGTCTTTTTGATCGAGGTTTTTTTTTATTTTTTTTTTATCACAAAATATACATGTAACACTTTTCAGAAAAATACTTAAATCTTTTTCAACTAAAATATTACTTCCGGGGGCTGCATTAACATTTACCAACTGTAAAATTTTTTCTTGAGACCTTGATCGAACCGGTTTGACCAACTCAGGTATAATAGTTGTCTCAGGTATTGTATTGGACCAGACATAAGAGTAGTTGTTGAGCTCGAAAGCTGTGGCTCTATACTTTGTGTACTTAAATAAGGTATCGACGAAGAAGCTGTACATAGATCCTTATTTGCTGAAGTTTTATATTTTGACTCATAATATTTTTTCATTAATCAATTATAACATTTTCCGTGGAACTTTCAAATAGTTCCATAGGCAATATCAATCAATCAATATCTTTGAATTTAAGGTTATGTTGCTTCCTGAATTTTAAAATTGTTTGACACTTTTTTAACGTCTCTTATGTCTTATGTCTTTTTTTGCACTCTAATTGATTTATCTCTTAAACTTATTTGGATCCCATCCTGCAATTTTTATTGTAAAATTAATAAATGTTATACTTTATTTTGCCATTAAAAAAATTTAAATCAAAATGGTCGGAGTTGTTGAAAAAAAATATTTGAAATACTTGCTTCCGGTTTAAAACTGGAAAAAAATTAAAATTTCAAAACTGATTAGAAAATCAAAAAGAACAGTAAATTTCCTATAAAAAAAAATTACATTCCATATTTTATAATAATTATCTTCAATATGAAAATAAAATTTAAAAAACACTTCCGTCAATCTGGTAAATTCTATAGAATCCCATATTTTAACAGCTAGACCTCAACTCAAAAAAATATTATGTGAACACGATCATATCCCCTAGAAGTACAAATATTCCCAATATGAACGAATTTTAGAAGTGCACTTTTTTTCGTTATCCGCTTCACGTGAAATGACCCATATATCAGAGAAAAACAGAAAAAAAACCCAACGTTGACGACGACAAAAATTAGAAGTCAATAATATTATAAAAAAAAAAAAATAAATAACTGGCCATTTCAGCCCTTGAAAGGACTTTGAGCTAGTTTCTTATGATCAATTGTGTTGTGCGTGTTATTAAGTTTGTACACAATTGACCGAGAACCGGACCTACAGGTTTAACGCCGACTCCGAACGGCGATGAACGGAATTGTTCTCGTTCTCAAGAAGCTTTACATGGCATTTTGATTACTCTCTGAGGTTTGCCATTGTCTGCAGAGAGGTGGCGGCCGTACAGAAAAATTATTTTAATTCAAATCATTTTCTGTCACTGCTGGAGTTCGAACCTGGGTCTCCAAAGTTTGTTGACATAGCGGCCACGCACTTTAATCAACTACGCCACAGGTCGCCACTAAATAATATTATAACAAAACTAATTAATAAATCTTAATTAATAATTTTATGTAATAATTTTATAATACACGTTAATCGTTCATCATTGTAAAATGAAATTTTCAATAAATAACCGTTTAATTAAATTGATTGTTGTTGAAAAATGTTAGTTTAAATATAAATTAAAAAGGTTTATTGAAATTTACGTGTAACACAGGTAACATGAAACAGGTGTCTGGGGGGATGTTTTGCCCATCGAATGTGTCTGGCTCTTTACACAATGTTTTAAAATAGTCCCCTAAATATTATATTTAAATTTTGCGACTCAGAAAATAAGTAAGGTTCAGTCATTTTTTTGCCAACTTTAAAGCGTCTGGCAGAAATTACTGCCGACGAGAAGTGTCTGGCAATACTAAATATTGATTACTAACAATATTCTTTAAAACATATATAAAAATTAGAAGTTTAAATTTACAGAAAGTAAGTAATGATTTTACGTACCTTTTCTACTTCCTGCCTGTAATCGGGCCGTCTACTCAAGCTAGCGGGTACGCATACATTATCAAGTATATATTGCACTACTCGTTCGTCATGATTTTGAAACTTTGAAAATAAAGAGTGTCTGGGGGGCCTGGGATCTTACTCTATACATATGTATGTTTGTTAAGCTTAAAAAAGTTTGATTTTGCAGTGAAAACTCTTGAAGTTTTCCTCAACTATAATTTAAAAAAAAAATTATTTTTATTCATATTGCGATGAGAGATAAATGAAAACAAAATTATTTAAAATACTGGTTGCAACCCTATTCTCCTTAGCAAACTACGTTGTCGAGCGCTCTCTCTCAAGTTCAGCAAAGTAAACGAAAATTAAGAAACTGAACGAAAGCAAAGCTTCCCAGCAGAAAAGTGGACCAAATTTGAAATAGTTCTGAACTAGTTCCAAAAAGGACCAGTACTAGTTCCACTTATTGTAGTGGAACTTTAACATTGAACGAACTGACGCTTTCTGCGGGTTGATGTCATAGGAAAAGACAATTGTCCCCAGAAACACTTCTTTTTCCCTATATTTGAACTAGTTGCATTAGGAACATTTTTAAACTGATTGCTTTCGCAGTGGCCTGAAAGTGGTTCTTTTTTAACTAGTTTTAAAGTGAACATATCAAAAGTGTAAGAATTTAGTGCAATGGAAAGGTCCTAAAGATCTCATTTGTACCATCTTTTCCATCCACAATCCAGATAACATTTTGTCTATAAAAATTTTTTTTTTATATTATTTTTTCTTGTGCGCAGCAAATTTTAAAAAGTAGCCAGAACGCTTTTATTTTTGTCAGCAATACTTTTGAAAATAAAAGCAAAGATAACTGTTCTACACTGAACGCCTTTTGTACTTTTTCAGAGCTACTGAACTAGTTCACTTTTTCAATTGACTCCAAAATAACTGCTGGGTTACGCAAAACTTGGGTGACTCCATATACATAGCATTGCACAAGTTCGTATTTTTGCTCTCTTGCTTTTTTTTGCTTACGAATAACTTGGCTGAGCCCAGTGTTGCCAGATTGAGGTAAATTTACCTAATTGAGGTAATTTTTTACTCATTTTTTAGGCAGAGGTAAAAAAGGTGATTTTTGACCAAAAGTGGTAAATTTTGCGGAAATAATAACTTTTTTAGACTTCTTAATTTTTTGAGTTATTGGCAGTATTGTTACCTCACTGAACATTCTCACAAGTTGTTTTATATTCTTGTGAATCATCCTATGTAATAAAAAAATTTTGAATTATCCATCTTTAGTTGCTGAACAAAGACCCCTTATACATTGGTCAATAATTGAAAGCAATTTTTAAGTTGGTGGGCTAATCGCGGCGAATTGGCTGAGAAGGAGGAAAAAATTGACGGTACGCTTGTGTTGTATCGTCAACTTTTTGGGTTCAAAAGAGAACCAATGTAAAAGGGGTAGAAGCAACAAGTGAATTAAATTCAAAAATAGCAAAACAAAATAGTTTATACACGTCAAGAGTTGACGGTTAGCTTATTGATGAGAGATAAATATATGTATACTAACAAAAAAATTATAACGGTTGTTAGTCATTTAAAAATTTTTTATTTAATTTTTTATTTTGGGAAAAGGTAAATTTTCTCCGAAAGTGGTAAATTTTTCCCCAAATAGTGGTAAATTTCAGTTCGTCTCTCTGGCAACACTGGTTGAGCCTTAAAACCTTTATTCATCAGCAGCGTTGCCGCTTTGGTAGAATTCTACCAAGCGTGGTAGATTTTTTTCTCCAAATCGGCTTTTGGTGGATTGGTAATTTTTTTTTCAATTTGGTTGATTTAGGTAGATTTGTTTTATTTTTGAAGACATTAAAAATTTTTTGCATATGAAACTCACAGATATGAAAAAAATGTATATCACAACCTTTGGTTCACCCTTTGAAAATAATGGATTAAATTTTGTTGGCAAGTTCTTAAGTCAAGATGAAAGCTGTGTTCAAGAAGAAGTCTGTTAGCAGTTTTGATTTTTTTTTCAAAAATCATCGGTTTTTTGCCGATTTATTCTAATTGAAGGAAATTTTATTTGAAAAAGAAAAATTGCTATTATCAAAAATAGAGATTTTTTTATCACAAAAAGATAGGTGTTTTTTCTGAGTGTAGATAGTTTAGTTAATAGTTGATGCACTTGTGGGCATCTAGATAATCCTATACTATTTTGTTAAGAGTATTAAGCTCTTTCTTTTTGCAGATTTTTTTCCATTTGGTAGATTTTTTAAGGATTTTGGTAGCTTAAATTTTGTTTGAGTGGCAACCCAGATTTCAAGCGGTAAACAACTGTCAGTGTCAAAATAAACTATGATTTAAAAAAAAACCCACTATATGGCCCACCCTTTAATTTTTGGATACTGTTTGGAAACTTCTGGATAACAATTTTCATACAAAATTTCATATTCATGATCAAATTTAAAATGTTTGGGGAAATCGTTCCGAGAATGTTTTAAAAAAAGTACACGTAAATAGTGTATGAACAAGAGGTGTAGGGTTGTAAAGGCGTATTCTCTAACGTAAGAGCTGGCCGCTTAACAGTTCTGAAAGACATTGTATTTCAAACACAATCTTCATGAGTCTTCACTATAATCCTCTTTTGTTGTTTGTGCTTTTTTTTTCTAAAACAAAATCTTGATGTTTTCAGTTGGAAAAACAAACTTTTCAATTTCTGCAATTTAAAAATCACTTTTCAAAACTAAGATCTGCTCCACGCTTAACGAAACGGCAAGGCTACTTTTTGCTCAAAAACATATGGCAACGAATTGGAAAAATGTGAGTGAAAACTGTTTTGTAAAAAGATGGTTTTTTTATACGAAAAAATATTTTCAGGTAATTATTTCCGATGAAAAAAAAAAAAATGGAATTTGGATGGTCCAGATGGGTTCAAAGGTTATTGATGCGATCTACGCAAGGAACCAATGTATTTTTCTAAGAGGAACTTCGGCGGTGGTAGCGTTATGCTTTGGGGGTATTTTGCTCATCTGGATGCTTGGAAGTACAGTTCACTTCCAGCAAAATTAAAAGCAAAGCGTACACTGATGTACTCTAGATAAGTTTAATGCGCTTTCTAAGCAGAAATCATATAAAAAGTTTCGTCTTCCAACAAGACAACGCATCAATCCACGTAAGTCGAAAGACAAAAAATGGTTTTCAGAGCGAAAATTGGAAATTTTGGATTGGCCAGCTTGTTCACCCGATTTAAACACCATCGAAAACCTTTGGGGTATTCTGGTCCGTCGGGCTTACAAGGAAAACAAGCAGTCGGTGGAAACCTTGAAAAATGCTATTGTCAGAGAATGGAGTGAAATTGATGAAAACTTGCTGAAAAATTTAATAGATAGTATGAATACCAAAATATTCAATGTTATTTTAAAAAAGGGAGGCCAATTACAGTGACTCCAAAAAATAAAATGGATTAAAGAAACTTAAAGTGGTTTTATTTTCGGTTTCTTTAAAGTGGTTTTATACTTATGAAACAGAGCGAATATTGTTTTTTTACTCTCCGAACCGATTTAGTTCATTTTCACACAAGTTGTTTACAACAGAGTTGTAAATCCCATAGCTCAATTAGCTCTTTTAGCTCACTTACAACAACTTCAATATTTCAGTGTTTGTTGTAATTCGAAGAAATGACTGTCGTCGCATTGTGCTGTGACAGCAAGAAAAAATAGTGTGTATAGCATTGTTGTTGTTTGCTCGCGTCGAAAGATATCAAGGTTATTGATGCTGTGTTTATTTTGTTGGTATATTCTGATAGCGCACTCTCAAGTAGTGGCTAGTTTTGTTGATGCGACATCTTCAATTTTACTTGTTTTTTATTTTTTAAGGACTATAAGGTTTATATTAGGGGTACACATGTTGTTTTTGTTTTTTATTTTTTTCGTTGCCATCGAATTTCTAATTTTTTTTTTTTTTTTTTTAATTTGTAATTCAACTCACTGCCACCACACCACTGGTTTACAACTCCAAACGAACTATGTGTATCAAATTTTATTGATCTACGATAATAGTTTGGGGAACTATTTCATATTACCGATTTCAGTTATATGGGAGGTAGGCGTGCCATTCATTCAATTTGAACGAAATTTTGTGAAAATAATTCTTTCATTGTAAAACTCAATTTCACAAAATTTCATGATTCTAAGATAAGTCCTTCTATTTTTGTCCACTCGCTATATGGAGTGACACTATATGGATGTAACACTGTTCGCCGGTGTTACATATGTACAATTTTCTTTTTCATTCTGGTGGCAAAGATGAAAGTTCAACAAATAAAATGGTTAATTCTTTTTTTTTAATTTTTGGTTTTTTTATTTTGTTCTTGCAAATGAAAAGTGCCTCGGGTCAATATGACCCGATAAACGGGTTTAAGGTTAATGTTGTTGTTGATGTTGTTGTTGTTGTTTTTTGTTCGTTATATACAACAATTACAGCCCGATTCTGCGTACTTGATAAATTCACCTTATTAAATATTTATCAAGTATTGACTATTTATAAAGATTTGGTATTCTGTGATAGAAAAAAAAGCTCTTTAATTGATAAGTTTGTCAATATCTCATTTGCTATTGATAAATTTACCAAGAGAGTTGTGGTTGCTCGTAGCAGGCAATATCAAGGTTAATATTAACATAATAATATTAATAACAATAATTATTTTCTACAAATTAATACACTTTTGTGGAACATAAGGAAAATGAAAGCAGAAATCGTTTTCATTATTGCTGCTGTTGTTGTTCATATATCGAGTGTTGCTGCTTTTCACACTCCTCTCTTTGCTTTTCATGCACCTCAAGCTGCTTCTCACGCTCTGCTCTCTGTGTTATTCTATTAATGAGAACAATTAGCTGTTAACAGGAATTCACCTCCTCTGGTGAATTACGAAAACTTTTTATTTATCAAGGTTGCTGTAGAATACTAAAAAAGCTTTCGCTTGATAAAATTCTTTACAAATTTTATTTATAAATTACTTATCAAGAAAACGCAGAATAGGGTGGTTAGTCTCAACACACTTGTCTAACGATAAAAGTAGAAAACTGTTCTCATAACCACAACAAAATATGTTAGTAAAAACCTAGTGCTCATCATTTTGAGACTAGGTGTATTGCTATCGACCTATACTTACCTCGAGTAAACCTTTCTTGATTTCCTTTTCTTCTAAGGTAGGGGTGGGCAAAGTTGCCCGTATGGGCATTTTGCCCGTACGTGTATTTTGGTTGCCCGCTGCTTGCTTCACGGGCGACAGCATTGCTTCATAAATTCGATGGTAAAGGAAACGAGGGACATGCACAAATATAATGAGATAGAGCGTAAGAAGAGCGTAATATAGATAGTGATATGATCGGGTATGGGCACCACTACATTTAAAGCTTCTGCGTTGTTTCTGTGTTTGTCTTTTGTCTTTGATTTGTTGTTGCATTTTGTGTTGCTACATAAGCCTTACGCTCAATTCTTATTCTCATCGCTCCCAGAGCGCTCTCTGCCCATACACGGATATGATACTTGTGCTCATTGCGCTCAGAGCAGTTCATAATCAATGTTGCATGCCATTTATACAAAAAAAAAAAAAGGCGTTTTATAATTTTACTATTTAACATTTTGAATTTAATTTAATTCAATCACGTTGAATTCAATCATATCTCGATAACGTCTTGTGTCCTATACTTGCTTTTAAGTAGTTACGCGCAAAATAAAAGTATAAATTTATTATGTGATTCAGTTCTAACAAAATATTAGTTAAAAATATGTTAGGAGGCAGATGTAGAATTGTAATGGTTGCATGCTCTTGCAAAACAATTATAAATATGCCAAGAAGTTGTTTTTGCAAAGCAATTTTATAGCTGCTGTTAAAGAAAAAAACTCCCTTTTAATAAGCAATCCTCTTAATATATTAGATATGCAACACTTACTTTTCACAACAGCATGCTCTCGCTCTTACGGTTTCTATTTATAAAGTACACTGAAAACAAAGTAGTGCTAAAGTAGTTTTTGCGGAAATTTTATAGATATTTGAGATTTTTTCTTTGCTCTTATTTATACTGCGAAATGAAATAAATGTGTAGTGGACGGATTATAAAAATTAAACACAGTGACAGATGGTTAAAGTGAAATAAAGATAAGCAAACGGACATGTACAAAGCTGAAAACAATCCATTTTAAATTTTTTGGTTTGTATATCTCGGCTAAAAGTGCACAAAATTGTATTATGGGACGGCGATGGGTTCATGGAAAAATGATAAATGAAAATAAAAAAATAACAAAAAATTTCATAGAATGTAAGATTTGATTTTTTGAAACAACCCAAAAAACAAATTGATTCACTTATGTTATCGCTTACGAATCGCATTCTCGTACATTTTATTCATTAGCAATTATTAGAAGCGATTTACTTATAATATCGCGAGCAGAAGAAATTCCTCCTTCGTTAACGAATCGTCAAATCCGAAAAAAGGAATTCGTTAACGAGTCCCCAAAAATATAAAAAGCAATTCGTTAACGAGTCTCCAAAACTAAAAAAAGCAATTCGATAACGAATCTTATCTTATCTTATCTTATCTTAATGACAGATATTTTGAATAAAAATTTTGGTATGAACCAGAGCTTTCAAATGATATAAGTTTCATTCGAATGTGTTGTTTAAAAAAGCGGTAAAAAGGGAGGCGGTTTAAAGTTTGCGCATTAATATAAGAGGTAACAATCACAAAGGTAAGAGGTAACAATCAATTAAATAAGAAAGATATATTAAATATCGGAAATAATTGGGGACATAAGAATTCGTTCACAAATCGTAAAATAAAGCTTAACTCAATCGGTAACGAATCGCTAAAAATAAAAGTAAAAATGAGAGAAGCCATTTGCTAACGAATCGCTAAAAATTAAAGACTTGATTCGCTAACGAACCACAAAAATGTTGAAAGGCGATTCGATAGCAAATCGATGCTAAAAGCGTCCTCAATGGAATTTAACAAAGTCATGATTTCAATCGGTGCTTTCTTTAAGCATCAAGCCAATCTCTGATCTCTGCAGTAGGAACGAAACTATTCGAAAACAATTAAAACAGCGATTCATAAGTGATTCGCTAACGAATCACCACTCGCCACAATGTTTGTTGGGAAAGAAATTGCTATAGATCTTGAATGATTTTAACAAAAAATAAATCGGACTTCAGGGTAGATGATTTAAAATAAACATTTATATTTATTTGAAAAAAAAATTTATGAACAAAAAACTACTGCAATAAAAAAATTATACATTTTGATGCAGAAGCATCAAAAAATTTGCATGCATGAAATTTTGTACAGTGTACAATTTTTCGTCATCTATTCAAGCAACAGGCCAGCGCAGATGTTGCCTGCTTGACGTTCGCTTGAACACTGAAGCTTTGATCGTTCTGTACGTGAGATTAATACATATTTTTCTGTACTAACCAGTGTTGCCAGAGAGACGAACTGAAATTTACCACTATTTGGAAAAAAATTTACCACTTTCAGAGAATATTTACCTTTTCCCAAAATAAAACAGTTAAAAAATTTTTAAATGATTTAAAACCATTATAATTTTTTTGTTAGTATACATATATTTATCTCTCACCAACAAGTTGACCGTCAACTCTTGACTTGTATAAGCCGGGACTTACCGGCTATTTTGTTTTGCTATTTTTGAATTTAATTCACTTGTTTCTTTCACAATTTTCCCCCGTTTCTTCTCAGCCAATTGACCGCAATTAGCCAATAAACTCGACAAATTGCTTTCAATTCTTGACCAATGTAAAAAGGATCTTTGTTCAGCACCTAGAGATGGATAATTCAGATTTTTTTTTTTTTTTTTTTTACACAGGATGATTTACAAGAATATTAAACTGCTTGTGAGTATGTTCAGAGAGGTAACGGTACTGTCAATAACTCAAAACATTAACGAGTCTAAACAAATTATTACTATCGCAAAATTTACCACTTTTGCTCAAAAATTACCTTTTTTACCTCTGTTCAAAAAATGAGTCGGAAATTACCTCAATTAGGGAAATTTACCTCAATCTGGCAACACTGGTACTAACGCAATCTCAAATGCGCTCTTGTGATTGCATATTGTGAGAGGATTACAGAGAGGATTTTCCGTTCCGCAATTCGATTCACCTCCAAATTCATCTTGCAATTGATTTCGCACGCTGCTTGCCCGCTGCTTGCCCGCTGCTTACACGCAGTCGCAGCACGGGCAAGAATTGTGCCCACCCCTATTCTAAGGCATCTTTAGTAAAACTTAAAAATTCGAAAATGACATTTGTTCTTCTATTCCAAAAAAAAAATTTGTTCTGTCTATTCCACTTACCGTAAAAAGCTCTGCCAATTCAAAAAGCCATAATAAAACGCATTAATTTTTATGGTTTTTGACATATGTTTGTTGAAATATTTTAGTTTCATAAATGATGAAATTTATTAGACTGCTTATGTTTTTATATAAATAGGTACCTATTTAAAATAAAATAAAGTTTTTCTTACAAAGCCAGTGAAATGAGCTAATTAAGTAATAAAGAAATTTTTACAGAACTTAAAACTATATTAAAAATTTTGTTTTTCTTTTTTTTTCATAATGATGGCTAATAGGAAATTTGCAGTTGTTTTTTCTGAATGTTTTCATAATTTTTTTCTTATTTTTTTATTGGAGCTTTAAGCTTTCATGCATTCAACTGACTGACTGACATGGGTTAATTTCTTAAGTTTTTTTTTTTGTTACTCTAGCTAAAGTGATTGTTGTTTAGTATATTTTTGAAATTATTTCATTTGTATGCTAATTGGAAAAAATAGCTAAGCATTTAATTTCAAATAAACTATAAAAGCTTTCTGTTTACAAACTTTTTGTTATGCTTTAATAAAGTTGTTACTTTAATCAGCCATTTTGTATTTCTAAAATCATATTTTTTATAAAAGTAGACAACTAGACGGATTGTTGCAGTTGACAGGGTGTAGACAATGTTAAGACTGAAAGTTTTCATTTAAATTTTAACTTGGTACATTAGTTATGTTTTTTTTTAACTCCCAAGCTTATTAAAAGCTCTTTTATTTATTCCTTGCTAAACTACAACCATTTTTTTTTACTCACTTTTGTCCAAATTTTATTGTTCCTTATTTAAGCGAATAGCATTGATGTTATTTATTTATAAATTATTGAGTATATTTTTGTTGTTGCTGTTAAAATATTGTGTAGGGTTGCCAACTTAGGTTGCTTGTGTGATATGTTAAATGCACATAGAAAATGTTATTCTATAATTTATTTATTTATTCTTTTATCTTTTTGCAGCTTTTATGTATATATTTATATATATATTTATATATATATATATATATACTATATATATATATATTGAGCTTTTTTATGTAGACACTTAAGTTTATAATAACTGTAAGTATAATGTGAGTGTGGTTTATCGAACAGTGCTGCCAATACTATTTTTTCCTTTATGAAAATCTGCGCCTAAATTTTTGTTGTTTTTTTTTTTGTTGTTTTTTTTGTTTTATTTTTTTTTTTTTTATTTTTTAAATAAGCTTGGCACAAATATTTCTGATCAGACAAATTTTTCTCTTTTAAAGATTTTGAAACAAAAAAAGGGTTGCCATTTCAAAATTATTATGCGTAATGCAGAAAAAATTTAAAAAAATATGTTTAAAGGGAATACATTTATGTAAAAAATAAAATTTATTATTTGAAAAAAAATGAAAAGTCATGAGAATTTGTTCATAACAATTTAGTAAATAAGAGACAAATAAAAGAAAAAAAAGTGCTGCCAAATAAATTGCATTTTTTTTAATATTATTAAAAATATAGTTACTACCTCTTTCGCCTAACCTATACCTGCCTGTCCTATATTGCAAATTCGGGTCATAAACATCATTATATCCTTTAAAAAACTTTAAAATTGTCTTATTTAATGAAATGTAATTGATCCGAAATATACTGTCCCCTCCAAATTGTAAGTATGCAGCGAAAATTCTGACACTTTTTTACACATTTCATTTTTTATCACCTTTTGTCGTTTGTGTTTGTGCTCAGGGTACCGCATATTTAACCTTCACTACCGTCTGCCCATTTGCATCCTGTTCGAAAACCACAATTCTATTTGGATCATCGTACTCGTTGTCCTTGGTTTCTGTTGCACTTTTCATTGTGCTTGTACCGCTTTGTATGCTTGTATTCGTCGTCATCTGTTCGTTGTTTGCCTTGATTTTTTCTCTTAGTTTTACTTTAAAATCGTTGATAATTTTTGTTATTCTAGTTTTTGTGGGTGTGGCCGGTTGTTGTTGTTGTTGTTGTTGTTGTTGCTGTTGTTGCTGTTGTTGTTGTTGTTCCGCTAATGGCACAGCTGGCGGTTGTTGTGGCAGCACTGGTAAATCGGGCAGATCACAGGGTTCTTTTAGATAGTTGTAAACAGCATCGACACGTTGTAACAGTCGGTTGGCATATTTTGTTGCTGTGCGATCTATTGTGGAGGGCGCCTTGATACAGTCATTGCCACCGAATTCACAAACCTAACAGGAGCAATTCGAATTTAAATGTTAAGTAAAAAAAAATTAGAATTTCTCCATCAAGTTATTTTAAAACTTCTTAAGAATAATTTTTATAATATATCAGTAATTTTTTGTTCACAATTAAAGATAAGAATAAACAAATTTTATCTCACTTATTTAATAGAAAATATTTCATTAAATCAATTAATAAAAAATAAAAAAAAAATTAAAGAAAAACGTTTCTCAATAAAAAAGTTCACAACCCATTAAACATGCATCGTCTACTATTGTTTATTAATATTTGACTCACCCTGTAATGATGTAAAATAGCATCAGTTGGAGGAACATTGAGCGAACCTTTGCCCGGCGAAAACTCCCAGACAAAATGATTTCCAGCTTCAATGACTGCTTCCGGCTTGCAGATGTATTTGGAACGTTGTTTTTGTGGATGTAACTTGAAGCGTCTAAAGAGCAATACAATACACTTTAAGGTTTAAATACACAAAAAGGGCACATTATGAGGGTCAATAGAGGCATTGAAATTATATTCAAAAACTAAACAAATAAATTATAAAGGACCAAATCAACTAAAAAAACCTAATCTATTAAAATTCCTGTATATAAGCACGTCCAATGAAATTCTTCATTACATTTTTTTCATAACTTGTTGTTGAAATATCCAAAATCCAAAATTTTTCCCGCAAATCAAAAAAGTCATCGAGTACAGACAGTCACACATTTCACATCACAACACTAAATTCCAACAATATATCCCCAAAAAATTAAATAAGTAATTGCAAATTTGTATTCGTCAGAAATGACACCATCCATAGGAAGCTTCAAGAGCCCTATGATGGACTTTTTGAGGTAACAGAACGTACACCAAAATATTTTAAAATACTTAAAAGTAATTCACATGTTACAGTTAGCGTAGATAGATAAAAAACCCCATTAGTAAACACAGAAACAACACATACACATCCTACAAGACCTAAACTTACACCGAAACACAGTGAAATTTTTTTGAGGAGGGAGAATAATGTGGTTCCCTCAGAGGCACACATAAAAACGTATAAAAAAATTTCCTGGGTGGTGAAAACTAATCAAAAGACTAATTTTCGTGTAGTAAAAAATTCAAGGAAGATATGACTATTGCCTGAATAGGTGTTTTTGGAAAAAGACGGCGTCAAATGACCAGAAGAAGATCAAAAAATATGGCCGCCTTCAGAAAAGATTCGGGTATTTCTGAAAGAAAATTGACAAGAAAGTTGGGCTGCTTGGAGTCGTTTGTACGTATAGCCAAAAAAGTAGAATAACTGAGGAAATATAAGGCCCGAAAATTCCCTGATAGGAACTCTACTAAAAAGGAAACACCGAAACAACGAACAAAAAAATAGGAACGTTCTAGTGTAGAGTTGGGCAAAAGTCGCACATTGCGCACAGGCGCACACTGTGCGACAGAGCGTGCTGACTGCGTGTTAAGTGTGCTAGATGGGGAGGGTTGCCATGACTAAGGTAAAAGATTGATAAAAGAAAAATTTAGCGAAGAAGAAGCAAATAAGAGAGTATCACTGAGAGCAATTATGATTTTCGCAAAGTATTCTCTCATACAAGGCTTGCCATGCCATTATTTTTTTCAGAATACGAACTTGATATATTTTTAATTCAATACATTAATATTTCCTTATTAATATTACTTATATCAAACATAATATTATATTATTAAATATAATATTGCGATATGAAATTATATCGTCTGCTGAAACCCGAATTCATCAAGCATATTCTTTCGCCCATAACGCCGACTTGACACTGTGCGCAAGAAAAGTGGGAATAAGTTCTTTCAATAGCTAAATATTCTATACATTTTGTATATAATTTTATATCGCAATATTATTTATAATAGTATAATATTTTGTTTGATATAAGTAATATTAATATTTTGAATTAAAAATTTATTAAGCTTATAAATATTCAGAATAAAATTGTTGCAAGACAACCGTAATGAGAGCCTATATCAACGTTGCCACTTTGGACTAAAAGGTGCAGTTTTATTTCATAAAAATCAGTTTTGGTAGTTTGGTTGGTTTGTTGCAATTATAATTATAAAGTTAAGGGAAGCTTAAGAAATTTCAGAATTCCAAATAATTAAGAATTAACTCAAACAAAAACAATTGTAAGCAACAAATTATTTGCTCACTTGCTACAATTTTAGCAACTCTAACATAAAATTAATTCACTTCAAAACAATCCCGTTTTAAATATATCACAAATACCCAAAAGTATTTCAGATGTATCTAATATTTTCATAAGAACTACATAAAGCTGTGTATTCTTAAAATAATTCAACTTATAATGAAATAATTGAAGTAAAAACAAGTTCTTGGATTTTACATTCTATAAACAAACTTAAATATGTTTTTACATTTTTGTAATTAAATTTGAATATGACCTCTCATTATTTATATTGAAAACAAATTTGAGCTTTAGGCCAAGCATGTTGACAACAAGACAACATGAAGACAATGAAGGCAACAACCAACAACAACAAGAACGGCTCTGTATAGACCAAATCACACAGCAGACTATACAGACTGTTTCGTTGACCGCTACATCAACTCATCAGTAGTCTTGCATGACTTTTCACTTTTCACCTAAAATGAAAGTGTGAAAAAAGGGAGGAGCTAACAAGAAAATAACACAACCTCAATATGCTCTGATAGCCGTAAAATATTGTGATCGAATTTTCGAAGATGCACATGAGTTCAGGCTATGCCTAAATGTATGATACGATCTACACTGAGGCACATTCGTTTAGACGCAATATACCTTTTTTTAAAAACTTATCGTAAAGTACACACAAAATATATTTAAAATAAATATTTTTATTTATGTTAAAGAGCCATATTTCTTTTGCAAAATACTGATAAAAAATTTAATGTTAACATAAAGTAATATTTTATATTAATTAACTTAAAATATAACTCCCGAAGCAATTGGCATATTCGTTTAGACGCACTTAAATTAGAGCTTGAATAATAACAATTTAGTAATGAGTATGCCCACCATTTTTTTGGATAACCTCAAATATCCTATTAGGCATTGAATAAATAAGTTTTTGAAGAATTTTCCCTTGAATTGAAGTCCAAACTTCCTTAATCTTAAACTTCAACTCTGTAACAGTAAAAAATGGAGTTCCTTTCGCTTTTTCGGCGTAAACTTCCCGTGCCATAATACCCCATAGATTTTCTATGGGGTTTAGATCGGGGCTACATGCAGGCCATTCCATAATGTTGATTTCTCGCTGCTCAAACCAAGCCATGGATGTCTTAGAGACATGAATGGACGCATTGTCCTGTTGGAAAATGACACTGTCGTCCATTTTATCTTCGATAAATTGAATAAGAACATCGTCTAACATCTCAATGTACACTTCCGAATTCATTCGGGCAGGAATGAAACACAGAGTTGACTTTCCTTCAATGGAAAAGGCAGCCCAGACCATCAGACTTCCGCCTCCAAAGTTTCTTTTTGATTTGGGGATACTTGCATTGCGAATATCGTGCCAATAGCAGCTATAACAGTCTGGGCCATCCAAATTAAATTTTTTTTCGTCGGAAAAAATAACTTTTTCCCATTCGGAAGTCCAGTGCATATGCTTTTTAGCAAAATTTAAGCGTGCCTTTTTATGGTGTTCTTTGAGCATTGGTTTGCGCGCTGGTTTCTTCCAAACAACATTGGGTGTTGTACGTAGAACATGGGCAACATGTTTTTTCGTTACTGGTAAACATAACTTAGATTGTATTTGTGTTGAATTTAATTTATTTTTAGTAGCCTCCTCTCGAATCAAATTTTTTTGACGATTTGTCAGCTTTTGGTTACCTTTTGTTGGTTTCTTAATTCCATAACAAGCTCCTTTTTTTAAGAAATTTCTTACAACTTTATCAGAACGCGAAATTCTTCGGCTAATTTCACGAATGGAACACCCCTGATCTTTAAAAAAATGTATTTGAATTTTTTCTTGATCGGTCAAGTAAACTCCACGTGGCATTTTTTTAATGTTCACCTAAAATAACGAATATTAATTATTTTTCAAAATTTTTTTGAAAAAAACAGAAGCAATCTTACTTATTTAATGTTTATAAAAAAAAATCTTTTATTTTGTTATTTACTTCCTCTCAAAAATTAAATTTTTTCCACTGCGGCTATACGAATATGCTCCTCCCATGAAGCGCGTTTACAGTCGTACTAAATTTTTACAAAAACAAAACAAAAACGGTAAACAACCGTTACTTATTTTAAAAACAGACATGCTGCTTGTTACTTTAGTACCACGGTTGCACAGAGCTATGCCTTTTATTTACACATATTGAATAATTAGTGGAATAAAAGTAGTGCGGCTAAACGAATATGCCTGAGTGTAGGTTAACCTTGACACAGGGTCACTGAAGTATAGAAGAACTCAGTTACTAATCTTAAAAGCATTCTCTCTGTCAAAAATAAATTTCCGGGTAACTTTCTCGGCATATTGGCAGTATAAGTAGAACCTAAGTAGCTTGAGTGGATCACAGTGAAAAGTCATGCAAGACTACTGATGAGTTGGTGTAGTGGCCAAGGAAACAGTCTGTATAGTCTGCTGTGATTTTTTGGTAATTTTATAAAGTGAAAACCGAAAGTAACAATGCATGTATTGGTTTTTTTATGCTAAAATTGATTGGTTCATAGGTTGCAAACAAGTTTAGGGCAGGTTTTCAGTAAAAATTTGGTAGAATAAAATGTTTTAAGTGGCAACACTGGTCTGCATTGCGAAAATCTTAATTGCGCTCAGTACCGACTAAAACCAATGTAGCAATGCTCAGAGATTTCGAATAAAAGGTATTTTATAACTACTCGTTCATATTTTGCATTAAATTCATAGACCAGTTTGAGTGTGCATTTTGTACTTAACGCCAAAAAGTTTTAGTTTTCTTTTCACTTAAAATTTTGAACAAAAAAGTATTTTTTGACTTTTATTTTTAAAGGCAAAAATAAAGATCAAAATTTGCCCCATATTTTTTGAGCACAAAATAACCGTTATTTTTTGATTTTTAGTTTTTAAGGTAGAAATAAAAATTAAAGTTAAGATTAAGTGTACCGTTGAGGTAGATTTGTTGTTGTGACATTATTTTACGGAACTCCTATTTATAAGGAGTAATTAAAAAATTCTTTTAAAAAACAATTTCATATATGCATCTAAAGATCAATTGGCAAACAAATAACATCGCTTTTTGTAGCTGCGTCAAACAAAAATTATCCCTTTTTAAGAAACCATCCTCTTAAAAAGCGGAATTTGCAACACTTGCTTTTCTTTAGATCATGCTCTCGCTCCCACACTTTCTATAAATCGAAGCTCTTAGTTCTCTCACAAGTTTTCGTTCCCTTTTCCGATTCACAACCGAATTCATCCAGCAGTCGAGTGTGTGCACTTTGGCGCCCACTGCCGCAGAATGTGCCCTTCCCTATTCTAGTGGACTTCTGGCAGCTTACTGGACATGAATTTTGTGTTTCCTATGCGTGTGAATGTTGCTAAGAATTGTTACAAAAGGTTATAAAAATCCCGAAAAAAATTCTTAGTTTGGGAGGCAGTTTGCAGTTGTGGTAAGAGAAGCCTATCTTTTGTGACATTTGCCTCAATCAACGATAAGATTTATGTAAAAGAATGCCTCCAAAAGGCGATTGCCATTCATATGCGCACATGAGATGTCCATGTTCTTCTGGGCTTAGCTCAGTATGACAATAATCATGTGGTTTTGGTACCCATAGACACGAATCCAATCGAAAGTTACTGGGCTTTAGTTAAACAGGAAATGTAGAAATCGACAAGGATGGTCAAGGAACTAAAGGATATCCAGGCAAAGTGGATTTAAGCAACTGGGAAGGTACCAGACCGGACTATAAAAACGCTAATGGAGGGTATTTTAGAAAACTTGCAATTTTTTTAAAAAAGAAAATCTTTTGTGTATATTCTATTTGTATATTAATCTGAAAAGAATGTTTGTAATAAAATGTTTTTTAAACAAAATTCGGGTTACTTCTTCAGAAGATATTGCAATTTTTGTGATGGACAATTTTATTCGACACAGTCCTTATATTTATATATATTGTACAATAGAGTGTTAAGTCCCGGATGGTTTCTGTAATTTCGGGATTATTGCGGTTAGAATCCCGGATTCCTGGGACTATTTTAAAAATAGAAAAAAAAAATTAAAATTTAAATGCTCCTTATCAAGTATCAATTTGTTTAGTAATACTTCTTTTTAGCATTAAACCAGTGTCGGCCGACACCTATGCACGCGTGCTTCGTGAAACTTCGTATTTTTACACCGACATAAAACTGGCTGTCGTGCTTTTACACCGACGCTGCCGAATATTCGTAGCAAGAACGCTCAGTCCATGTTTCGCTTTTGAATAGTTAACACCACGCTTCTATGCGCGCTTTATTACGTAATTTTAAATATTTACACGTAAAAAAATATTCAACCAAATGTGGGAATAAGCATATTTTTTCTTTAAAAATTGTTTTGGGGAAGTGAAAACTTAATTTGGCAGAAGAAAGTAGGGTGCGCTACCAGTGTTTTTTTTATTTTGAAGTAATATGCAATATAAATAGTATTAGTATTATTAGGAGTCGGTAAAATGTTATAAGTAAAAGATTACTTTCCAAATAAATATGTAATATTGATATTAATAATAAATATATGCATATTGATATTATTAATAAAATATTAATATTAATGTTATTATTAATAACGCGGCCCCTAGACAATAAATAATATTGCACATTATTTACCTAGTAAGAAATTTTTTTAATTTCAATTCACTTTCATATACCTGCATTCATTTAGAATGCCGCTTAATGTTAATAATAAAAAATTTCTTTAAGCCTCCTGATTTTTGCTCTCCCTTGGGCGCACACTACTACATAACTGAAAGAACTGTGTATGTATTTTTTTGGCCGACACTGCATTAAACCCAGAATTTCAAGTGTTACGTCTATTCAGTCAAGTCTAGGTTCGAATTGCGATGATAGATTATTGGGAAGGAATAAGCAATTAAGTAAAACATATGTAGCATGTTCTAAACGTGGCGGAAAACCATAAAAACATGTAAATTTATATCTGATGCAAGTGTTATGCCTTAACCCCAGTAAAGTCAAGTAAATAAGCGACCCTCGCCGCTTACTTTCTCTACCACCAACTATAACTTTGACCCCTAAGTATTGATGAATTCTTAACACTCTACTGCATAACAATGCCTTTAGGCACACTTACGTTTGTATTCAAATCTAGGACTGAAAACTTTTTTTCCAAATTCAGAACATATATCGGTTCTATGGACTTCGGATAACATTTATGGAACGGAAACTTTTTCTAGCTTAGGGCATTTTGTAATTATTGTTAGTTGTAATTCTAAAAATTAGCATATCGCACGTAAAAATCATGCTACAGAGGATTAATTTTAGTTGATTAGATGTGAGGAAAGAAATCAAGAAAGGTTGAAGCGTAGGTCGAAATTTGAACTAGGAACTTCTGGGAGGCAGTAAAGTGTGGTATTGCTCGTCTACCAAGACGCCAACTATTAGATTACTACTTCTCGTATTACCCTGTGGTTGCAAAATGGCAACACGCATGTGTTGTGAAACTTTTTAATTGGTCGTTTAATTTAATAAAGCCAAAAAGAATATTCTTTCAAAAAAACTCATCCAGGACTACACCAAGATCTGAGATTTTACAAATTCTATCCTTTTCATAATCCTTTACCCAATCCTTGTTCATAACGTTACCCAAATTCTTATACTAATACTTGTCCAAATCATTTTATAATATATATTATATACAGTAGACTCTCACAAATTAGAACCACTTTGTTCCACGGGTGGCACTAATTTCTGAGATGTTCTAATTTCTGGACGTTTTTTTTCACAGAAATTTAAAAGAAAATGTATATTAACACAAAAGAATTTTTATTTATTAACATTAATTGTTTTTTTTTAACATAAAACTCATATAATTCCCCTATTAGAACCAGGTTCTAATTTCAGAGCGTTCAATATTGAAATGGCAGGTTCTAATTTCTGGACACTTCGAATTTGTAAGAGTTCTAATTTGTGAGATTATACTGTAATATCATTTTTCATAGTTATTGTCTAAATCCTTATGCTTATCCATGCCTTGTCCAAATTTATGTACAAATCCTTGTCTAACTCCGTGTCCAAGACTGTGTCCTAATCCTATCCTTTAGTTTCTTTTTTTTGCTTTTGCCTTCACTTTTCTTTTTGCTTTTACTTTTGCTTTTGCTTCTGCATTTCCTGTTGTTTTAAATTTTGCTTTTGATTTGGTTTCGGTTTTGATTTTGATTTTGATTTTGATTCTGATTTTGATGATTTTGATGATATTGATGATTTTGATGATTTTGATGATTTTGATGATTTTGATGATTTTGATGATTTTGATGATTTTGATGATTTTGATGATTTTGATTTTGATTTTGATTTTGATTTTGATTTTGATTTTGATTTTGACTTTGATTTTGATTTTGATTTTGATTTTGATTTTGATTTTGATTTTGATTTTGATTTTGATTTTGATTTTGTTTTTGATTTTGATTTTGATTTTGATTTAAATTGCTTTTGCTTTTGGTTTTTCTTTTGCTTTTGCTTTTACTTTTGCTTTTGCATTTGCTTTTGCTTATGCTTTTGCTTTTGCTTTTACTTTTACTTTTACTTTTGCTTTTGCATTTGCTTTTACTTTTGCTTTTGCTTCTGCATTTCCTGTTGTTTTAAATTTTGCTTTTGATTTGGTTTCGGTTTTGATTTTGATTTTGATTCTGATTTTGATGATTTTGATGATTTTGATGATTTTGATGATTTTGATGATTTTGATGATTTTGATGATTTTGATGATTTTGATGATTTTGATGATTTTGATGATTTTGATGATTTTGCTGATTTTGATGATTTTGATTTTGATTTTGATTTTGATTTTGATTTTGATTTTGATTTTGATTTTGATTTTGATTTTGATTTTGATTTTGATTTTGATTTTGATTTTGATTTTGATTTTGATTTTGATTTTGATTTTGATTTTGATTTTGATTTTGATTTTGATTTTGATTTTGATTTTGATTTTGATTTTGATTTTGATTTTGATTTTGATTTTGATTTTTATTTTGATTTTGATTTTGATTTTTATTTTGATTTTGATTTTAATTTTGATTTTGATTTTGATTTTGATTTTGATTTTGATTTTGATTTTGATTTTGATTTTGATTTTGATTTTGATTTTGATTTTGATTTTGATTTTGATTTTGATTTTGATTTTGATTTTGATTTTGATTTTGATTTTGATTTGGATTTGGATTTTGATTTTGATTTTGATTTTGATTTTGATTTTGATTTTGATTTTGATTTTGATTTTGATTTTGATTTTGATTTTGATTTTGATTTTGATTTTGATTTTGATTTTGATTTTGATTTTGATTTTGATTTTGATTTTGCTTTAACTTGCTTTTGCTTTTGGTTTTTCTTTTGCTTTTGCTTTTACTTTTGCTTTTGCATTTGCTTTTGCTTTTTCTTTTTCTTTTGCTTTTGCTTTTGCTTTTGCTTTTGCTTTTACTTTTACTTTTACTTTTACTTTTACTTTTACTTTTACTTTTACATTTACTTTTACTTTTACTTTTACTTTTACTTTTACTTTTACTTTTACTTTTACTTTTACTTTTACTTTTACTTTTACTTTTACTTTTACTTTTACTTTTACTTTTACTTTTACTTTTACTTTTACTTTTACTTTTACTTTTACTTTTACTTTTACTTTTACTTTTACTTTTACTTTTACTTTTACTTTTACTTTTACTTTTACTTTTACTTTTACTTTTACTTTTACTTTTACTTTTACTTTTACTTTTACTTTTACTTTTACTTTTACTTTTACTTTTACTTTTACTTTTACTTTTACTTTTACTTTTACTTTTACTTTTACTTTTACTTTTACTTTTACTTTTACTTTTACTTTTACTTTTACTTTTACTTTTACTTTTACTTTTACTTTTACTTTTACTTTTACTTTTACTTTTACTTTTACTTTTACTTTTACTTTTACTTTTACTTTTACTTTTACTTTTACTTTTACTTTTACTTTTACTTTTACTTTTACTTTTACTTTTACTTTTACTTTTACTTTTACTTTTACTTTTACTTTTACTTTTACTTTTACTTTTACTTTTACTTTTACTTTTACTTTTACTTTTACTTTTACTTTTACTTTTACTTTTACTTTTACTTTTACTTTTACTTTTACTTTTACTTTTACTTTTACTTTTACTTTTACTTTTACTTTTACTTTTACTTTTACTTTTACTTTTACTTTTACTTTTGCTTTTACTTTTACTTTTGCTTTTACTTTTGCTTTTGCTTTTTCTTTTGCTTTTGCTTTTGCTTTTGCTTTTGCTTTTGCTTTTGCTTTTGCTTTTGCTTTTGCTTTTGCTTTTGCCTTTTTTGAGAGAAAACCTAAACCTACTGCCTTACTACACTTGAGTTCTTAAATTGCTAACAAATTGATTTAACCATGAATTCAAAATGCTGTTGCACGGTGTAATTAACTAAATTGAAAGCAGTTGTTGCATGCTTGCTATCTTTAAAACACACAGACACATACGCACACACACACACATGAAAACCACTTACCGTCGCGTTTTTCGTTGCGTTACTAGTGCTGCACGCAATCTGGGATTTAAACTCTTTTCTGGCTCCTGATAGACGAAAGGATCATCAGCAAATTGCAAGTAAAAAAATGCATTTTGGAATGAATACGCGCCAGTGTTGCGATTGCGAAAACGTTGATTGAGTGAGCTGCAAATAGAATGAGATGCACAGAATTGTTTAAGCAAGCAGGCAAGGAAGGAAGGAAGGAAGGAAGGAGGGAAGGACGAGAGTGTTGAAACAATCATTACAGAAATGCAATTAGTAACAAATAGGGCAATATTAGCTGTTAAATATGGCAGCAGAGTGTATTTATGTGATGAGGTAAAACAGGATGAGGTAATATGGGATAAGTGAAATTTGGTAGAGTATAAACAGTGCAGAGTTGCAACTGCTGTTGCACTCAATTCAAACTCGAAAATGATGATGAAATATTAGAAAAATAAGTGGGTAAAATTAGAGAAGATTTGGAGCAGCTTGTTCACACTGCGCTAAAGCCACTCCATCTTTACCCTACCATTCCAAAACACCCACCCACCCGCATATAGCGCACACTTACTTAATTAATTCATTCAACGTGTCGTTGTTGCGCGGTATAATAAATTCATCCAAATCCACCAGTGCTAAATATTTGTAACGGTACATCGTTCTATACAGACAATCGTTGAGTGCGGCAAAAAGTCCCTCGGTGCGAATTTCCTTTTGTGAACGCATACGCAGATTCCAGGGTAAAATATTAATTGTGGGTTTAACGTAATTTGTGCTGATGCGGCGTTTTATTGGCTTTTGTTGTTGCTGTTGCTGCTGCTGCTGCTGCGGCTGCGGCTGTTGCTGCTGCTGTTGTTGGTTCTGTGTTTGTTGTGCACTGGTAGCAGCTGGAAGCAAATACAAAACGGGAAATTTAAAATACAAACGAAAACATTTAACAAACAAGCTGAGGAAATTTGATTTACTCGCTGTAGATTTTATGTCAATATTATATGAAATATGAGGCAATGCCAAGGCTCTCATTGCAGCAGACAAGGATGCCTACTTTTGTGTATAAACACTTTTTTTTAATTAATTTTCATTAAGCACTGAAAAAGTATTGAAAAAGAATACAAAAATGGAGTTAAAGCATCAGTTTAAGCAGCAAAATAAAAAAAAGAACTTTAGAAAAGGAGATGAGAATTATTTCTAAAATGGGTGGAAGAACCTATACTTTATAAAGGGTGTTTTTTCTCGAAGCAGAGAATTTTAAATTGGCATCTCTATTTTCTGTCACATTAATGTTGTAGACATGTGGTTTCATTAGGACACCGCCACATGCCACACAGCACAGCGCGAGATACAACAATTAAATAATGGAAAGAAATATTTGATGAACGATTAAATTCACAAAATAGACCTGTGAACTGAAAACCTCGTTCGTGAGATTTAAAGTTATTTGATTATTTTCTTTTGGGTTATGTAAAGTCACTTGTCTCCGTCGATAAACCAGAAATGGGAGCAAGTCAAAATTCCACTTTCCAAAATTCCCAGTGTCGAAATTCAACTTCATAGAATTACCTTTTCCAATATTCTCCCTTTTCAAATTCTCCTTTTTTAAATTCTCCTTTTGTTTTACTTTTTTTAATTTTTTTTTTTTATTTTTTTTGTAAAATGGAATTTTGCTAAAGGAATTTTATAACGAGGAATTCTGTGAAGGAGGATTTTGGTGAAGGTGGAATTTTATTGAGGAGAATTTTAAAAAGTGAAATTTTGAATCTTTAATCTGAAAGGAAAAAAATTATCTTCAAAATAAAGTTTATTTCATGGTTTTTATTTCAATTTAAAGTTATGCGCCTCTAAACAAAACACCCTTTATAAGGATATTACTACAAAAAAATTATATAAATTAAAATATGCAAAAAATATCTACTTTTGAAAAGTAGATAATTAAGAGGATAATGGGATACATGGTGACAGGAATGAGGTCCGAAAATTTTTCAAAAAAATTAGGCGCCTGGCCGATGTTTTCAAGACCGGGAAAATGGGAATCTAGCAACAGATATCCAGAGTACACTGATGATGTGGAGGGAACACTTCTCTAGGCTTCCGAATGGCAACGACGACAACAATCCCGCCAATAGAGATAAAACCCTGGAAACCTCAATTGTGGACGACAGCGTTGAAGTTCCGCTGCCCAACCGTAGGGAAGTCTTGAAAGCTATGGCTCGGCTTAAAAACAACAAAGCCGCAGGAGCCGATCGTTTACCTGCTGTGCTCTTCAAGAAGGGAGGCGAAGCTCTATTTAAATTTTTTTTTACAAATTTTTTTCTATCTTAATTTTGTCTTTGCGATGAGCCAATTCAAAGAACGCCTGCAAAAAACAGCAACACAAACCGCACTCGTTCAGTGTTCAGCACATGTTTCAGCGACCTTTACAAAAACAAATGCATGCAAAGCCAAAATCATAAAACGCACGCTCGATGATGTCGATGCTTAAGCCGAATGTTCCGTTACTTGTGTGGCGAGTAATTTTTCATGACATGTGATATTATTGCTTTGTAATTGTTTTTTTATTTTGTTTGATTTTTTTGACAAATGCAACGATGAGCAATATTTTGTGTTTTTTTTTTTAAACATTGGCCCGCTCTTAAAATTTCTGGGCCCCACTGATTTAAATGCATTAATGAGCTTCTATGCAGAATATGGTCGGAAGAATGGATTCCAAACGATTGAAAACTCAGTTTGCTTTGTCCAATCCACAAGAAAAGCGATTTCACCATTTGTGCCAACTACCGTGGGTTAAGCTTTCTTAATATCGCATATAATGTCCTGTCGAGTGTATTATGCGAAAGACGATGGGCTTCACCATCGATATCCAGATGTTTGGACCTTATCAGTGTGGCTTCAGTCCAGGCAAATCCACCATAGACCAGATATTTACGCTACGGCAAATCTTGGAGAAGACCTTAGAGAAAAAAATCGGCACACACCATCTTTTTGTCGTAATATTGTGGAAAAATTTCTCGAAATTCTTTACAAAAGAAATATGTATAGCTTGCACCAAAACAGCTGGTGAATTTTCAGATGCATTTTGGCGCTCAAAAATAATTTTATTTTCCTTTGATCCCGAAAAGTTTTGAAATTATAATAAAAAAAGTACAAATCTAAGAATTACGTATAGGCCATCCCGAAATCAATTGCATAAAAGTCCCAGAAAGCGAGTGGGATATTTTTTGCCATAAAGTGGACAAAAATAGGCAGAAAATGTATGACGTCACAAGGCTTCGCAGAGTGAAAATGCATCGTTCATGCAACAGCGTTGCATGGAATTTTTACTTGATGAGAATATGCGGTACGGTCACTGTTATAAAATAGAAATGAAGGATTTATACTTGGCACTTTGACAAAAGTAATGAAATAAGTGATCGCAGAGGTAGCAGTTTAAGAGGGGTTATATACCCACAAGTTTTTTTTTCAAAAAATGGTTTTGCATTGTTTCAAAAATATGTGGTGAAAATTTCAAGTTGATATCTCAAAAAATAACAAAGTTATAGCCTAGTAAGTGAACCGCCTTCTAGAGTGCGCAGAGTAGAGTGCGCTGGCCCTTATTTTCAAACGCGCTTTTCTCGAAACCTTGTTTTCAAAGTCGGTGACCAAGATTTCTCGAAACTCAGTGAACTGAATGTTTTGATTTTTTTTGCAGGCTTATTTTATTCATAATAATCTCGTACTTGTCATAGGATTTTTTTTCGTAGCTTCGTTCAGTAGTTATAGGCAAAATATTGACGAATTTTTTGTCGAAAATCGTTACTTTATATTCAGAAGTCCGCCATTTTCTGAAAAATCAATATTTTCAAAATCGGCTATGACAAATACAAGTATTATGTATCTAGTTTAGTAATATTTTTTATTTTTTTTAGCTCCAGATGAATTTAGGAGGAGCAATCTTGGTCACCGCATTTCACCTTTTTTTCAGAGAGCTCTACAAAAAATGCTGTATCTACCTTAATATCAATTTTTTCTTTTAATAAAAAAAAAACAAAACATACTCTTGAATGTGTATATTTTTAGGTATAAAAACCCTTATTTAAAATATTTTTCTTCCCTTAGGTTTCCTTAAAGAAATTCACAAACATGACCTTTTTTTCGGCCTCTGAGTATATAGTCCCCCTTAAGTCTTGATCCAATACATGAAAACATAAAACATCAAAAATAACTTATACATATAATACAACAAGTGTTCGAACTCGGCTTTAAATATTATTTTTTTTTTTTTTTTTGTTTTTTTGTTAAATTTCTGTCAGACTTTGAAGGCGTCAAAAATCATAAAAAAAAATTTTTTAAAAATTGATAACGCAGTTTTTTACTTCGTCTATCTTAACTTAATATCTAAAAAAAAACATTTTTCAAACATCTTTAAAAATTAGGTTTTCGCCGTCTTTTTTCGATTTGGAGCTAATGTGCGGCGTTGCATGGAATTATTACTCGATGACCATATACGGCACAGTAAATGTTATAAAACAGAAAGGAAGGATTTATACTTGGTCTTATGACAAAAGAAATAATAATAACAATAATCGGTTACTCTAAAAGCAAAAAAAAAAAACAAAAAAAAACAAAGCAAAAATAGTAAAAAAACAAATTATATTAATACATACAAGTACATACAACATACATACAAGTATTGGGACAAGTATTGGGACAATAATTTGGATGGTTAAAAAAGGATGAGAGCATGTATTTGGACTAAGATTAGATCCAAGAATAAGATAAGGGGTAGGAAACATATTTGGGTAAAGATTAGAGAATGAAATTAGTCAAGGATTAGGACAAAAACTCAGAAAAAGAATTAAAACGACAAGAATTGAGACAAGAATAAGGACAAAGACTTAGACACACCTAAAACACTTTTAGAACAAGATTGGGGAAAGGATAAGAGCAAAAAATGGGACAAGAATTTGAATACACTAAGAACATGATTTTGGACAAAGATTGTGAAAGAAGTGGGACAAGGATTAGGAAAGGGATTCAAACAAGATTAAGATCAAGAATTTGGACAAGAAGTAGGGCAATTATAAGGATACATGTGTATACGAATAAGAATAAGGACGAAGAACAAAGAAAAGATAGGGAAAAAATAAGGACAAGGACACGCTGCACAGTGCTTTGTCCCCATATAGTGAATCGGCAAAATTAGAGAAGTTATCACAGAAAAATGAAATTTGGTGTGCTGGTTCAAAATATGTTAATTAAGAAAAATTCGAAGTTTCGGCAAAATCGGTGCAAGGACATGACTACCTCCCATACATCTTTAAATTTAAAAGTTTAATTTTAGCTATAATTGTATATAGAATAAATCGAAAGTTGGTAACTATCTGTTAAAATATGTCTTTTAGCTTAGTGGTTAATTTTGTTTCATTCGGTGCAAGGACATGACTACCTCCCATATATAATTTTTCTCAAAAACTAAATTGCAACTACATTAGTGATCAGAATTCACTGAAAACTTATAAAACTATATTTTTGGGCTCTCTGGGAAATTTTGCTTCATTCGATACAAGTAAATGACCATCTCCAATATATCCTTTTTCTCATAAACTAAATTTTTGTTACATTTGTGATCAAAATGCAAATAATTTAATATTCTCTTTAAAAAGGGTCATAAATAAATTTGTTTCTAAATTTGCTCAACAAATAAGATAATTAATTTTAATTGTAATATATGATGTTTTCTTTCAAAATGTATTTCTCAATTTCTTTGAATTCATCATTTTTTTTATGTGTTTTGTAGACCTAAGTGACGATAGTTCCGGATCCAACATTAATAAGAAATGAGCCATTAAATCTCTATTTGTATTTTCTTTCGTCGTTTTTCTTGTATGGTATAATCGCAAAATGTACATAACAAGTCATATCGTCAGCTTAGTTTTACCACACACAACAACAAAGTGCAGTGTGTTCATGGAGTAAATGAGTTGAAACATAGGGAAATCAATGAAACGAAAAGCAAAACGGAAAACATGAATCAGCTGTTTACAAACAAATGTTGATTACTTGATACTTTTTACTGGATGTCGTTCGTTTACTTTTTGTGATATTTTTTACTGAGAGAGTAAAATCAGTCTTACTCTCCCATTAAAAGTTACTTGATATTTTTTACTCGAAAAGTTCTCAAACAGACCTACAGTCAATAAAATTGCACAAATTGCAAAAATTCAATTGAACATTGAACGTCGCTGGAGCCCTTTACTTGGAAAAAATTATATAATCATATTTTTGGTCTTTGTAAAACTAAAAAATATAGATGTTTTAAAAAAATACAAAATTTCAAATTTCCGGTTACAAATCTTCAATTTTTTTTTTACTAGTGGTTAGATTTGTTAACAAAGTATATAAATGAAAAATAAAAAATCGCCTACTTTTTATTTATATATTTTTTTAATTTTTTCAAAGTTTGCAAAACTTTAGGGTTTCCGCCAAAAAAAACAAAAAATATTCTTTAAATTTTTGGTAAGTTTTTGTCACTATTTAATAAAAATTATACACTACATCAAAGTTTGATTAATTTTTTATAGTAATAAACAAAAAAAATTGGATAAATTTCTTTTTTTTAAATTTTGGCAGTACCATAAACTTAGGTCTTTGCAACTTTTTCTGAAACTTAGGAAATGTGTCTTTAAAAATTCATATCATTTTTACATTTCCGGGTGAAAAATCTAAAACTTTTTTACATATTCTATTTAAGCTCTTTAAAATGTACTAAAATCACAAATAAAAAATTACCTACTCTTAAAAAAAAATTTTTTTTAGTCTATCAAACTTTTGCATTTTGGGAATTCCAAATAAAAAATCGCAAAAGTTTTCGGTGGCACAAACAACATTTTTATATAAAATATTTACAAAAGATTATTTTTGTTTTTTTGTTCCTATAGTTATAAACAAAACTGTTAAGTTTCAAAGCAATACAATAAAAAATGAAATTTTAAAAATTTGTTTTGTAACACAGTAAAAACCGTTTTTCCGTTCAACAGTTTTACCTCAAACGTTTTCTGACTTTAGCGCCCTCTACTGTTAACAAAAAGACGAGATGATAAATTCTATTTACGAATTTATTTAAGGTACTTTATTAGCTTTACAAAAATGTATAATACTTAAATATTCTAAGCACTTTATTTTATTTTAATTTTGCCTATGGGACAAAGCACTGTGCGCTGTAACGTCGAAATCATTATTTTTTTATTCAAAGTAAGTACTGTTTTCAAAAAGCACCCTTTAAATCATTTTTTTATATATTGAATTATGAAAAAGCTCAGTTGTACACACTTCAATTACTTTTTTTAAATAATTTAAGGTAAATTTGTTTTAAATATTTATAGTTCAGCTTTGGTTTACAAAAGCTAAGGGTAAAAACTGCTTGAATGAAATTAGAGTATAAGATTCTTCTGACACGGAATACAAATACAAATATCTTTTTTAAAATTAAATAAAATTAAAAAACTCAATTTCTTTTCATATATTAGAAATATTCAAAATTTGACCATGTTCAAAACAACCTATTGGAAAGCGCACTTTTTTATATTTATTAAATGGAAAAATTTTGAGAGAAATGAGAAAAATGAGAGAAATTTTTTTATTCACTAAAGGGAGAAAAAAAGGAATTTTTTGTCATTTCTCTTGGAAAATATTCGCAACTTTTCAAATTTGATTTGAAAAATTTTCAGATTTTGTGTGAATTTTTCTACAATTAAATCTACTCCTTATCTGTTTCTTAAATCTAGTCCAACTTTTTACCCAATAAATAAAACTCACTCAAAGTTTCTTTAACTGTTCTTACCATTTGTGTTCACTGGCGCATTGTAATCCTCATCGGTGGCCGTCATTAAATCGGGCACATCGCCACTCATATAATGACGCAGTACACAGGTTGAATGCGGTCCCGTGGTATGATTGTAAAATGTAAAATGCGACACACCCATGAGGGCGTAAAACTCCAAATACTCCATCAGATACAGAGCCTGATCATAGTTGAAGTGAAAAGGTTTGACGCAAATGGCAATTTTATCAGCAATCTGGTCACCCGTTGGCAGCGTCGAGTATGCCGTCGACGACGATATCACCGATGACGCAGAGGAAGAGTTTGACGTTGTAGAACGAATGCTGCCAGAGCGATTTGTAGCAAAATCCGGATCAAAGTCAGTGTTGCGTAGTTCCAGAAAGTTTCCGGGTGGAGCACGCAAACGCGATACAATGCTTACATATTGCGGCACATCGATTTCAGGAGCGCGTATGGGACAGAGCACAAAACAGGCGCTATACTTGAGATTCCAGTTTTCGCGTATGATCTGTAATGAGGTAGTTTTTCATCTTTAACACAATAATTCTCTGGCAAAATTGGCGAAATTTTAAAACAAATATTAATTAAAAGTGCTTAAAATATATCTTTAACAAAAACAAAAACAAACAAGAATAAAAACAAAAAAAACAAAAAAACAAAAAAACAAACTCTTACCTTAACTCTCGCCATCACTGTTGCGGACGAGGTTGTTCGCATTTGTCTCGACTCTGTGCCATTTCGTCCGTTGACATACCAAAAGCGACACCACACTCGCTCCGGGCCGCGTGTCTTTGTGGCACCGATGACGCGCACCAGTTTTGCGCCATCACGACGATCATAATAGGCGGAAAAGACGAAGAATTTAAAACGTGTTCCGTTGACAACCTGCCAGGAGCCATCAGTTGGCTGCATGCCAATCGGATAGTGTGGCAACGTCTCTTCGATTTTGTTTGGCAACACTTTGCCCCAAGGTATGATAGGCACACTGGCCGAACCACCGCCTCCACCAATGCCAGCACCAGCGCCAACAACATAGCCATTGGCAGCAGAATTTAACAAAATGCCTGCCTGGCCACGACCAGCATCGCCGGTTGAAGCATCTGTTTGAACAAAACGATGATGAAGTAGTAGAAGATGTGAACAAAAAAGAGGCACAAGAAAAAAAAAATAAGAAGCAGAAAAGAAAAAAGAGAAATTAAACCGACTTATAAATTAAAAGTAGTGGGCTTAAATGACCAACGGCTGTTGCTGGCCCAAAAGTGATTGCATTTTATCATTGCCGCTGCATCCGATGCACAGATGATTTCTTTGATGCAATTAAAAGTGTGACCAAAATTTTCAACTCAATATTATGGGATGTTTTTTTATTTATCCATTTTTTTATTTTTTTATTTTTTTTTTTTTCTTCTTTTCATCACATATTCTTATTGAATTTGGATTTTTTCAATTTTCTACTTACCTTGAATTTTTAATTTATTATCATGAAATTGTACAAAACCTAATTTATTATCACTCAATAGACTGTCATCCAAGACATCGTAGTCGTCCTGCAAAAAAATAAAAAAAAAAAATAAATTTTTTTTAAATAATCTATAAGTGAATAATTGAAAAAAAAAATTATGCGAAAAGTCAAGAATACATTTAAATAAGAAAGGAATTATCTGTTCGTTGCGAAGTTAAAATACTTCCATAGCCATGCTGAGGTTATTAAAACTCAAAATGTCTTATGTCCCAAATGGGTCTTATGATTTGGATGACGCCACTTTGAACGGGAGAATCTTGTAGTTTTTAACTACATTTTTCAAATTTCAAACCCAGAGTTCGTTTGAAAATACGAGATCAAAACAATACATTAAATTTTAACCCCAAAGGTCTCGGATCAATTATAATCATCAGACACACGTATTTGACAGAGTGTCCTTATTCAAAGATATCGGGGTATATTTCGAATCCAAACTTACTTTTAATGCCCACAGGACCTATATTATCTCCAAAACAAATTCAATACTCGATTTTGTCATAGGAAACTCTAAGGTATTCACAAATTCCATCACATTTAAATCCACGCTGGTTGGATCAGTTCTCGAATACGGGGAAATAATTTGGCACCCAATATATCAGAACGATATTGATCGGATCGAGAAAATATCAAAGAACTTTACAAGATTTCCGATTCGTCAGACTTTCTCGCAAAACAATATGCCATCGTATGAAGTGAGATGTTAATGGCTCGTCTTACAAAAGCTTTCTGTCAGATTCAATATATCGAGTGTTTTATTTTTTTCAAGGTATACTCAGTGATAAAACTGATTCACCCGAACTCTTAACGTGTATCCCATTTCATTCTCCTAAAATTAGATGACCTAATAGATAATCTTACTGCGTCAATGAACAAAGCTCTTGACACTGCGTGCCCGCTCAGAACACCAAAGGGCAAGAAAAAGCCACCCTGCGCGAAGTCAGCGCAGCATTCTCCAGGTTAGCGAAAGAGTCGAGTCGAATGGGTCTTGTAGTGAACGCAGATAAGACGAAATACCTAGTGTCAACAAATAAACAGTCCTAGCGTCTTGGAAACCACGTCACTGTTGACAACATCTCCTTCGAGGTTGTTAAGGACTTCGTCTACCTGGGATCCAGCGTAAACTCTTTCAACGATGTCAGTATTGAGATAAAGCGAAGGATAACTCTTGCCAACAGGTGTTACTTTGGGCTAAGTAGGCAATTGAGAAGCAGAGCCCTCTCTCGACGAACAAAACTCACGCTCTATAAGTCACTAATCATGCCCGTCCTATTATATGCAGCACAAACCTGGACGTTGAGCAGTTCTGATGAAAAGACTTTGGGAGCATTCGAGAGAAAGATCCTTCGTAAGATCTTCGGCCCAATCTGCGTCAATGGCGAGTACCGAATTCGATGGAACCACGAGCTGTACGCTGACATTGACATAGTTAAGCGTATTAAAATCGAGCGGCTCCGCTGGCTACGTCATGTTGAGCGAATGGAAAACGACGCTCCAGCGAAAAAAATATTCGATTCGGTTCCCGGTGGTGGTCAACGCAGAAGAGGACGCCCACATCTTCGTTGGAAGGATCAGGTGTTGGATAACCTGACTACACTTGGTGTTTCCAACTGGCGCCAACAAGCGTAAAACACAAATGGCTGGCGCAATTTCTTATACGAGGCCAAAACCGACCTTCAGTTGTAAGCTCCAGATAAGCAAGTAAAGTAAGTAAGATGGGACACTAAACTGGAAGAGCTCCGAAATAAGAGTAGAAAACTCTTCAATAAAGCAAAAGCTACTAGATCCACCGATGGGTGGACAATCTAGAAAATGACTCTAAAAGAATAAAAGAAAGAATTACGCAAAGCACAACGACAATCCTGGAGAACCTTCTGTGAAGAAATATCACAAACCTCTGAGGCGTCGAGACTTAGGAAAATTCTGGCATCTAGTCCTCCTAGCCCGAGTTTGATGAAAAAAGAAGTCGGAACCTGGATCGCCAACAGTGAAGAATCTCTCAATATCGTGGTATAAACACACTTCAAAGTAGGCTTGGATATTTTAGTTCACCACAAAGATCGCTCTTTTTAGTTCTAGCGTTTGTAGTGAACTAGTTCGTTTATTTAGTTATTTTTGTTCGTTCGTTCTTATTGTTTGTTGCATGTTTTACTTCGTTTTTTCTCGTAGTTCGTTAGTTCTTTTAGTTCGTTCGTTCTTTTATTTCGTAAGGTCTTTTAATTCGATTGGTCTTTTAGATCGTTTAGTTTACTCGCTCATGTCCAGGTATATAAAATGAAACAAACTTGGTATGAATATGTGATAGCTATTAAATCCAACATTTCTATTAGTATAGACACAAAAAGTCTCAAACCAAGTCTCAAACCAAGGACTCAAACCATAGCTTGGTAAATTTAGTTATTTTTGCTCTCGTTCGTTTTGTTCCTACTCGCTGAAAAATCAATTGAACTGAAATGAACTAAAAGAACAAGAAACACTGAACTAGTTCACATAGTTTAAGAGTGGGAATCGTTCAATTGAACTAGTTCGTTCATGAACTACCCAAGCCTACTTCAAAGATAGGGGATGCACCAACAAAAGAAGGGTGCAACGACCCGCTGTTGATAACTCCTTACATATAACCACACAATTGAAGCTAAAATGGACAGTAGAAAGCTTCAAACCGCTTCAGTCACCAGGACCTGACGGCATAGCCCCAAATGAAATTTAAAGACTTATCACTTATGCAATGGCTTATGATAATCTATCAAAGCTGCCTTGACCTGAATTACATCCCCAAACGTTGGCGACACGTGAAGGTAGTTCGGTCTCTGAACTTTTCTTCTAAAAACTCTCGAGAGACTAATAGATATTCACTGGAGACAAAAAATAGAAGTAAATCCATCTCACCACCACAACATGCCTATGCCAAAGACAAATCTGTCGAAACAGCTCTCGACTCTATAGTATCTATCATTGAAAAGACCCTTCATCAGAAGAAATACACAATAATAGCCTTCATTGATATAGAAGGTGCCTTTAACAACGTCATCGCAGAGGCTATCACTAATTCGCTGACGGAGTTTGGGGTGGATTCTGCGCTGATAGCACTTATAAATCAAATGCTAAAAGGCAGGACGATAAGCGCAATACTCGGAACAGCATCCACGCTAAGATCTGAACCAAGGGGAACTCCTCAGGGAGAAACGAGTGGGTGTAGGATGATAGCCTACGCTGATGACGTTGCTATTGTTATCTCAGGTAAATATATATCCACTCTTCTAGATATTATGCAAATTGTCTAAACACTCTCTTAAGCTGGGTTACCAGCTGTGAACTCAGCGTTAAAAAAAAAATAAATAACTGGCCATTTCAGCCCTTGAAAGGACTTTGACCTAGCTTCTTATAATCAATTGTGTGTTGTGCGTGTTATTAAGTTTGTACACAATTGACCGAGAACCGGACCTACAGGTTTAACGCCGACTCCAAACGTCGATGAACGGAATGTTCTTGTTCTCAAGAAGCTTAACATGGCATTTTGATTACTCTCTGAGGTTTGCCATTGTCTGCAGAGAGGTGGCGGCCGTACAGAAAAACTTTTTTAATTCAAATAATTTTCTGTCGTTGCTGGGGTTCGAACCCGGGTCTCCAGGTTCGTTGATATAGAGGCCACGCACTTTAACCAACTACCCCACGGACGTGAGCTCAGCGTTAATCCTGATAAAACTGAGTTAGTGGTCTTTACTAGACAACACAACTTTCCCACAATCAGTCCTCCAAAATTGGGAAATACAAGACTAAATTTGTCGGATCAAGCAAAATACCTGGGTCTCATCTTAGATAGAAAACTAAATTGGAAACCCAATCTGCTCTAGAGAACCAAAAAAGCCAATATAGTCCTATACTCATGCGAGAAAGCAGTGGATACAACCTAAGATGGGGATTACAACCTAAGATTACTCACTGGCTCTATACAGTTGTTATAAGGCCAATATTGTTATACGGTGCTATAGTTTGGTGACCCCCACTTAACAAACAAACAAACCTCAATATACTTCGCAAAGTTTAACGGTCAGCTGAGCTGTGCATCAGCGGAACACTGAGGACCACTCCAACGGACGCACTCAACATTATGCTTCACCTGACGCCACTATATATCCTAACAAAACAGATGGCTGCAAACACAGTAATCCATCTAGAAGCCACTTCCCAATGGAAAGGAGGTGCACTAGAACACTCTAACATAAGGAAACTTCTTCCACCAATACCTAAGGCCGTAGACTACATCACGCAAAAACTTCTATTCTACAAAAAGTTTCATGTATCAATTCCCTCCAGAAATTAATGGAAGCTTGGGAGTCCTCTACCAAACAATGCCACTGAAATCTACACGAATGGATCGAAATTAGATGCCAAAGTAGGGGGAGGACTCTACTCTGAATCACTAAACATCAACTTTGCCTTTAGACTCCCCGACCACTGCAGTGTCTTCCAAGCGGAAGTTAATGCGATACACGAAACCGATGAATTGGCTTCAAATGAATGATATTTGAGAGATATTTGTATTTTATCTGATAGTCAACCTGCTTTAAAAGCCCTGGAATGTATTGTTACAACATCTAAAACAGTCCTAAGCTGCCGCATATCTCTAAATGAGATGGCAGAGCAGCTCAATATATTTCTATGTTAGATCCTCAGACATAGAGACTTCTCAGGAAACTGTAAAGCAAACGAACTAGCTCGTAACGGTACTATCAAACCTTATCGACAGATTAGAAATAATCCCTTGAAAGTACCAACATTAGTTTGTCCACGGGTAGCACATGCCATACGACGCATCAAGTTTGGCCAACCCTGGACTTAAAACGCTCCAAGGAACTAATTTCTCTTAGAAGGGACCAAATAAATATTGGCATAGGCGTTCTAACAGGACATTGCCTAATTTGAAACCATGTACGAAGACTAAAAATCCTCCATAACAGCTGCCGAGACGAGGAGGAGGTAGAATCCACAAAACATCTTCTCTGCACATGCCAAGTGCTGGCCAGAAAACGACACCTATTCCTAGGTAACTGGTTCCACAGTGACCTAGATGAGCTCTCAAAATCTTCGGTCTACCGAATTCTCAGCTTTATAAATAGCTTCAATTGGTTCAGATAGAGTGGAATATAATTAACCCCTGTTACCACAACGGGCCTAGTTGGCCTAAGTGTGTCTCATAATTGACAGACGTCGCGAGCGTTTTTCTACGACTGAACAGGTCGATGAGTATTTCAAAAACCTAGTTTTGGAAGTACTAACTTCGGAGGTACCAACAAAACTGTTTCGTAAATTGATTCAAACTAATGCAAAAATGTATTGATCATTTTGAAGAAATCTTGGGGAAACCAATAAAAGTATTTTCAGTGATTAACCACGTTTTTTTCATTATTAGACGCAAGACTTTAAAGGCAACCTGCATATTAAGCCTTTATAAAACTGCCAATCTCTAAAAGTCAGACGATTTGGAGATAAAAGAACGAGCGTCAAGTGACAAAGAAGCGTACCTTAACAACATCGCTAGTGAGGCCGTATCAGCTACATAAAGAAACAACCTGAGAAGCGTATACGCCGCAATCAACAAACTAGCGAATGTCAAACCGCATATTCCACCATTGAAAAACTTTAATGGCAGCACACTAACCACAGTAGATGAGCAGCTGAATGAATGGAGAAGACACTACGAATGCCCTACGTAACACTCCTGAGGAAGAAGAATACAATGATCCCAATGACACTCGGCGACACAACTCTAACAGTGTAGGGAAACATAAATTTGGGGAATTTATGCCTTACAGTTCCCAGTAAACCACCGCTGCACAAAGGGCCCCGAAAAACACGAACCCGCCCTGCAACCCCTTTACCGCACCTGGACAAGAACCTGCGAACCGCCCCTGTCCATAAACACGCAGCTGGGCGACCCGCAATCAAATAACAACAAAGCATAAAGCGAGCCTGTAGCCTGATCAAAACAGCACAACAACAACAAACGAAGATATGCTTGTGACTCGCAAACAAACAATAACAACATATACAGCAAGCCAGTGGCCTGATCAATTGGCACAACAACAAAATAATATAACGAAGTCACAAGCAAAACACAAACAACATCCATTCTATGCACCCACACGTGGCAATAACAAAACACATAGGGGTCATTAAACAACGACTATGACAACAATAACATGCAAGATGGAAATTGGCGACACAAACAAGGTCCCGTTACCCTTTTTGGGGATAAAAGGAGTCAGCAAACCAACAGTGGGTCTTTTGAAATCAACACGCGAACAACGCACATCGGTGAGTTAAGTGAACAAGTAACAGAGTGAACAAGTGACCGAGGGAATAAGTGACAAAGTGAACAAGTGTACAAGTGACGAAGCACGAGTGACTAAAGGCAGTAGTGGAACAGTGTTTCTTGTCTGCCCGAGTGGTTTCATATCGGACGGCCGGTCATAAAACATACCAGTGGCATCACGAAAGTTGTTTTTTCTGTCGACCCGAGTGGTTTCATACCGGACGGTCTGCTCTAAAAGCATTCAAGCCGATTGCCCACTAGGTTCAGACCATATTTTTTGTACAAGGATAACGACCAGGCTTACACCTAGCCCGAGTGGTTCTATACCGGACGGCCCATCGTAAATACTCAGAGGACACACAAACGAACGGAATTCACGGATCCTACTTCAAAGAACTTCGAGGCAAATCAGGAGCAACGGAGATTATTAGCAAATGAATAAAAAAATGTGAAATGATTTTTTCTTTTGTGAAAGCGAACATTTGAAATAAAGACTTAAATAGTGAAGTTGAATGAACCCTTGTATTTATAATTTAAAAACTACGGAAATAAATTTTTTGTACGAACCCCGGCTATCCGGCGAGCTAACCCCGGCTATAAAGTTTGTTACAACAGGTACATCACGACAGAGCCCCCAAAGATTGCAGAGATCAACTCAGCGATATGCAAGCTTAAAAACAACAAAGCGGTCAGAACTGATGGTATTCCATCCGAATTGTTGAAATCTGACATAGAAGAAATCGCCCCAGGTTTACGTCCGCTATTCCTAGAAATCTGGATGACGAACAGAATATCCAGTGAGTGGAAAGAGGGAATAATTATATCCATCCCGAAGAAAGGCCACCTGAGACGATGCAAAAACTGGAGCGGCATTACGGCTCTAAATGCTGTTGTCGCAAAGGTTGTCGCTTTTGCCATTCCGGATAGAACACAATGGTCAAAGCGATCCTGCGTCGACCACATAAACGCACTAAGAATAATATTTGAACAATCAACTGAGTGAAGATCTCTATTGTATATGCTGTACGTTGATTTTGAACTTGCTTTTGACACAACCACCAGACGCGCAATTTGTTCCGCTCTCAGAAATGTGGGCACGCCGAATAAGATCATCAATCTTATTCGAGAGCTTTATGAAGATGCTGAGTGTAGCGTGCTCTTCAAAGGAAAAAAAGAGCAAAAAGTCACCATCCAAAGAGGAGACCTCTTCTTTTTACAGTAGTACTTGACAGCGTCCTTATGAAAACAAATTTCGACGCTCCCGGTGGTATTCAATGGCGGCCACACCAAAAACTTAGCGTCCTCGACTAGGCTGACGACATTTGCTTTTTGGCTCACAGTCTGTCAGATATTAATGTCAAACTTAAATCTCTCGTCAAAAATGTTAAGCAGGTAGGACTAAGAGTCAACTTAAGAAGCTTATGCATGTAGAAACCCCAAGCCAAGATCCCCTGTCAGTGGCCATTGATGTTAAAGCACAGGTAACCATTAAGGATGCCGATTAGTTCAGCTATTTGGGTAGCGTGCTCGCCAAAGATGGCGGTGCGAGGCCGATGTAAATTCGCTCATCAACGAGGCCCGATACGCCTTTCACAAAATCAATCGCATCTGGACAGAGCGTAACATAAGCAAGAAAACCAAATTACGTATTTTCAACAACAGCATCAAGCCTGTACCACATGGTTCTCCAATAGGAACTTGACAACTTTGAATTAAATTTCTGAACACACCCTTTCACTAATCATCGAACTGTCACTGTCAATTTATTCAGTAAACTCAACATTTTCATCATGGGAAAGTACACAAATGAACAACGTCTGCGAATTGATGATGCGCCAAGATGATGAATTTCATCGCAAAATCATCTTCAGTGACGAAGCTCATTTTTGGCTCAATGGGTTGGTCAATAAGCAAAATATGCGTTATTGGTCGGGTGAAAATCCACATGTGCTTCATGAGTCACCACTTCATCCACAAAACATAACTGTTTGGTTCGGTTTGCATGCGGGCGGCGTCATTGGACCATATTTTTTCGTCGACGATAACGATCGCAACGTTACTGTGAATGGCCATCGTTATCGCGCCATGATTACCGATTATTTTTGGCCCGAATTGGATGATATGGACTTGCATGACATGTGGTTCCAACAGGACGGTGCAACAAGCTACGTTACAATCAATTTATTGAAGACTAAGTTTGATGAGCGTGTTATCTCAAGAAACGGGGAGTAAACCGATTGGCCGCCTCGTTCGTGCGATTTAACACCTCTAGACTATTTTCTTTGGGGCTACGTCAAGTCATTAGTCTATGCCAACCAGCCGACGATGTTGGAAGAGATTAGAGCAGTGGTGATCAATACACACTTCAAACAACAACAAAGAGAGCTTTCCGAGTGCAGAGCTTTACACTGAAACAAGAAGTTGTTAAAAGCTCTCACAACATTTGGTGCAAAGAACTATTGTCAAGTGTTGGATTTTTGATATCTTCATTTCTTTTTTATTTTTGTGTTTGTTTTTCGCTATTTTAACATAGAAAACATCATGCAAAAATGTATTAATGCTTTCCCTGAAACATTGCAATATATTTACGCATATTCATAAATAAAACAGCAAGCTACACCCTCACTACTCAAAGCATAATGACTTGAAATAAAGCACAACAGAAAAAACAAACTTTTACGCAGTGTACAAACACAGCGAGCCGATTGTTACTTCGTGTGCAAAATCTCAACAACTCACGATGCCCGCGGGCTATGGGAAACCATGTACTGAGCACCACTGGATTAAAGCCAACATTGAACGCGAAGTAGCGGCCTTTTCGGCCGAAATGTGTGCCCGAGTCATCAAAAACTGGGTCCAACAAATCGACCCTGCATACGTACCCGCGGTGGCCCTATGTATGGAGTCAATTTCCATTCATAAATGTTTTGATTGAACTTTAAGCCGATAATAAGTTTTTGATATATCCCAAATGGTTTGCGTTAAATTTAAAAAAAAGTTGCCAATTCCTTAATAGAAAACCCTTTACTACATACATGCGAAAATTGGAAGGTCACTGATAGCATCTGCAACAAGCTACAAGTCTTCGTAAGCAAGTGACTGCGCATTATTCACTGGATCTTTTGGCCAAAAACCATAACAAATGCAGAGCTGTTAACCATATCTAAAGGGTGTTTTTTTTAGGGGTTTGTTTTTCGAATAGAGATAAAACTGGCATTTTGTGGTCAAATCTGGCAACTCTAATGTCATTTATGTTCAGTTTGGTTTGCCATTTCATCATGAACAGGTTGACAAAAGAACAACGCTTGCAAATCGTGCAAATTTATTTCGAAAATAATGGTTCAGTTCGCGAAGTTTACCGCAAGCTCCGTCCATTTTATGGTCGACATAATCGTCCATCAGAGCAATTAATTCGGTTAACCATGGGTCGTTGTCGCACTACGTTTACTCTATGTGATAATACGCATCCGCAGAGACGTCGAACAGTGCGCACCGAAGAAACAATTGCCGCTGTAGAGCAAAATGTTGAAGAGGACCCGAATGAATCGATTCGCCACCGTGCACAGCAATTGGAGCTTTGTCCATCAACTTTATGGAAGATTTTGCGCAAAGATCTTGGCTTGTGACCTTACAAGATCCAGCTTGTGCAAGAATTAAAGCCGCGAAACCATGCAATGCGTCGTGATTTTGGTGTATGGGCCGAAAATGAGATTGATCTCGATGCTGATTTTCATCGCAAAATTTTGTTCAGTGATGAGGCTCATTTTTGGTTGAATGGCTACGGTAACAAGCAAAATTGCCGCATTTGGAGTTACATTACATCCACAAAAACTGACTGTTTGGTGTGCTCTATGGGCTGGTGGAGTCATTGGGACATACTTCTTCCGAAATAATGCTGGAGAGTCAGTTACCGTTAATGGAGACCGGTATAGAGCCATGATAACCGACTATTTTGTTCCCGAATTGGATGGCATGAATGTGGATGAGTTGTGGTTCCAACAAGACGGCGCTATATGACACACAGCGCACGTCACAATCGATTTATTGAAGGAAACATTCGATGAGCGCATAATTTCGCGGAATGGACCTGTCAATTGGCCACCAAGATCGTGTGATTTGACACCATTGGATTATTTTCTTTGGGGATATGTGAAGTCGCTCGTCTACGCCAACAAACCAGAAACGTTAGGGGACTTGGAGGCCAACATTCGTGGCGTTATTGCCGACATACGGCCCATATGCTCGAAAAAGTGGTTGAAAATTGGACCAGTAGAATTGGCTTTATTCGAGCCAGCCGCGGCGGCCACATGCCCGAAATCATATTTAAGCATTAATGGCATAAAATTATCCTTCCAATAAAGCCAAATTGATGGACATCAAAACGATTTTCTTGTGTTTTATTTCAATTCGAAGTTCTATACCTCTAAAAAAAACACCCTATACGTGCAAACCAATAATCGTGGTAATCAAAAATTGCAAATGGCGGTGGATCGGTCAGACTCTACTTAAGGTCTACAACGACATTGCAAAGATGCCTTTGGATGGCGCCCACGCATGACATGGATCCGCTCTACACAGGCTGAATACCAACCCCGATGGAACTGGCAGGAATTCGCAGAATTGTTCAAGATCGATCACGTTGGGCTGAGTTTATCCCCTATGCTCTGATTAAGGGCGATATCCTTAAAATAATAATTTGTAAATTATAATAGCTGCGTTCGATTCGCCAGCCTATACTCAATTCATGTCGCTTATTTCAAAATTTGTATGGGAAAACAACAACAAAGTCTACAGCTAGTTGAGTATAGAGTAGGTCAATTATCAGTTGAGTTGAGTAAAGTTGCGTTGCCAGTTTCTTATTTTTTAGTTGGTTTGTGTACGGAATAAGATAAAAGTAATAGATTCTGTCAAAATGTAATGTGAGTACAAAAACAAAATTAATTTATTGGCAGACTTTACGTGATCTGTAAAAACAAAAGTGTTGCCAACTATGCAGTAAGTAACAGCTAAGTGAGTAACCGTTTTTTTCGTAGTTGAGTTGAGCAGTGGCGAATCGAACGCAGCTAATACTGTTTTTATCAAGGAATAAAAACAAAATAACTCAAAGGGGTTTATTAATATTTTTCTATCTGAAAGCTCAAATGAAACATTATTAAATCATTTTAAAATTTCTGTTTGTTTAAGAAATATATTTGTGACATCTGTGGTCATTCTTTATGCGCATTCCATTCAAATACTTTAAATTGAACAAAATTAAATAAAATAGGATTAAGCAAGCATTCGCATAAGATACGCCTCCAACTGCCGCCAGCCTTAGCTTTCAACCCAGTTCAATGCGGAAACCTATGCTAGCGAGCCCTGTGCTTAATATATGCAAATCCTTAACAAAAAATAACAGCATTAAAAATGGAAAATCGTAAAGGAGCAGATAGAGATTTTTTTACCAACTTTTGTTTTCCCACCAAAAACAAAGCAAACAAAAGACGAAAAAAAAGTATGGAAGGCTTGCATTTTCTCCGCAACGTGATGGTAACAACGTTTCATTTTCATAACAATATCTCTGCGCTTTGCTATTTGCGATTTATGCATGAAAAATTTTAAGCATTTCTGTTGGAATTTTAAGCTTGACTTTTTTTCATCTGCTATGCAGTGCGTTTATATATAGATATATATATGTATATATAGCTTACCTTAACATTATCATAATCCGGCATTGAATCACCCAAACGGCTGCCTTGATTTCCATGGCGCAGCACAATCATGCCGCCATGCGTTTTTTCATCGATCATAAAGAGCTGCAAGAGAGAGAAGGAAATGAAAATTAAAATGAAAATGTATAAAAAAGAGAGATGCAAGTAAATTTTAAGCTGTTGTGGCTGAGATTAAAAGTTAGGGTTTCGAAGCTTAAGCGACCAGGGCGAAGGACCTCAATGCATTTGTAATTTTAACTATACAAAAGGATTTAATTATAAACAGCTTGGCAGATACGGGAAAATGTTTATTCGCTAGTCTTTTGAGCATTCACTCAGTTTTGCAATGTTAATTTTATTTTCGACATACATACATAATGGTGATGATGGTAAAGGCGGAGAAATTGCCTTTTAATGAAGTTTATTTAAGATTTTATTTAAATTTGTTATTTACACTTAAAATGCACATCTCTAAGTTAAAAGCGCTAGTTGAACTTTAATTCCTTAATTTCCTAATTTTGGCGTGTTTCTTTACAAGGCATAACAAAATATATTTCTTTTATATAACATATCATGGTAGAATAACAAGCTCAGCTTCTCTTACAACATGACGGAAATTTTTGTTGTTCCAATTATTGTCATTTGTTTGAATGATTAACCATTAAAGCCGCCATTGCCACAATGGGTATAATTACCACATTCTCTGGCCGAAACCTTCATTTTAAAGTTTTTTAAAAGACAACACTTACGTTTTTACAAAGTAAAAACACAAAATATCATATACTATCTGACCCGGCATACTTTTTTTTGCTCAAAATGAATATTCGATGTATCTATTTATTTTCCAAGAGATGGCGGTGTGGTATATGTGCGTTAATCGCGTTAACTGAAAAGTAATAATGCTTAAAAATGTCGAAATGTTAATTTTTGCCTAAAATTATGTAAAATTTAATAATTCACGTAGAAAACAAAAAAAAAAAAAATGTTCGCCGCCCTTTTGATTATTTTTTTTTAATGTTTTAATTTTTTTTTTATATTTTTTAACATTAACTATGTATAAATACTCTTTCTATGGTGCATATTATATGTGTATACATTTTTGTCTTGATCGGTTCAGTAGTTCTTGAGTTTTGCGGTTCTACCTTTCGTATAAACTGAAGTTATCCATTAAAGCCCTGTATTGTGTATTCTCTAATGTAGCTATGTTGTGGCCACGCCCATTTCTAAGACAGTTGCCAACAGTAGTCAAGCGAACAAAATTGCCAAATTTTTGTATAGTGTGACCAAAACCGTCTGAAATACAGCATTTTTTTAAATTAGGGGCGATAAATCTCGTATACGAAAAAATCTATTGCCAAAATATCGGCTTAGCCAGCCCAACAGTTTTGGTGTCTTAAACTATCAGACAGATTTTGCTTTGATTTTATTATATGTATGTTGTAGGTGCATCAATAACGTCCGTAGGCCGAGAGAATCTTGGTTCAAATCCTATTTGATACAGAATATTTGGACAAATATTCCATATGTCACCTCTCTACAGACAGTGTCAAGATTTTTCGCAGCAGTTCTACTTTGCAGTTTTGTTTTATTAACTACTACCTCCGCGTCCTGAAGACGTCATAATTTATTATTTTATTTTTGTCCGAAGGCCAAGAAGAAATACTTATAGCAATTATCGTGTCGCATATACTCGCCCAGTAATAATTCAATGCAACGACGTAGCATAATTGATGCATTTTCGATCACCTAGCGATTTTCTGCGTGGCCGTATATATCTTTTTTTGTCCTAAGGCTATGATCCAGTCTTTACTGACGCATGATTTTTTTTTACCGTTGCACCTGTGGAAAGCATGTTAAATTTCATGTATCAAATTTATGGTTCGCTGCTTAGGCAACTTCCTCCCCGTCGTAAGGACGTCTTTAATTTTTATTTATTTATATCATAAAGTCAAATAATTAACCCTTTACTGTCGTGTCTTAACTTTTATCATAACATCTATACTCATTGAGTAACAATTTTATGCAACGCCGATGAATCTTAGAAAAATGTCTTTTTCAACTTTTTTTGAAATTCACGAGGTAAAACGTAACGTTGTCACGTCAAAAATAACAACGAAAGCACACATAAAACAACTTGTTATATAAACATTTCATTTTTACACCTATCAACTAATGCGCACATACTTTTCCAACTTAAGACAATATTAGATATTCTGCTATTGCTGGTTAGCTAATATGGATTAATTACTTTCATCAAATAAGCATAGCCATTATTTTGTCGTTGCAACGTTTTGATAAGTGCAACGTTTTATCAAAACATCAACCTTTCTAATGTGAGCTTAGCAACACTGCTAGTAAAAGCTTTTTATTAGCTGCTTGATAAGAGATGGCAGCACCGCTGCTACTGTTGTGGCAGCCCTGTTCGCCACCTGTCAACTGTTCTACTGCTAACAACTAATTCGCATCATTGCCATTATTTGACATTCCTTTATATTCTGACTATTCTTTTGTTTTATTCTTTGAAATGTATATTGTAACTTAAATTGAGCGAGTTAATAAATTGAAGTAAACTAAATATTAGATATTAACACTAAACTGTTTAGCAGCACTGAGTCTGAGTCGAAAATATCAGCAGCATTTGTCTCATTTACTCTTTCGTGTTTTCGTATAAAGACGAAGTCTTGCTTAACTCGCAAGGGCACTACGTGATCGACATAGATTTATATTTATTTAAATTTGCTCATTAGAGTGGGTCGAAAAAAAAAGTTTGAAAAAACCACCCCCTATTTCAAAGCTGACCTCTTTTTGGACCATCGGAATGGTTGCATGAATGAAAGCATTGTGCCAAATGTTTGAACCATTATAACTTCTTTGTTTTTAAAGTTATTGAATAATTTTTTGGACAAAATGTAAACAAATTCTTAGAACTTTAATTTTATGAGAAAAAAAAACAATTTTAGGGGGGGGGGGGGGGGGTGGGGGTAAATCGGGCAAACGAGGCTTACTAGTCAAATATGGACTTGGAAGTAAAAATGTTCTGAAAAGAAAATGTAGTACTCGTAAAGCATTTTTAAATGACATATTATTTTTTAAGATCGGATATGTTATGCTCAAGTTATAGAAAAAAAAAAGTTATCGGTCTAAGTATTAATGCTGAGAAAACCGATCTGGTGCTGTTTACAAAATGATAAAAGATACCGCCGTGGACACCGCCAAACATAAATAACATACACCTCAGCCCGAAAACTCACACAAAATACCTAGGGGTAGTCTTAGACAGTAAGCTGACATGGAGACTCAATGTAAACGAGAGAGTGAAAAAGGCCAATAATGCTCTATACGCATCCAAGAAGATGCTAGGCAGTACCTGGGGCCTCTCACCCTCTCTGATGCATTGGATCTACATATCGGTAGTTCGTCCCATTCTACTCCATGGAATCATAGTGTGGTGGCCGGCAGTAAACAAATCAACATACCTCAAAACGTTGGAGAAATCCCAACGACAGGCAGCGATCTGTATAACGGGGGTGTTGAAGACAACTCCAACTAAGGCCCTAGAAACCATTCTAAGTATGGACCCCCTGGACATACACGCTAAACTAATAGCCGGAAAAACGGCACAAAGCCTTATAGCGGCTGATAACATACAGAATCAGAACTTCGGACACTGTACAATCTTTAAAGATTTGTCCAGTCTCACGGACTATATGATGCCCCGCATAACCACCAGATCAAGAGTACCAACTCTCGTAGGACCGAACGACTGGTGCAATGGAATTAAACAAGCACAGAGGACAGTAAACATATTTACTGACGGCTCAAAAATGCGCACAGGGGTGGGAGCGGCAGTGTACTGTGCAGAGCCCGACATACGGCAGCCGTACAAACTGCCGGACCACTGCAGCATCTTCCAAGCAGAGGTATTTGCTATAAGGAAGGCCGCAGAATTAGCCATGAGTTCTGATACCATCAAGTGCAGAAATGCCCAGGCAAGCAGGGAAGCACTAGACGCTCTGTTCGACAGAAAGGAAGGGCGTATCTACTGGGTTCCAAGCCACCAGGGCATCGAAGGCAACGAGATGGCAGACGAACTAGCAAAGGAGGGTGCCGGGCTGGGAGCAGAGCTCACTGAGCATATACCGATCCCACTACAAGAACTATACAGCAACCTAGAAAAACGATCCGCACTAACAGCGAGTCGCAGGTGGAAAGACACGGCATCCTGCAAAATTGCCAGAACCATGTGCGAGGCACGCTGCGGAAAACGAACTACATACATCCTCGCACACCCACGGAGTATCTGCAGAACACTAGGTATTCTTACTGGAAGATGGACATCACCATGGATGAAAGCTGCAGGAAGTGCATGGAACCAGGCACCGTAGAGACCCTGGAACACCTACTATGCACATGCCCCGCTATACTCAGATCAAGACATAAACTCTTAGGCTCTCCGACGTTCTCGTCACTAAAAGAAGTAGCCAAAACCCCTCTTGAATGCCTTCTAAAATTCGTGAACACGACGCAAATCTTTAATAAATTCTCCTGACCCACTCAGCCTCCACCTAACCGGTACCACTAAGGACATGTATGGTCTGTGTGAGACTTCTCCGAGAGGCGACCGGTCTAACCTAACCTAACCTATAGAAAAAAGACCATTTCGGCTGTTTTTCCCATGGTCCAAAAAAATTTTTTTTTTAATTTGGAATCCATTCGAGTCGGCTTTGAAATAGGGGGTGGTTTTTTCAAACTTTTTTTTTTGTATGTAGGCCGACCCACTCTAATGCTCATGTTAACATATTTTTTTATCTTAAATATTTTACTGTAGGGAATTTAATCAAAAAGTAAATAGATTCTGCCTATTTTAAAATTTACATTGTTGTTGCTTTATTAGCTCATTTTTTCCGATCATGCCCAAGAATGATAGAAACAATATCCGATTCATGCCTATAAGCAAAGCGTAATCAAAAGAGCTTTTAACAGCAACGCAATGAAAAAGAAAGTAAAAGCTTTATTCTGTTTTCTGCTTAGTAATTTTTTGAATGGTATTTAATCTTTAATTTTAATAACTTTTAAAAAATAAAGTATGCAATAGCCTAAGTTAAAAACAATGCTTTAAATTAGTGAAAAAATTATTGAAATCGGTTCAGTAGTTCTTAAGTTTACCCCACTCGAAGATACGTCTTTAGCCTTTTATATAATAGTTTAGATTAATAATTGTGTTTTTTTTATAACGGTGTATTACGCTAAGCTCTAAGCTTTTCATCTTGAGAGTACTCTCTAATGTTTAGTTTGTCGTTGTTAATCAGCAGGTGCACATCAGAGATTATATATAATATTATTAATTTATATTTACAATTAAAAAACAAAAATCGATAGAGTGAAACCTTCAAAATCAAGACCGTTTCGCTGAAGAATGTGTTTTTAAAAAAAGTGTTTAAAAACATTAAAATAATTGTTAAGAGAGTTATTTAAAAGAACAAAAACATGAAAAAAGTGTTTGGCTTGTCCAACCATGGCCCAATCATCGTTCCTATATAAACATCTTGTAACAAACGAACCAGCTCCCCAAGTACTTTGAAATTATAATTCAAATTAATTATATCCCCGTTATTTTTACTGAAATGACCTTGAACCTACCTTAAAAATGCTGTTATAAACCACGTATATACAACTTTTCCGTTGTATATACTGGATTATTCTCAATATGACCTTGAAATGACTTTGATCTTGACCTGAAAGAGCTATGTAGACCTCAAATTTGAGTTCAGGGCATTAAATTACTTAGAAAAAATATGGTCTGGTCAAATAGGCAAACACTTTTTTTTATAAGCCGTGTAATTATTGAAAAATATCCGTGGCGGCCAATGACTGCCACAGTACACAACGTATTGATTCATTCAAAGCAAATAATGGAAAATACTGTGTTTCCAGTGAGAGTTTTTGGTGGAGATGTTTGCGGAATCTTATGCAACGAAACTAAAAATACGTTACATGTAATTGTATGGTGTTATGGCAAAAATATTACAGGCCAGTAAAGATTAGTCCTTAGTCCTCATGACAAAAATAAACAAAAGATTCAAGACGTCATGAGACCGCGAAGAGAGCCGCAACAAGATCGAAAATGCAACAACATGGAATTATTACTCGATGAGTGTACGTGGTTATTAATCAGAAATGAAGGACTTAAACTTGACCTTATGACACATATAAAAAAATAAACTATGTCGTTGCCAGTTGGCTTAGATATCAACAAAAATTAACTTATGCAACAAAAATGCAATATTGTTGCATGGAATTATTACTCGATGTCTAGGGGTGCTTTAATAAATTTATTTTACGATAGCAAAGATTGGCTCTTGGGCCTCATGATGAAAACAAAACAAAAAATTTTAAGCCACGACACAACAGATCCAACCGCTAAAAACAGTGCAAGAACAAAAAAGAAATGCAAGAACAAACAAAAACCGTTGCATGGAATTATAACTTGGTGACTACTGACGTTTCGGTTTGATTGAAATTGATTGAACGACAGTAAAGTTGAGGTTTTCTGCCATAAGATAAAAATAAAAAAACTTAGTCGCTTAAAGTAACCTTAATGCACCATCGTTGCATGGATATATATAAAATCTAAAGTAGAAGCAAGATCAAAAGCAAAAGGAAAAGCAAAAGCTAAAGCAAAAACAAAGGGAAAAAACAAAAACAAAGTATTAGTTATTAGAAGAATTTGGATATGGATTTTGTCGAGAATTAGAAAAAGGATGAGGGCAAGTGTTTGGGCAAAGAGTAGGCCCAGGAAAAACATAAGAAATAAGACGAAGAATTGAGAAAAGATAAGAGCATGGGATTTGATAAGATTAGGAAAGGGATTTAAACAAGTATTGGGAAAAGGACTAGTACAAGGATTAAGACAAAGATTTAAGCACACTTAAAACAATTTAGGACAAGATTGTGAAAAGTATATAAGGACAAGGATTGGGACAAGGATTTAGACAAACAAAGGACAAGATTTGGGACAAAGAGTGGGCAAAGAATTGAGACAAAGATTAGAAATGGAATTCGACAAGTAATAGGATGATTTAAGAACAAAAATAGGAATAAGGATTAGGATAATGACAGATTTGGGAAAAATGGAGGACGATCCTCACAAGTCAACGCGTGAGGGTCAAGGGGGCGATCTTCACATGGCAACGTGTCTGACTGCCTCAACCTGGTGAGGCCAGCATTATCCATGTCGAACTCGTCTCAAGTCGACTCAAACCTCTGCGTGGTGTCCTCTAGAAACGGCAAACTGGCAACCGTTAGTTTGACGGCTAATCTGAGCGGCGGGCTTCCCCTGCCTTTAAAGGGTTGTGCGTTGGGTTTGATGCCCACCACGTAAAAACAAATTTCAATGAAATGAAAAAGAAATAAGATAAAAATGATCCCCAGATCTGATGACGACTACCGCAAACGAAAAACTGACAATGATTTACGGATATGCACCTGGAACGTCCGAACCCTTAATTGGGATGGTGCCTCTATCCAACTGATAGATATCTTAGAAAGATACAAAGCTGATATCACTGCAATCCAAGAAATGCGATGGAAGGGACAGGGTTGCTCACGGCAAGCATCCTGTGATATCTACTACAGCGGACATGCGGAGAAGCACGAATTTGGATGCGGATTCGTGGTTAGCAAAAGACTACGACATCATGTTCTGCGATTTACACCTGTGAACGAACGACTTGCCATAATCCGTGTCAAGGCAAGATTTTTCAACATAAGCCTGATTTGTGCGCACGCTCCGACAGAAGACAAAGACGATGAGACCAAAGACAGCTTCTACGAGCGCCTTGAAGATGCCTATGAGCGCAGCCCCCGCCACGACATAAAAATCGTGCTTGGTGACTTCAACGCCAAGGTGGGAAAAGAAAATATCTTTGGTCCAACAATCGGAAAGTTCCGCCTCCACTACAATACCTCCGATAACGGAATGAGGCTGATTGACTTTGCCGCAGCGCGAAACATGGTCGTTAGTAGCACTAGATTCAAGCATCTCAATATTCATAAAGCAACTTGGCTGTCTCCTGATCAAAAGACGCGCAATCAAATTGATCACGTTTTGATTGACGGAAGGCACTCTTCCAGTGTTTTAGATGTACGCACGATCCGTGGTGCCAATATAGACTCGGATCATTATCTTGTCGCAGCCAAGATCCGTACACGCCTGTGCGCAACCAAGAATGTGCGCAATCCAGCACAGAGAAAGCTAGACGTCGAAAAGCTGCAATCAAAGCAAACAGCCGAAGACTTCGCTACTCGACTCTCACTCCTGCTTCAAGAAAGCACTCCTCCGATCGACGATATATGCGCGCAGTGGAATCATATTTCCCACTCTATGCGTACGGCTGCCGAAGAGGTGATTGGCTATCACCGCCCTCGCCGAAACCAGTGGCACGACCAAGAGTGTCGCGACGCCACTGCAGAAAAAGACGCCGCCTAAAAAGCCACCCTGCAGTCGGTTGTAACGCGTGCTGCTAAGGAGCGATACAAAGAGAAGAGGAGGGAAGAGAGACGCATTTTCAGGCGAAAGAAAAGGGAAGCGGAAATGCGTGAGTGCGAGAAAATTGAGATGCATGGTGACAGGAATGAGGTCCGAAAATTTTTCGAAAAAATAAGACCCCTGGCCGATGGTTTCAAGACCGGGGCCTCTTCCTGCAAGGATGAAAATGGGAATCTAGTGACAGATATCCAGAGTACACTGATGATGTGGATGGAACACTTCTCTAGGCTTCTGAATGGCGACGACGACAACAATCCCGCCAAAAGAGATGATATTCCGGAATCCCCAATTTTGGACGACAGCGTTGAAGTTCCGCTGCCCGACCATAGTGAAGTCTTGAAAGCTATATCTCGGCTTAAAAACAACAAAGCCGCAGGAGCCGATGGCTTACTCTTCAAGATAGGAGCTCTTCAAGAATGGAGGCGAGGCTCTATTTAAATGCATTCATGAGCTTCTATGCAGAATATGGTCGGAAGAATGCATTCCAAACGATTGGAACCTCAGTGTGCTCTGCCCAATCCACAAGAAAGGCGATCCCACAATTTGCGCCAACTACCGTGGGATAAGCCTTTTGAATATCGCATATAAGGTCCTGTCGAGCGTACTATGTGAAAGACTGAAGCCCATCGTAAACCAGCTGATTGGACCTTATCAGTGTGGCTTCAGACCTGGCAAATCCACCATAGACCAGATATTAACGCTACGACAAATCTTTGAGAAGACCCTAGAAAAACAAATCGACACACACCATCTTTTTGTCGATTACAAAGCCGCCTTCGACAGTCCAATAAGGAATCATCTATATTCCACCATGTCTAAATTTGGTATTCCTGCAAAGCTCATCCGCCTTTGAAGAATGACACTGAGCAACACCAGCAGCACAGTTAAAATCGGGAAGGACCTCACTCCTCCATTCGATACCAAACAAGGTTCAAGACAAGATGATTCCTTATCGTGCGACTTTTTCAACCTAATGATGGAGAAGATCATCCGAGCTGCTGATTTGAGACGCAGTGGCACGATATTCTACAAAAGTATTATGCTGCTGGCGTATGCTGATGATATCGATATCATTGGCCATAATACGCGCGAAGTCAGTGCAGAATTCTCCAGGTTAGCGAAAGAGTCAAGTCGAATGGGTCTTGTAGTGAACGCAGATAAGACGAAATACCTAGTGTCAACAAATAAACAGTACCAGCGTCTTGGAAACCACGTCACTGTTGACAACATCTCCTTCGAGGTTGTTAAGGACTTCGTCTACCTGGGATCCAGCGTAAACTCTTTCAACGATGTCAGTATTGAGATAAAGCGAAGGATAACTCTTGCCAATAGGTGTTACTTTGGGCTGAGTAGGCAATTGAGAAGCAGAGCCCTCTCTCGACGAACAAAACTCACGCTCTATAAGTCACTAATCATGCCCGTCCTATTATATGCAGCACAAACTTGGACGTTGAGCAGTTCTGATGAAAAGACTTTGGGAGCCTTCGAGAGAAAGATCCTTCGTAAGATCTTCGGTCCAATCTGCGTCAATGGCGAGTACCGAATTCCATGGAACCACGAGCTGTATGAGCTGTACGCTGACATCGACATAGTTAAGCGCATTAAAATCGAGCGGCTCCGCTGGCTAGGTCATGTTGAGCGAATGGAAAACGACGCTCCAGCGAAAAAAATATTCGATTCGGTGCCCGGTGGTGGTCAACGCAGAAGAGGACGCCCACATCTTCGTTGGAAGGATCAGGTGTTGGATAACCTGACTACACTTGGTGTTTCCAACTGGCGCCAGCAAGCGCAGAACAGAAATGGCTGGCGCAATTTCTTATACGAGGCCAAAACCGACTTACGGTTGTAAGCGCCAGATAAGTAAGTAAGTAAGATGAATTGCAAATTGTGTATTTTTAACTGCTTATTTTTGTTAGCAGATATTAAGTTAAATATAATATAATATATAATTTTATTTTGCTTCAGTAAAATCCCCCCCCTTATGAAGTACCTATCTATGGCGTTGGTTACCAGATTGAGGTAAATGTTGGCTCATTTTTTGGGCAGAGGTAATTTTTTATCAAAATCGGTAAATTTTGTGAAAATAATAATTTTTTAGACTTCTTAGCTTTTTGAGTTATTGGCAGCACTGTTACCTCTCTAAACATACTCACAAGCAGTTTAACCCTTTCAGTCCCAAATTAAACTGGCGGTGGCAAAGATTCCAAATTTCTTTGAGGATCAGTTTTTGACCCAAAGAAGCTAAGAACGAAGTTTGAAAGCCGTATTGCTTTCCTAATAGATACTACAAACATTTTTACAAATATTTAAAAATTTTTTTACAAATTCTAGCGCTCCAAATATCACATAATTACCTTTAGTTTTAGAAAATTTTCAGTAATATTTAAAACTGTAATTTTTAATTTTCTCTTTTTTGAAATAGCGTAGTCGCGTGGTCGCTCACACGAGTTGACTCGGAATAATTTTGAAAAGCATGTCATAAAAATTCATTTTCGTATTTTTAATTTTTTTTTTTCTCTTATTCACCACATTTCAATCTATCAATAAAAATTTATTGTAAAAAATCTGGGGGACCCAAACTAGAAACAGAGCCACAAAGTCAGAAGTTGTCCACAGGCAACTTGGGCCTGAAAGGGTTAAAGAGCCGGAATAGAACCAAAGCGGCTGTCGGTTGGCGATCCTCTCTCGGAGAAATCCGCTGAGAACTCATCCAGAATAGGAGCGGTTGTCGGATAAGCGTTGCTTTCCGCTGTGTGAATTGTACAAATGTTATTTTTTTATGTTTTTATTATATAACAAAAAATAATTATAACGGTTGATAATCATTTAAAAATTTTTTAGTTTTTGTATTTTGGGAAAAGGTAAATTTTTTCCTAAAGTGGTAAATTTTTTCGCAAATAGTGGTAAATTTCAGTTAGTCTCTCTGGCAACACTGCTCTGTATGAAGACGTGGTTCTTCTATTTACTGATGTTGATATTATATACACAAACCTTATCCACAAGTCGATGCGAGCAAGTGAGAATGACGTCATAATGACGTCAAAGTGAGAAAATCTGATGAGAAATGCGGTGAGAAAAATTACAGAAACGAACTAATCAGGAAAATTACGAGCTCTCGAGTATACATTACATCTGACATAGAATGACTTTAGAATCAGTTAAAGAATACTTGAGAGATATTGCTCACAGAAAAGATTTAAATACAAAAGCCACAATATAATTTTATACGAGTATTATATACGAGATACGTCATTTCGGTTCAAACTTACCTCAGTCAATATGATGAGGCCGAAGACGGCAAAAAATGCAATAACTATCAAGAAACTCATGCCGGCACGTTCTCGAGAGCCCCAATTATTTTTCTTGCTACGTTTGGAAGACGCTGACGATGAGCCGCTGGATTTGCGACCACCACCGGAACTGCCAGTGCCGCCATAGTGACTGTGACTATGTTGCATATAGTGATGATGGTGATAGTGTGAATGAGCTGTTGTCTTTAAGCCTATATTCGTATCTCTGCTGCTGCTGCTGGTGCCACTGTTGCTGCTACGTACAGCTTCGGGTATTAAGGCTGCAGTTGAAGAATTGGAATATAAGGATAATGAAGATCCTGTGCGACATGTCGAATTTCCACTAAGCAGTGGTGAAAGTGCAGCAGAGCGTTGTGTTGTTGCTGCCAATGATGATGTTGATGATTGGGTTGAAGATGTTCCAGCTGATGTTTTTGAGAGCTTGGTGGGACTGGAGCCCCCCGATTTTGTGCTTTTCTGTGATTTTGGGGGGCTCCGGCCTAACAGCATTTTGTGAAGTTTTTATGGTTTTTTTTTTTATTATAATGAATTGTTTTATGATTTTTTTTTCTCAGCAAAATAAATTTCGATTATAACTTAAGCGTTATCAATAGGAACTCGGTTAAGATGTAAATATGTATATATTGAGCAAATGTTGTTGCAGAAACTTTGATGAAATGGCTATGGATAAGCAAATCAGTGATTTATTCAATTAAATTCTTTAGCACTTATTATAAGCGAAAAAGGACCTTTGGAATTATATGCTCAAGTAAAGCAAGAAAAAAAATCAAACGAGTGAAAGTGAAAATGGCAACAATAACAAAAACAAAACCCAAAAACAATCCCTCATGACTTCGGATGTAAACCCATTAAAGTCAATGGACTGGCGTAAATAATAACAAACAATAAAACCTTGTTGCACATCGAGAAAAACAACAAAAGACCAAACAATGAGCGAGTCAAAAAACTTGTTATCAAAACAAAAATAAAGTTAAAGCAGGAAGCAAAAACAAAACACAACAAGCAGCTGTAAAATAGAATAAATGAGTAGAGGTAGGAGTGAAAAGAAAATCAAAATGTCAAAATTGTGCACTGGAAAAATCAATATCCTCGAAGAGACCATCAATTCGAAATGTCGAATTGAAAATTGTTAATGCATGGCTTTAATTGCGATTTCACAAAACTGTGAATTCCATCTCAAACTTTATTTCAAATAATAAGTTTTTTCTTAATCTTTGTACTAAAGTTGTATTTCTTCTTAAGAAAATTAGAACATTTTGTTGGCGCTGCACTCTTTCACGGTCTGTAAACTCTAAAATTTGTTGCTCAACTTTTGACACTATTTTTCCAATTCACTTTTTTTAATTATTGAATTATTGCAACTACTCTTGCATTTATCACTTACAACGGTTGTTATTACTTTTTTTTTCATTAATTTTTATTAAAACTAATTAATAATCTTGCTTCACTTCCGCGTAGGTGAAAAAATTCTTACATGCTGTCACTCGGTCCGTCGGGGGGTATCAGCTGCCCAGAATGTTCAGAGGTAAAAAACGTCAGAAATGTATTCCTCTGGTTGTTGCATACATGCGCAGTGACGAGAGAAAGTTTGATGGCGAGAATGTTTTATTGTTGCCAGCTCAAAATAAAATGTTAATATTAACTGAAGTGGTTTTCTTTAAGATGAGATTTCCTTCTAAGCGAAAGATTGAAATAAGTAAAGAAAAAAGTTTAATTAAGAGCAAAATTAAGAAAAAATTCGTCTTTGTTTTTAAATAAAAACTTTTTAACAAAACAAAAAACCGACTTCAAAATCACTACAAAGTAAATAATAATTTTAAATAACTTTTCCCATTAATTTGTTGGTCAAATTTTAAAAGTTATTTATATGTATTATAATATTGGAAATCTTGTCGTTTTCATTTTTTCTATTTTGTTTTATTATCATCAATATAATAATTGCTTTATGTACATTAAAGCTTTGAAGTCGGCGCTTATCTTACTAAATCGAAATCTTTTTAATTTTTTCTTATTTGTTTTATTATCATACAAATATTACTAACTTTATGAATATAAAAGCTTTTCAGCGATTTTTTTTTTCAGTTGGCAATTGTTGAGTACGCTGAATGTAGCCAATTTGTTCCTCATGCATTATTTATGCAGCTGTTACACACTATGTCATATTCAATATGAGCTTTACAAGCTCATCCAAACCAGTATAGTGAGAATGTTTATGTGTACAAAGCTTTTACAGTTACTACAGTGTCACCAAGGCAGTATAGCATCAAATAAAAAAGTTTCAAATAGTGCAGGGATGGTAAAAGATCTTGATTGTGTGTCAAAGATTAGCGCCGACTTCTTGATGATAATAAAACAAAATAGAAAAAATGAAAATGATAAGATTTCCAATATTATAATACATATAAATAACTTTTAAAATTTGACCAAGAAATGAATGGGAAAAGTTATTTAAAATTATTTTTTACTTTGTAGTGATTTTGAAGTCAGTTTTTTTTTTTTTTTTTTGTTAAAAAGTTTTTATTTCTTTCTTTTTAGAGAATATGAAAAATTTTATGTTATAGTATTCTTGAGGAAAATTTCAAACATGAAACTTTGTTCGTAAAAAATTTGTTTTATTATTTTCCATTTCTGTCTTTTTACAGTTTATATTAAAGTATCTTTACTTTATAATAACTTTATATATAACTTTATAATGATTCTAACTACCTAGCCCTGTACCAAATTTTAATTCCCAAGCATCAATGTTAACCGATATATAGTACTTTCCTTAAAGTGCCACACCCTATGTACAATCCCGCCCATTTTTGTAATGATTCTACATACCCACATACCTGCATACCAAATATTAGAACACTAGTATCAATATTAACTGAGATAAATATTAGTATAGTATAGTATAGAGATATAGTACCCTAGTGTCAGTATTATTCGACATACAGAGTTTTTCTAATATTAACACTCCCCATTGGTGAATTACGCCCACTTTCTTGACCGTAATTTTTAATAACTATGCCTACCCATGTCCTAAATTTCAGCACCCTAGTGTCAATATTATTGCCACACCCCTTCGTCAAATATCGCCCACTTTATTGACTGTAATTTTTAATAACTATGCCTACCCATGCACTAAATTTCAGCACCCTAGTGTATATATTATTCGATATATAGTGTGTTTCTAATATTGCCACACCCTTTAACGCCCACTTTCTTTAAAGTAATTTTTAAAAATTGTGTCTACCCCTGTACGAAATTTCAGTACCCTAGTATCAATACTATTTAAGATCAGTGTTTTTCTAATATGACCACACCCCACTAATATGACCAATAACGCCCACTTTATTGACAGTAATTTGTAATAATTCTGCCTATCCCAGTATTTTTACTGTAAATTCCAGTGCTCTAGTGTCAATATTAACTGAAATACAGTGTTTTTGTAATATTGACACGCCCCTTTGCCGAATATCGCCTATTTTTTTATAGAAGAAACGCCGCGTTCATGGTATCTATCTGTTGACAAAAAATTACGGAAATCGGGCAAGGGCTTTAGGAGTTATCGAATTACATACATTTAAAAAAAAAGCGGACAAACCAATGAACTTGAGAACCTCCTCCTTTTTGAAGTCGGTTAAAAAATGACAAATCATAGTGGATGAAAAATAATAAATAATCGAAAGAAATGTAAAAAATTACCCTGCAAAAATTTTCCGAGTGCCTCAAAAAAACAAAAAACAACAATAGAGTAATTTTTGTTGTTTTTTTTTTTTAAAAAAAAGAGTATTTCTATCGCTTGTGAGCAAGAAAAAGATTCCTAAAGAAGGGTATCAGGAGGGTATGATATGACTGTAAAATGATTGCTCAAAAATAATACTCTAAAAAGAGTATTTTCTTATGCATGTCATATGAGTACGCAATTAAAAGACTCCTTAAGGAGTCTTTAATATGATTGTAAAATGACTGCTCAAAAATAGGACTCTTAAAAGAGTCAATATTATGCATAAAGTTCATGCCTAGCAATGAAAGAACAATGATTTATGAGTGAATCTGCTTTTATTTTATTTTAAAGTTTTTCTGTAAGCTGATTAATACTTCACCTTTGTATACTGTACTTTTGTAACTATTGGAATCATTTGAAGTTGGTACCAACAAAACCAGATTTTTTAAGGCCTCAACGGCCTTTTCGGGCGTTGAAAGCGCTCTATACGCATTTTTTTCTTTATGTAAGGGAACAAGAAGTAGTCATTGGGTGCAAAGTCGGATCTGTAAGGCAGAAGACCCATCAATTCCACGTTTTGAATGCTCAAAAACTCTTTTGTTTGAGTGGGAACTCGCATTGTCGTGATGATCTTTCTTCGTTGGTTGGTTTTTCTCAATTATCCGAAGACTACCATGAAACAAATGGTTGTGTACCATTTAGCATTAACAGCTATCCGTAGCTAAAGTGGTATGAGCACAGTTGCAAAATGACTGGTTTTTCTGAAAAATCTGTCAACCATTTCCTTGGATGTGCTCCGTCCACGGACAAATTCTGTCGGGTTTTGCTCACTTTGAAAGACCCAAACAGTGGATTGCTTCTTTGTTTCGGGCTCATTAGCGTAGATCTATGATTCGTCACTTTTGGTGATATCGTGGATGTATTTCGAATCACCTCTGCTGTATTTTTTCAGCATTTCCTTGAATCGACACGAGCAACCACCTTTTTTTAGCAACCATCAAATTATGGGGTATCGAACGGGAACAAATCTTTCAGTCGCGTAATGCTCATGTAAAATCAAATTTATGCCAGTCCCACTTATGACCAAGGATAACTTCATCTCACAGTATGTTACATGCCGGTCTAGTTCCAACAGTTCACGCACAGCATAAATATTTTTTGCCTCATCTTTGAGAGAACGACAAAAACGTTCAAATTTATTGAATCTCGGTAGTCGTATAGGTAGTGTGCTTGGCTGCCAACGCAGAGGTCGCGGGTTCGAATCCGGCCAGGCCACGGTCCTACGCTTTCAACATTCTGCAAATCTTTCCTGAATTTAATCAATGTAGTATCGCACGCCATCTAACGTAGGGTAGTATAAATATGTGTAAATTAGAATGTAAGATAAAGAAACATGCAAGAATGAATTGTAAATGAGAAAACTGAAATAAAAGAGCAGACTGTTTTTGGAGCTCGAACGTTAAAGTACATTGCAGTGGCGACGAGGATTAAGTCAATTAGCAAAATTTTTTGCATTATTGGTAATCGCAACCAGATTATTAAAATTTTTTTTCTTTAAAATGGCAACAAGCAACAATGTGAGCAGTGGAAACGACAGCATGTTTGCAAGCGCATCAGCCTATACGGTAAGGGAATTTCGTCCAGGTGTAGACAATTGGCGCAATTGGTGCGAACTATTGGAATCTCACTTCGTGGAAACTGCATGTGAAGACGAAAAAATCAAAACGTCAGTGCTCCTGAAAGCAGTGGGTATGGAAGCGTATGGATTGCTGCGTGAGCTGTGTGATCCGGTGTTACCGGCCGCAAAGAAGTTCAGTGAGTTGTGCGATCTGTTAGCGAGACATTTTTCACGTCCGGTCATTCTGTTCCGCGAGCGCAGAAAGTTTTTCGAGGCCAAGAAAATGGAAGAGGAAACAGTCTCCATGTGGTTTGCACGTCTAAAAAAGCTTGCAATGGAGTGCAAGTTTGGAGCCCAGCTAGACGTATTTATTTTAAACAAATTTGTGACTGGCATCGATGGAAAAATTTTTGAACGCCTATGCGAAGAAGATGACATAACCTTGGAAGTCGCATTAAAAAGGGCAATGATGACAGAAGCCAAAATCGCAACAAAGCCACAAGAAAGTGAGGTTAATTTCGTTTCGAAGAGATATGCACGTGGTAGTAAAAAGTATGGCGGAGAGCAGAATTACAACAACAGTGCATCCAGTAACAATAGCAAAGCGAAAAAGAAATGCAGCCATTGCGGATGGAAATCGCATAGCAGTGACAAGTGCAAGTACAAGAACAGCACGTGTCACAAATGCAATAAAGTGGGTCATTTGGCAAGCGTTTGCTCAAGCAAGCAAATTAATTTTATTGAATCAGCTAAGTCTAGTTCAAGTAGTACTTTTTATAATGTTTCTGATCTCTCCATATGCAGTGTTGCAGGTGATACGCCGTCCCCTCCATTCACGCTGGCGGTCGAGGTCAACCGGATCATGCTGGATTTTATCTTGGACTCCGGTGCAGCTTGTTCACTGATGCCAAAAGCCACTTTTGAAAAATTTTTTCAGCTGGAAAATTTAAAGCCGTGCGTAGATAAAATATGCGCGTACAACGGTAGCCACATCGAGGTAGAGGGTGAGTTTTATACAACTGTCAAGTTTCGTGGCCAATCGCATATGTTACGAATGGTGGTGAGCAAAACGTGTAGTCCTGCTATTTTAGGACGTGATTTTATGGCTTCATTTGGAATAGGGCTTTCACAGATAAATTCTCTTACCGATAGTGGTGACTTCATCACAAGCTTAAAAAAGCGTTTTAGTAGTGTGTTTCAAGACGGGTTGGGTACATATAACGTAAGTAAGGTTAAACTTGATCTAGAGAACAACGTTAAGCCAATTTTTTGTAAACCAAGACCAGTGCCATTGGCCTGGCGAGCTAGGGTCGAGAAACAGCTACATGATTTAGTAGATAAAGGCGTTCTAGTTCAGATAGATGACTCCGAGTGGGCAACACCGTTGGTGCCCATAGTGAAACCAAATGGTGAACTGCGCATCTGTGGTGATTATAAATCAACTATAAATAAATATCTGGCCGATGTGAAATATCCGTTGCCGCGCATAGACGAGCTGTTTGCTTCCTTACAGGGAGAGTTATTTTCTAAACTAGATTTATCGAATGCGTATAACCAGTTGGTGCTAGAGGAGCCGTCCCAACTACTCTGTGCTTGGAGTACTCACTTGGGCATTTTTAAAATGACTCGTTTGCCTTTTGGGGTTAAGCCCGCAGCGGCTATATTTCAAAAAATAATAGAAAATGTTTTGCGAGGAATTCCGCATGTAGTCAATTATTTGGATGATATCGTTATAGCCGGGGAGAACCTAACCGATCATATTAAAACGCTTGAGTCAGTATTAGCAAAGCTGGAATCAGTGGGACTGCGTCTAAATGAAAATAAATGTGAATTTTTTAAAGAAAAGATTTCTTATTTAGGATTTAACATTGATCGTAACGGGTTGAGCAAAAATAAAGACAGAGTTTCGGTAGTGCTAGAAGCTCCACAGCCACAAAACGTGCACGAGGTTAGGGCTTTTGTTGGTATGATGAATTATTACTCAAAATTTATACAAAATTTTGCACATAAAATGGCCCCGTTGTATCAGTTACTGAGAAAAGACAAAATATTCAAGTGGACCGAGACTTGTCAGGAAGCTTATGAAACACTTAAAAGAGAGGTAACGTCAGATCAGGTTTTATCGCATTTTAATCCCCAAATTCCTATAGTTTTGTCTACAGATGCCTCTAATGTGGCAGTGGCGGGGGTTTTGTCTCATGTGCTAAGTAGTGGTATTCGTAAGCCAATTGCTTTTATTTCACGGGCGCTTTCGCAAGCCGAGAGAAATTATAGCACTATACAAAAGGAAGCATTAGCGATTATTTATAGTGTTACTAAACTTCGACAATATTTATTGGGTAATCACTTCGTTTTAGAATCAGATCACAAACCTCTTTTAGCTCTTTTTGGTGAACACAAAGGATTGCCGGTAATGGCTGCTGCACGCATGCAACGATGGGCATTAATTTTGTCAGGTTTCAATTATACAATGCGTTATATTAAAGGCTCGTCCAATTTTGCTGATCACTTATCACGTTTACCTCAGAACAAATCTGCGATTATTGACGAGGAATGCTGTTACATTAATTTTGTAAACAGTGACAATCAATTGAATTTAAATTTCAAAAATATAGCAAATGAGACTAGACGTGATCCTATTTTATCTAAAGTAAAAGACGCAATTCAAAATGGAACAGTTGAAGCATTAAGTGGTGACATTTATAGCCCTTTTCGTACCAAGAAAACTGAGCTGTCGGTTGAGTATGATTGTGTTTTGTGGGGCTATAGAACAATCATTCCAGCCAAACTGCGACAAAGGGTACTAAAAGAACTGCATCGTTCACATTTAGGCATAGTGAAGACCAAGGCATTGGCTAGATCGTACCTATGGTGGCCTAAATTAGACCAATGCATAGAAAACTTAATTAAAAACTGCGTTCCATGTAAAAAAATGCAGCCGAGTCCGGAAAAGAGCGCATTAATTCCTTGGAAAGTCACCGAGGCAGCCTGGTCGCGAATACATGTGGACTTTGCAGGACCAATTAAAAACTTTTATTTTATGCTAGTGATCGATTCTTTCTCAAAATGGGTAGAAATTTTTAGAACCAAAAGTATCACAACGGGTTTTGCCATTGATAAACTGAATGAAGTGTTTAGTAGGTTCGGATTGATTGATGTATTGGTCAGTGATAATGGGACTCAGTTCACGTCAGCAGAGTTTCAGAAATTTTTAACCGTAAACAACATTAAACATATTTTGACAGCTCCTGGGCATCCTGCAACTAATGGTCAGGCGGAGAATTTGGTAAAAACTTTCAAAAAATCGTTTTTAGCTAATATGATGTCCAACGAGAAGGAAAATGTAGACGTTGTAATAAATACTTTTTTATTTGATTACCGCTGTAGTAAGCATTGTACGACCGGTGAATCACCAGCAAAGTTGTTGTTAGGTAAGGAGTTGAAAACCCGATTCAGTTTACTTAAGCCACCCCTCGTAAAAGATAAAATCTGTGAAAGCCAACTTTCAAATAAAAAAAATCACAAAGGCTCGCGGAATGTAACTTTTGAAAACAAAGAAAATGTCTTTGTTCGAGATTACTCTGATCCAAATAAAGTAAGTTGGCAAGAAGCGACAGTCGACAAGCGTATTGGTCCACGATCTTACCGTTGTATACTTACCAAAAATAATAAAAAAATTAAAAGACATATTAATCAAATGATTCACGGTATTTCAAACAATGAGCAAAGCGTAATTCCGAAGTCAGTGGATGAGAGTAGTCAGCACCTAGCAGGCACACCGTTGATATCGAGAGAGAAAACCAGCATGCCATCCGAGGATCATACGGCCTTGGATGAATGTGGGGAGGTGGCGATTTCAGAAAATATAGAAGAAGATAAAACTCGAAAACTGCGTAAATTAAAACGTATTAACTACAAATTGTAACTTTGGAAAGGGAAAGCTCAAATAAAAAAAATAAAAAATATGAATATTAGTAAAATATATTATATATTAGTATATTAGTAAGTCAGTAAGAACAGATAACGAAATAATTACTTTAACTTTGCGAATTGAACTAAAAATATAAAATGTAATTTTTTATTTTCGGAATGGCATTTTAAATTTAATGAAAATATTAATGTATTTCTAAACTTGAGTGTGGGGTTGTAGTATCGCACGCCATCTAACGTAGGGTAGTATAAATATGTGTAAATTAGAATGTAAGATAAAGAAACATGCAAGAATGAATTGTAAATGAGAAAACTGAAATAAAAGAGCAGACTGTTTTTGGAGCTCGAACGTTAAAGTACATTGCAATCAATATATATTGAAAATTCATCAATATTTACGACGTAAAAGTTATAATTGGTGATAGAGAAGTTTTTAGATGGGATTGCCTTATAACTAAATGGATTTAGGTAAAAACATAAGCAGAGGAACTCCGCAAGGGGGAGTCTTGTCTCCACTTCCGTGGTCCATGATGGTTGACCGACTGTTGCGCATCATGGAGGGGAAAGTCTACAAGGTTATCGCATATGCCGATGATATTGCTCTCGTCTTTAACGAAAAAGTTCCTCAAAAGCTCTGTCAACTCATGGAAGGAGCACTCTTAATCCTTTCGAGATGGGCGTCCTCTTGTGGATTAAGCGTGAGCCCAGAGAAAACAGATCTGACCCTTTTCACTAGGAAATATAAAATACCCAACCTAGAACTACCGCGTCAAAATGGCACGAGGCTGGTCTTTATAATAGCACGAAGTACCTAGGAGTTATTCTGGATAAGAAACTTATCTGGATTGATAACATAAAGGAACGCGTTAAAAAGGCAAATAGAGCTCTATTTGCCTTGCAATATGCAACTCATAAAGTTCTCATTTAAAAGTCCTAAATAAGACGGTATTATGATTGTTCAAAACAAAAGAATCATACTTTTATTGCATGATTTATGCGTAATTATAAAAAGGCTCGACAATTAGGCTCTGGGAGGATTTTATAAAGTTTAAAGTAATAATTTCATCTTCTTAATATATAAAAACATTGGTGCATATGTATGTCTGACCATCACGGCTGATCCTCTGTAATTTGTAATGTGATGGAAATTTGTGAGAATGTGAATATTTTTTTCAAAGTGAATGCTGCAAGACGTCATAATTTATCTTTCAGTCGTTCAGCGTGCAGTTGAAGAGCTTGCTGAATCGAATGAAGTCGAATTGAATATTGCAAAGTGAATTTTTTAACTTTTTCTACAATTCTTTCTATTTGTAATATCTACAAAAAAATATTTTTGTCATTTTTGCTTTTTATTTTTCAATTATAAAATATTTTAAATAAATTTTAATCTTAAAATAAATTTCAACCTAAACGGATCATTGTTACTTCTATGAGTTCTGAAGGAGTCTTCATTATGAGTCTTTAAAGATTCCATAACATGATTCTTAAAAGAGTATTAAATATGCCTATTAAAAGAGTTTTAATTTTGAGTCCAAAAGACTAATCCATATGAGTTTTAAAAGAGTATTTATTATAAGTATTTAAATAGTCTTTATTATGAGTCTTAAAAGAGTATTAAATATGAGTCTTATAAGAGTCTTAATTTTGAGCCCAAAAAGGCGGCGACCTCAGTAGTCGAGTAGATAGCGTGCCCCAGTGGACCCGGGTTCGATTCCTGACCAGGCCATGGTCCTTCGCTTTAAACCTTTCTAAATTTTCTATCCTTATTTTGTAATTAACTAAAATTTAAAGTTCATCAATATTTACGAGTTAAAGTTGCAGTTGATCATAGAGAAGTTTGTGGATGAGATTGCCTTATAACTTGAATTGACTGAGGTAAAGGCATAACACTTGCCTCTGATTAAACTTCACATGTTTCTTTGGCTTTCCACCACGCTTAGAACATCCTACTTGTGTTTCACTTGATTGCCCTTTCCTTCCCACTAATCTATCACCACATTTTCGAACCAAGGCAGACTTGACTGAATAGGTATTCCACCTGAAATCATCGGTTCAAATCTAAAAAGATATGAGTCTAAAAAGAGTCTTCATTTTGGGTCCAATATGAGACATAAAGCAGTCATTATTATGAATCATATATTGAAGTCCATAACCTACGAAAATTTTCTCATAGAAGAGTCTTTTTAGACCACATTATGACGATAAAAACTCAACTATATGAGTCTTTAAAGAGTCTTTTAAGAGCCCTATTGTTTGCTGGGTAGCAAAATGTTCATACAATTGCATTGAAAAACATTTTTTGTTAAAAAAAACATATTTTAATAAAAAAACATTTTTATATTTTAAATATTTTGTTTATAAACATTTCTTTTTCATAAACAAAAATACTAAAATTTAAAAGGCGAAAAAAAGTGGGTCGCTTGGTTTTTTTTTTTTTTTGTATTTTTAGTTTGATGTATGAACTTTTTGTACCCAAAATTTGATTTGGTCCTTTTCATAAAAACAAAATTAATTACATTTATTTATAATTTCTCAATTAGTTTTTGTCAACAATTGCATGGAAAATTGCATTTAAGTTTTTAAAAAGAACAAAACCTGGCAAAGGTTACCTGACCTCAGCTCTTGAGTATTGGTTAGGCCCAAAGAATTTAGAAAGCATCGACTTCATCATACCGGAAAATACTCGAGAGTCAGTTTTTCCCTCACTTTGCCGATCGTTTTCAAACTTCGTGTAATTCAGCAGTTGCAGTCGATGCATACTGTTCAACAAAAAAAACAATAATAACACTGTTCAACAAAACAAAAAAAAAACAAAAAAAAAAATAAGGTTCCGACAACGAATTCTGGTAGAATGCACAAAAACAAAATATACGTGTATCGGCGTTTAGAAAGTTTACGTATGAGCCTTGTTTAAGGGGGGATTTTAGTTCCCCCCTTTTTGAACATTCTTATAGTGAATCGGCATAGGAAATCATGTTATCCTTACATTTTGGGTACAGAATGTGTTCTAAGGATTTATGTAAAATACTACGAGGAATACTTTTGTGGAACCCCGTAACTTCTCAATTTATGGGTATTGAGGCACATTGTGAGGCAATGTGGTCTCTGGATAGTCTTATAAAGACTGGTTAAACGATGAAAAATTGGTGTATGTTATATCTTGGTGTACATGAGGTGTCAGAATTGGGTAGTCCGAGGTGAAAAGTATATCTTAGTAGCCTCGGAGTGCCAGTTTGCAAAGGTTCAAAATAGTGGTGACCATGTGTCACACGCAGTCGGAAGTAATGTGGTGGTCCACGCTTTAGCACATCCAATAGTGGTGGCTTTTGCCATCACAGTCATGAACGATGAAGAAAGAGAGACGAAAAAAGGGATATACTTGCACTTAATCAACCGGGTGGCAATGTCCCATTGACGGAGACAACGTGAAATTAAACCTATAACTCACAGTCTAACCGATTTCAACCGTTTTAGGTACGTATCTCTAAATATGGTTTTTGGAGACTTTTAATTTTTTAAAATTTATATTTTTTAATTTATGGCGTATTACAGTTTGCATGTCATTATTGTTGTTATGTTGCTTTTTCTTTTCTTAAGTCCCATATTAGACATGCCGATTTTGTGCCGATTTCTCTCACCGATTTTCTTATTTTTTCTTTTGTTGCACTGTTTCGTCGTCCATTGCTTGTAGACTTGACGATTTTGGCCGAGCGATTTATTTTGCTTTATTTGCTTAAAATGCACAAAATTAAGTTATTTCTTTTACAAAATGCCATAAAATGATGAAATTTCGATAAGAAAAGTTAAATAAAATGGTAAACAACGATTTTAGTTCAAAAGCAAATGTCGAAAGCAAGAACAAACGCCAAACAATCGTTGCAAAATCGCTGGTACGGCCGATTTTTTCATTTCCGCTTGCGTTTCCCTTCCCAATACACCGAACAAAAAATCGGTGAGGATATTCTTTGGCATTTATTTTTTGAAGATAATGTATATCAAATGTTGGCCGCGGCTACTTCTCAGATGGTCCATCCGTTAAGTCCAATTTTCGATGACTCGTTCGAGCATTTCGACTGGTAACTGACGAATGACACGCGTGATGTTTTGCTCCAAAGCCTGAATCGAAGCGGGATTGTCCGCATAAACTTTAGACTTAACATATCCCCACAGGAAAAAGTCTAACTGTGTGATATCACACGATCTTTATCACACGATCTTGGTGGCCAATCGACCGGCCCAAAACGTGAAATTATCTGCTCACCGAAGTGTTCTCTCAATAAATCCATTGATTGATGCGATGTGTGGGAAGTGGCGCCGTCTTGTTGAAACCAAATGTCGCCGAGATCACGAGCTTCAATTTCCGGCATCAAATATTGGTTATCATGGCACGATAACGGTCGCCATTGACGGTTACGCTCTCGCCGGCATCATTTTTGAAGAAATATGGACCGATGATTCCACCGGCCCAAAAACCACACCACGTGCTAGACGTGGTCTATTCGGTCGAATATTATCCAATAATGATTGCTGGGTCTCAAGTTGGGTGATGGTGTTGCGAATAGTACGCTCAGTAGGTCGATTACGTTGACCATAAGTTGAGCGAAGTGCACGAAACACATTCTTCACAGAACGTGAATTTTCGTAATAAAGTTGAACGACTCACACGTGATCTGTCAAAAAAAGGCTATTGAAAAAAGTATCTCTACTTGGATCACCCTTTATAAGTAAGTATTTTGACCCTGTTTGTGGTATTTTCCACTTTTTATTTATAAATTTTCAGCAATTGTAATTTATGAAAAGCAAAAGCTGTTATTCCACAACAACTTGTGTTGTTGTTTTGGAATAGTATTTTTGTTTTTGTTTATGAATGAATGAAGCTTTGTTTTTGCATTATTAAAACTCAGATAATTCTCTTAATTTTTTTGGTACAAGATGAAAATGAAAAAATTAGCATGTGTCTACTCATTTTTGACGCTCACAGTATGTGGCAGATGGAGATGCCAGATCACACGGATAGACAAAAAGGCGTTAGGTTTTTCCCAACGCTAGAACAAACCTAACGTAATTTGTTTGGAGAGTTTTATATGAACCTAACGCCTTTGGCGTTAGATATATGCCATATATATGGCATATCTAACAGTTAGGTGTCCGGCTGGGTTCCAGGCAAACGAGATTAAACGAAAGGATGTGTTCACACTTCACAAAGTTAACGAAGTAACAACTAACCAAATAACAAACTAACGAGTTCGGTGTGAATACCCTAATGTTGAAAACGATGAAGTGAAAAAACAACAACCTCAGCAGCTGCAGATGCATTTTCACAAACAGCGATATTTGACAGGAGATGTTTTCTTGTTGACGAGAAAATAAGCAGCTGTCAATGCTACCTTGTATTATCATACCATGGCTGTTGCCTGTCTCTTCTTAATAGAACGCTTGGAAACAACGAAATCAAAATCATAGACTTCAGCACTGCAGACAAACAGCTGTTTTTGACAGGAGATGTTTTTTGTAGAAGAGAAAATAAGCAGTTGTCAATGCTACCTTGTATTCTTATACCATGATACAAACACATATATTGACTTCCTATATTACAGTCTTGGATTACGGCGCTTTTGCAAAATTTATTTATGTCATTATTAAAGCATTGTGCATATATGAATGCACGCCTGAATGTGTGTATGAACTTATGTACGTTCATGTGTCATATGTAAACATACAATTTTTTATTTTATATGGGAACGTGTGAGGAAATATTTAGGAAAATTTTAAATGTTTAGTTGAGAAGTGTTAAGTTTTAAAAAATTTTAATTTTGTTTTTTTATTGTACAAAAAATGTTGCAATTGCTCGGTTATTTAAGAAACTAAACTAATTTTATTGAAACCGCGAACCGCAAAAGACCCAATGATCTACGTCTAACTTAAGAAAATGTCAGTTGATGCACATCCATGTTTGACAAATCCGTATATGAAAACCATTTAATCCCAATGATCAACCTGTACTCTGAGATAATTGCAGTACATCCAAATTGTCAATAGAATCAACCATTTCTGGCTTAAAAACCCATTGAAGCTATCATATTCTAATCACCCACCTTCGGCGAGAGATAATCAAAGGGCATCTAAACGGCTACAGAATCATACATCCTTATCTAAAGGGTCTATTAAATTCATAATTGACTCCAAAAACTAATCAACCTGCGATAAAGTATTTCTTTGATTTTCCATCAACTAAGGGTCCCATAAAGATTTTAAAGTACCAATGACGCGACTGGTGCACCACGATGCCTTCTATTGGTACCTATATATCCAAAAAAAAAAATCCGATGACACAATCTGAAGGTGGTGGTGAAATTATAAAAACTTCAAATGACACTTAAAATTCATGTGAAAAAGTTTGGACGGGCGAAAGTTTTAAGGTGAATGCTTGAAAACGTGAACACTTGAACCCATGTTCACGGGAACATGTTCTTTTGCAGCCTCACATATAGTTCCTTTTTAATATTCTCGTGTATTTCGAGGGCAAGTTCCTTTTTTCAGAAACGGAGTTCGAATTTCCGTGTTTAGTTTGAAACATATGAATAAGCTGAAGCTCAAATTAATATGGAAGATGCTTACAAAATTCTAAAATCAGTTTGAACTCTTTACCACTTTGAGCTCAATATAATGTCATTAATAATTCTTATTTAACTCTTTAAGTAAACACATACCTACAGCGATTTGTCAATTTGTCATGCTAGCTGCTTGAATGTCAGCAACAACTGTCTGCTGCCAACACCATTACCACGACCACACAACGACAACGAAAATTACAGCTACTACAATACCAACAATCCAATAGTTTTCCAACACATCGGCACTGATTTCCATTTCCGTACAAGACAACCATTACACGGCCAACACTTCAGTATCCTGAACAACTCAATTCAGATTTCTCAGCAAATCCTGCTTCCCATACTCCACTCTCTCAGCGCTACTCTTTGAACACTGCACACTGACTGATGATGATGATGTGCTGTCGATGTGCTGCGCTGCTCAAGTGTGCCGTACGTTCTGTCAATAGATGCTGCTGCACCTTTAGCTAATTAATTACTTCGGCCGTTTGCCAAAAGATGTTATCTGTTGTTCGAACAGAGCAGCTTACGTTGGCAGCACTGGATGTTGTTCTGTAAGCTTTTGTATACCATATAACTACAACTAACATATATATCTAACCATCTAGTATATCTCGCATCTAACGGATGCATTTCGAACTGTTGCTGCTACTACCACAACTAGAGTTATTGCTGTTGTTGTTGTTATTGTTGTTGCTGGTTATTGTTGTCATTTCTGCTGATTGTTTGCACAGATTTTGCATTCTGATGTCTTTGCTAGAGTCAACAGAAAAATTTGCAGAAATTTATTTACATTAAATCTTAAGAGACTAAAAGCCAAAGAGACCGACAGACAAACAGCTACACTGACGGACAGGGTTTGACTGTATTACAATAACAACAACAACTACAACAAAAACAACAGCCATAAACAACAACTGCTATGCAATAACAAGAAATTGTTCTTTGGAATACTTACATTTTTCTTGAGCACAGATTAAGTATCTCATAGATAGAGATTTGTGGGTTTGCATTGATGCTTAAAGCTCTAGCAGCAGCAGTAGCAAAAACTAGAAGAGCTTTGTGACGCAGTTAAGCTTCTTCTTATCTATGGTTTGCAATATTATTCCAATTCCATCAACTAGGTTTTCATAAAAGTAATTAATTTGAAAATAATATTTATAAATCAATATTTATTCAAAACAACACATTGTTTGTTGATAGATTTGTCAGATGCAAGCATGCTTTTTCACATTAGGTAAATGTTTTTTTATGAATAGTTGAATAAATTAAATTTTGTTGTTCTAAATGTTTTATTATTCTCAATTTTTGTTAAAATTCATTTCACCATTTTGCGAACAATACAATAAGTTTTAACATTTCACTGAGCAAAAATATCTTCATCTCTTATGATTTAACCGAAATAAAAATATGTATTTATTCTGTTTAGAAATTAACTATTTGTACATATATTGATGAATTAAATACAAATATATGTACATAATTGTCATCAGCACTGTTGAAAGTCTCCAACTAACTAACTGTTGCTTATCAACTCAATTAATAATCACTAAATAAAAGAGGGAAAAAATATAGAGCGTACAAAATATAAAATACAATCTAAAACAAAAACAAATCTCATGAGATTTAGTAAAAAATATGAAGTATAGATTCATTGATTTGTTCTAAGTTTTACCCTGCAGGAAGCAGTGCTGTATAAATTCCAGTTTATAAAAACTATAAACACAGTCTCGAGAATTTCGACAGATGACATGACATATGACATGACATATGACATGACATATGACATGACATATGACATGACATATGACATGACATATGACATGACATATGACATGACATATGACATGACATATGACATGACATATGACATGACATATGACATGATATATGACATGACATATGACATGACATATGACATGACATATGAAATGACATATGACATGACATATGAAATGACATATGACATGACATATGAAATGACATATAACATATGACATGACACATGACATGACATATAACGAAGGAGAAGACTCCCTTGAGTAGAATCTAGCTCCGCTTTGATATCTTAATATATAAAAATGAATCTTGGTTCGTTCGGATGCTTAAAACTTGAAAACGACTGGACCAAATTGGATACTTCCTTCTGTAAGTTTGTTCGTAATTGTTACGCAAAGGTTTTAGAAAAAATTCACGGAACATTGGACAAGGTGGTGTGGCACCTCCCATACAACCCAAATCTACGATAGCGAATAGCTTTGAAATTATATGTAGATCGCATAGCATCGGAATTGCGTGTTCTACTTCAATTTACAAGTGCCGTTCCACATGTAAAATTTTATTGGCGTTCGACGTGGGATGTGGCACTTTTTCAGCGGACCAAATTTTCGGTATAACTTTCAAGCTATAAGTCACACATCAATGAAACTTGGTAAGAGCGTACTATTTAGTCACATCCTTCGACTAGCAAAATTGAACAAGCATTGGACAAGACAGTGTGGCACCGCCCATATAATTCAAAAATATGATATCGAATAGCTTTGGAAATAAATGTCTCATAACAATAAAACTCAGAATGGAATTACTATTGGGTGATGCCATTCAATGTACTAGAAAACTGAGACGGATGTGTGGTTCCGCCCATACAAGCTAAATTTTTGATATAGAATATCTTTGGATCTAAATGTTCCACAACAATGTTAATCAGTATGGAGTTGCAACTTAGTGATATCCTTCTACTGGAAAACTGGAACAGGGTTTGGAAAAGGGGGTGTGGCTCCACCCATACAAGCCAAACTTTGGGTATCGAATATATTTGGATTTGAATTAAGCATAACAATGTAATTTAGTATGGAGTTGTCACTTGATAATATCCTTTTACTGGAAAACTGGGACAGGCTTTGGAAAAGGGGGTATTGCTCCGCCCATACAATTTAAATCAATGATATCTAGCCTTGGTCTCTTAGCCTCTATCTAGCCTGATAATAGCCTTGGAAGTATGGAGTTACTTATTGGTCAGGTATTTCTACTGGAAAACTGGCGCCGGCATTGAAAACGTGGCATGGTTTCCCCCATACAGAATAACTATAGAAATAAAAACAAGTCACAGAACATTGAAACTCAGAATGGAGTTACCACCATCACCATCGCCATCACCATCACTATCACTATCACTATCACTATCACTATCACCATCACCATCACTATCACCATCACCATCACCATCACCATCACCATCACCATCACCATCACCATCACCATCACCATCACCATCACCATCACCATCACCATCACCATCACCATCACCATCACCATCACCATCACCATCACCATCACCTTCACCATCACCTTCACCATCACCATCACCATCACCATCACCATCACCATCACCATCACCATCACCATCACCATCGCCATCACCATCACCATCACCATCACCATCACCATCACCATCACCATCACCATCACCATCACCATCACCATCACCATCACTATCAACATCACCATCAACATCACTATCACCATCACCATCACCATCACTATTACCATCACCATCACCATCAACATCACCATCACCATCACCATAACCATCACCATCACCAGCACCATCACCATCACCATCACCATCACCATCACCATCACCATCACCATCACCATCACCATCACCATCAACATCACTATCACCATCACCATCACCATCACCATCACCATCACCATAACCATAAGCATCACCATCACCATCACCATCAACATCACTATCACCATCACCATCACCATCACCATCACCATCACCATCACCATCAACATCACCATCAACATCACTATCACCATCAACATCACCATCACCATCAACATCACTATCACCATCACCATCACCATCACCATCACCATCACCATCACCATCAACATCACCATCACCAGCACCATCACCATCACCATCACCATCACCATCACCATCACCATCACCATAACCATAAGCATCACCATCACCATCACCATCAACATCACTATCACCATCACCATCACCATCACCATCACCATCACCATCACCATCACCATCACCATCACCATCACCATCACCATCACCATCACCATCACCATCACCATCACCATCACCATCACCATCACCATCACCATCACCATCACCATCACCATCACCATCACCATCAACATCACTATCACCATCACCATCACCATCACCATCAACATCACTATCACCATCAACATCACCATCACCATCAACATCACTATCACCATCACCATCACCATCACCATCACCATCACCATCACCATCACCATCACCATCACCATCACCATCACCATCACCATCACCATCACCATCAACATCACTATCACTATCACCATCACCATCACCATCACCATCACCATCACCATCACCATCACCATCACCATCACCATCACCATCACCATCACCATCACCATCAACATGACTATCACTATCACTATCACTATCACCATCACCATCACTATCACCATCACCATCACCATCACCATCACCATCACCATCACCATGACCATCACTTTCACTATCACCATCATCAACACCAACAACAACAACAACAACAACAACAACAACAACAACAACAACAACAACAACAACAACAACAACAACAACAACAACAACTACAACAACAACAACAGGAACAACAACTACAACAGGAACAACAACAACAACAACAAGGAAAACATCAACAACAACAAAAACAAGAACGGTAAATTGTATGACAGAGCAAAGCTGAGGTCACATGATGAAAAAAAAAACATTAATGGCGTCATGAGGGCTCTCAGGGAACCCCTTAAATTGAACTTATTGCACCAAATGCACCATGTCAAAACCTACGGGTGTATCCACGATGCAGCCAACTTATTTTTTTTTAGATTTCTGTAAAACGAATAGAATTCAATGAAATTAATACTTGATTTTATTCTATGTTCGCCAAATATTGGAGGGAACGAAGTCCGTCGGGCCAGTTTTCCGTATAAATATACATAGCATATGAATTCAATTGAATTCGAAAGTGTTTCATTCCATCTATAATTGGACTTCTATTATTGCGTCATTTGCTAACGATTGATATTTTTCGTGAATGCTCGAAATTAATTCAATCTTCAATCAAACAATTTATTTTGGGCAAAACGAAGTTTGCCGGGTTAGCGAGTTTTATATAAATATCATATTATAAAATATTATTATGTATATAAATTATTTTTTTTTTTATTTTCACTACTCCCAATTTATAAAAAAAATTACAATGTTCCCATATATTTCGAACAACCATGCGTTGATTTGCATTTTCGTAGCCCATTCATTTTGCTCGCTCACTTGTTTTGTTGCTTCTTAACCCGCATGTAAAGCACTTCTCTGCAATTCTTTTTAGCTTCACTTCTTCCGTCGATGCTTATCCTATAGCCTGGGACTAGTACTAGAAGCTACCAGCGTGCCAGACTAATTGCTAGCCGCTGTGCCATCGATAGTCATCGTACTGTGGAAACCACAAAATCTTTTAGTCAAAATTTATTGCCCACTAAATTAAGCCCAGCTCACACGGAAAGCGATGCAACGTTCTGTTGAACTTGTCTTGGCATGTGTGAGTTACTGTGCGAGAGTGCATGTGTGTTTGTGTGTATTTATGCTTGTATGTGTGTGTGTGTGTGTTTGTGTGTGTAGCTATTTTGTGCATCCTTGCATGGCTGTTTCTATTTCTTGCTGCTATGCTTTATCGCCGATCGAAAGCCACTTGACCGAACTTCGTTATCCGTCTGTCCGAAGTGCGGCGAACCTTAGCCGGGCTTAAGCCCAATCGACGGATTTTGCACACGCACACGTTCTTTTTGCTTGCTCGTAATTTCAAAAACGGACACTTTGCGTTCGGCAGCGGCGGCGGCAGCCATTAGGAAAAAATTTGCAAACTCCTAAAATATTTCCGGTTATTCGTTTGGCCTTCTCTTCTCGCTGCATCCCTTTGTTCCGGTCATGGCTTGCTTGGCTTTTTATGTAAGCTAAGCAACATTTTAAAATTGGCCAACATCCGAGAAATGGTGAGAATCTTTTGTACTGCACCGCATACTGCACTCCACTCCGCTCCATTTTACCCGCATGACTTCCGGGAAAATTTCCGATGCGAGTTTATTTTGCCAATATAAAAATCGCGTTGGCTGTCTGTGCAACTGTCTCCGTCGGTGGGTCTGTCGGCTCTCGACTGCTTGCTTAACTGTCGTGACTCTGTCTGCAGCATGCTGGATTAAATGCCTAAAAGCATGCAACCAAAACATTGCATTTTCACATCTTTACTCAGTGTTTTTCACGTTTTTGTTATGCGTTGTTCTATCTTTATTCGAAATTTTTTGTCGTTTTTCTGTTCATTTTGTCGACGCCATTTTGCTGCTGGGCCATTCTTTATTCATGATGACGACAACAACAACAACAAAAACAACAACAACAACAACAACAACAACTTCAACAACCACAACAACAGCAGCAACAACTTAAGAATCTGCTCTATTACTGCAACAACCATTTGTGTTGTTGGCATCACTATTGCCTGATGTTGTCGTGTAGCTCAGGTTAAGCAGTCAATAGTTGCTGGCATTGAAAATAAATGCAATAAAATGAAAATAATAAAAAAATTCTAATAAAAAATTAAGAAAAAAATTGTGTTTGCTAATTGGCAGCACGTATTCCTAGAAAAGTTTCGAGCGCATTTTTATCAATGTTATCTCAAAAAATACATTTTCAAACGAAAACTTTTGATGCCAACTGGGCAAATAATCTTTAAATAGAAAACGCAAAAAAAAAGAAAAAAAAATTTAAAACACTCATCACGAACAGATTATATCAGAGATCATTCAATTACAATATTCATCAAATACGAGCTCATACTGTGCGTACTGAAGAAGCCATCGCCACTGGGTCCCCTATAGGGTGTGATAGGGGACCCAGATTTATCAATTCGACGCCGTTCTCAACAAGTCGGCTTTAGTCCGTCCACTTGGAAGATTTTAAGGTACAACCTTGGCCTACAGCCGTATAAAATCCAACTTATACAAGAATTCAAGCCATCAGACCATCGTTTCCGTCGTACGTTCGGTGAATGGGCTGAAAATCAATTGGAAGTTGAGCCGCATTTTTACCGTCAAATCATCTTCAGCGATGAGGTAAATTTTTGACTTAGCGGGTACAAAAATAAGCAAAATTATCGTATTTGGAGTGAAAACAATCCTAAAGATACTCTCCAGGCTCCCTAACATCCAGAAAAAGTTAATGTCTAGTGTGGTTTACATGTCGAAGGCATCATTGTTCCATTCTTTTTCAAAACTGAAAATGGAGCCCACTTTACCTTCAATGGTGAACGCTACAGCAAAAGATTTGTGACTTTTTGGCTTCCACGTCAATATCAATTGTTTTAGTGCTAAATACATTCCAGAAGGATGGTGCCAGAAGCGCGTGAAACCAATACTTTATTGGGACGAACTTTCGGTGTCAGAATCATATAAAAAAATGGGCCTGTCAATTGGCCACATAGGTCATATGATTTGACTCCATTAGACTACTTTTTGCGGGGGTTCGTCAAGCCACTGTCCTATGCTGATAAGCCAGCAACGACTGACCCAACATTCGGCGCGTTATTGGCGAGATAAGGCCGGCTATGCTGGAAAAAGTTATGCAAAATAAGATCGGCAGGTTGATCTTCATAAGACGAAGTCGCGGTGGCGAAATTCCCAAAATTATTATCAAAAATTAAATGCCTTCAATTTTGTGAACCAACAAAGCCAAAATGTTGGCCATTTCTTTTTTTTTCTATGTTTTATTTCAAAGAAAAGTTCTATCCCTCTAAAAAACACACTTCATAACTGATAATGTAAAATTTTTTGATAGTAGAAAATGAAAGATGCACACGAAATAATGAAGAACACGCATTTCTATGGCCACATAAGACTAAAATAAAATCCACCCAGTAACGATTTGGAGATTCCAAACGTTTGGTCATTCGAGTGTATAAAAATTCTTCGGAATTTTAAATTGAGAATATTAACTGTATTATTAAAACACATTTTAATATTCAGAAAACTTAACAGACTGCAAAAATTATAACATTGAAATGTATAAGATTGAGGATCAGTTATTTCCAATATTTTGATAAATTTCGCAAATAATGATTCCGAAACCTTCAAAACACCCAACTCACTCATCCTCTTTAATCCCAGCACAATAAGCTTACTTCCAATATTATCAAAAATCCGATCAGTTATCTGACCGGAAAAAATGAAGCAACATACAGTCATCGCTGGGCTTAATAAGCTACAGAAATTGGCCTACATGTGCAGCACCGGAACCATAAGAATATGTCCAATAGCATCCATGGAAGTTCTACTAGAATTAACACCTCTTCACATTTACATTCAACCCCAGAGAATTGAATAGCCCAGTCATTTTTAGCTAAGAGTGCTTTAACCCTGGTAAGTTTCCCAAGTATTTTCCTCTTTGTTTTTCTTCCTCTTATTGAAAGAGAGAAGATTCGTTTGCTCATCCCACAGAATCATTCCGGACCAACAAGAGGAGTTGAAGCTTCTTTCTTTGGCAGTTCGTCAGCAACTACGTTCCCTTCTATACCATTGTGTCCCGGTGCCCATAGGATCAAGACCCGATGTTGTAACCCTAGTGCATTAAGCTTGTCAAAACATACCATCGCCAGTTTTGAGGTTAGCTGATGAGATTTTAGTGCCTTCATGGCCGCCTGACTGCTGAAATGAATATGAATATGAATGAATATGGGCTAAGAGATTGTGTAACAAAAGAAGTTTGATATTCTATTGAGGCAACATCCCGAAATAACAACACCGAAGGACAGCATGCATCCAAAATTCAGTTTTACTAAAATATTCTAAACTAAACGAAGTAGCAAAAATAAATCGGAAGGTTTAAACATATGAGATAATCCAGTACATGATTACATGGTATACTGACAGCTCTCTAACTGAAAAAGGGACCGAAGTAGGAGTCTACGGCACAGGGATCAAATTCTGCAAGGCCATGGGCAAGAACAGTAGTATATTCCAAGCGAAAATATACGCGATAGACAGGTGCATAATATGCACTGCATATACTTTAAGCTGAAGCTTAAATACTGGAACCAAAACATAGCTTTCCTTTTCGACAGTCAGGCGGCCATCAAGGCTCTTAAATCTCATCAGCTAACCTTAACACTGATGATGGTGTGTTTTGACAAACTTCATTCACTAGGGCTACAACATCCTACAACATCCAGTTTTGATCCTATGGATACCCGGACAAACTCCGCCTAATCTCACGAGCAGCCTGTCTAAAGCCAGGATAAAGTAGGATGGTCGCAGGCAACGGATTCGCCTTATACTGTGTAAATATAGAGGGACTATCCAGATCCTGGAGTTGGTCGCCCAATCTGGGGAGTAGGTGGTCCGTTTGACTAGATCAACGGTAGCGTATGCCTAAGAGGGAATAGCAATGATCCTTAAAATTTGTTAGTACGGGGATAGTCGTTACGCTCGACAGACGTACTGTCACAGTCTCCACAGATACATTCAAATTGAGGTCTCTGGATAGTCTTATAAGGCTGGTAAAACGATGTTAAAGAGGTGTTAAACGTGGGTACTCCGAGTGTGAAAAGTATATCTTAGTAGCCTCGGAGTATCAGTTTAAAAAGGTGGATAAACAAGAAGTGCCATATTGGGTACTCCAAGTGTGAAAAGTTCAACTTAGTAGTATTCAAATGCCACCCTTCAGTCGGTTGTAACGCGTGCTGCTAAGGAGCGATACAAAGAGAAGAGGAGGGAAGAGAGACGCATTTTCAGGCGAAAGAAAAGGGAAGCGGAAATGCGTGAGTGCGAGAAAATTGAGATGCATGGTGACAGGAATGAGGTCCGAAAATTTTTCGAAAAAATAAGACGCCTGGCCGATGGTTTCAAGACCGGGGCCTCTTCCTGCAAGGATGAAAATGGGAATCTAGTGACAGACATCCAGAGTACACTGATGATGTGGAGGGAACACTTCTCTAGGCTTCTGAATGGCGACGATGACAACAATCCCGCCAATAGAGATGATATTCCGGAATCCCCAATTTTGGACGACAGCGTTGAAGTTCCGTTGCCCGACCATAGTGAAGTCTTGAAAGCTATAGCTCGGCTTAAAAACAACAAAGCCGCAGGAGCCGATGGCTTACCTGCTGAGCTCTTCAAGAATGGAGGCGAAGCTCTATTTAAATGCATTCATGAGCTTCTATGCAGAATATGGTCGGAAGAATGCATTCCAAACGATTGGAACCTCAGTGTGCTCTGCCTAATCCACAAGAAAGGCGATCCCACAATTTGCGCCAACTACCGTGGGATAAGCCTTCTGAATATCGCATATAAGGTTCTGTCGAGCGTACTATGTGAAAGACTGAAGCCCATCGTAAACCAGCTGATTGGACCTTATCAGTGTGGCTTCAGACCTGGCAAATCCACCATAGACCAGATATTTACGCTACGACAAATCTTGGAGAAGACCCTAGAAAAACAAATCGACACACACCATATTTTTGTCGATTACAAAGCCGCTTTCGACAGTCCAATAAGGAATCATCTATATTCCACCATGTCTGAATTTGGTATTCCTGCAAAGCTCATCCGCCTTTGCAGAATGACACTGAGCAACACCAGCAGCACAGTTAAAATCGGGAAGGACCTCACTCCTCCATTCGATACCAAACGAGGTTTCAGACAAGGTGATTCCTTATCGTGCGACTTTTTCAACCTAATGATGGAGAAGATCATCCGAGCTATTGATTTGAGACGTAGTGGCACCATATTCTACAAAAGTATTATGCTGCTGGCGTATGCTGATGATATCGATATCATTGGCCATAATACGCGCGAAGTCAGTGCAGCATTCTCCAGGTTAGCGAAAGAGTCGAGTCGAATGGGTCTTGTAGTGAACGCAGATAAGACGAAATACCTAGTGTCAAAAAATAAACAGTCCCAGCGTCTTGGAAACCACGTCACTGTTGACAACATCTCCTTCGAGGTTGTTAAGGACTTCGTCTACCTGGGGTCCAGCGTAAACTCTTTCAACGATGTCAGTAATGAGATAAAGCGAAGGATAACTCTTGCCAACAGGTGTTACTTTGGGCTGAGTAGGCAATTGAAAAGCAGAGCCCTCTCTCGACGAACAAAACTCACGCTCTATAAGTCACTAATCATGCCCGTCCTATTATATGCAGCACAAACTTGGACGTTGAGCAGTTCTGATGAAAAGACTTTGGGAGCCTTCGAGAGAAAGATCCTTCGTAAGATCTTCGGTTCAATCTGCGTCAATGGCGAGTACCGAATTCGATGGAACCACGAGCTGTATGAGCTGTACGCTGATATTGACATAATTAAGCGCATTAAAATCGAGCGGCTCCGCTGGCTAGGTCATGTTGAGCGAATGGAAAACGACGCTCCAGCGAAAAAAATATTTGATTCGGTGCCCGGTGGTGGTCAACGCAGAAGAGGACGCCCACATCTTCGTTGGAAGGATCAAGTGTTGGATAACCTGACTACACTTGGTGTTTCCAACTGGCGCCAGCAAGCGCAAAATAGAAATGGCTGGCGCAATTTCTTATACGAGGCCAAAACCGACCTTCGGTTGTAAGCGCCAGATAAGTAAGTAAGTAAGTATTCAAATGGAGCAAAAAGTGGTGACCTTGTGTCACACACAGTCAACTGCGATGTGGTCTACTCTGTACCACGTCCGAGTAATGGTTGCTTTTTCCTTCACAGTCAATAGTGATGAATGCGGATGTGTTGGTGTTGTGATGAGTGCGTGTCGAGGTAAATCTCTTTTACCCGGGGAGACTATCGCAGCGCTGGGCCTTCGGGGAGTATCGTGCTGGCTGTGGTAGTTCAATGTCGCTCTGTGAGATCGGCGTGGAGTTGCGCTTAATCAACCGGGTGGCAATGCCCATAAATTGTCAGAGATGTTAGATGGGTCCCGATTTCCATATATAAATATGGATGGTGACCCAACTAATCATCCACGATTGGTACTCTTCCGTTCCAGCATTGGTTGCTATCCATACAGTATATTTATTAATTTATATATACACTTAAGTATGGTGTGCGACCGGTATTGAAACTACTATGACAGGGCGTTGGTCGCTACTGGAGTCATGGAAGTGACGCCTAGGAGAGGTATGACGGACGTCGTATATGTATTAGCATGACACTGACATCCTGAACATTTATCTCCTGAGCATCAATTTCATAAACCTCGACCCCACTGCCATGGGGCACCGTGGAATTTGGCCTATAAGGCAGGTGTCCACATAACACACATTAGGATACCGGGACACAATGGTATAGAAGGGAACAAAATTCCTGATGAACTGACAAAGAATGGAGGATCCGCTCCTCTTGTTGGCCCATAATCATTCTGTGGGATGGGCAAAGGAATCTTTTCTCTTTCAATAAGAAAGAGGAAGAAAAACAAAGAGTTAAATACTGGGCAAATTTACCAGGATTAAAGCACTCAAAACTACTCTATGGTACATACGACCTTAAGCGATTCAAAGAATGCATGAAGCTAGCAAATAATGATCTAAGAATCATTACAAGACTGCTCACAGGTCACTGTATTTCCACATTAAAACTGGAAATTCTTAGTGCTGGCACATGTAGGTTTTGCATAAAGGTCGAAGAATCTGTGATGCACATTGTCCCGCACTTGTTCAACCACGTAATAGCATTGTACCACATAATAGCAGAAAACTCATTAAAATCAAGAGATATAGGACATATATTAGCATTTATATCAGAGAATGGACTAAAACGTATTCTTTTGGGTTCATAAAGGGGCACAATAGATCTTAAAGGTAAAGTGCAAGCCGTAAACATTTTCGTAATTCAAGAGCACCATCTTTCAAAATGAAAGTTTTAATTACAAAAAGTACCAACATTTTGGAGTTTTTTTTTTAAGTTCTTTAAATTATTTTTTTTTTTTTTTTTGTGGAAAACATTATTTACATTGGCAAAAAAAATATATTTTTTCTTTGGCATAGGCGTGTGTATGTTCAATATCCTGTAGCAAAAATTTCAGAACTCAGCATGGTGGTTCCCCAAAATGGCCCCTTTTCACCCAAATTGTGGTTTATTTCAAAATTAAGTCAAAAATATTACAAATAATGTGACAGTTTTTGGACCGGAAAGTGATCATTCGCGGATTCTCGAGGACATTGATTAAGAATCTTAGATCAGAATTGCCCTATTGCAAAATCATAGACGGTGGACTTAAAATTGTCAAAACACTTTCAAACGTTTGTATTTTCGGCGGTTGCTGATTACGAATGTTTAATTTTGAAATTTTACCCACAGGTTCTTGAAGTACACAACTGTATGTCGCCGAATAAAAAGTTTTTTGGCACTTAGTTAGGTCGCTATTTTGGAAAAATTGTGCACTTGAATCACAAAAAATGTCACGGAATCGGGCCTTGAAAATAAAGGATACTCTTAAATTGTGTTTGCCAAGGCTTACCGTATGAAATGGATTGACGAAAAATGGTAAAAATCTATGCCACTTTGTGCCGAAACGGGTTAAATCCAAGTACTGTATAATTAAGAAAAGAACAAGGATGGCAAAGAAGGCTAAACTTCAAAATGCTGAATCACTTTTAAAAAATAACAAAATATTGATTTAAAGCACAGGATGTGTCAAAAATGTATCTGAATGTTAGTCAGTAATAGTAAGTAATAAATAATAAACCTTAAAAATCAAGCATCATTTGCCCAGTGAACCAAAACTACCATTTTCGAATTCATTTATGAAGCTTTTCGGGTAGAAACCTTAATTTTCGGCACTCATAAATAACCCCTTTTTGTATCATTCGTCGGACTAAAAGCCTCTCAAAACTTAAGCTTTTTTTTAAAAAAGAATTATAAATTGTATTTCTTTTTTGTTAGGAAATGAGTTGCAAAAAGATCAATAGAAAAGTTACTTTTCGGCAGTCGGAAATGGACCCTTTTTGAATCAATCGCCAAACAAAAATTCCTCTCAGAAACGAATCTTTATTTTCTTCGGAAATGAGTTAAAAAATGAACTATAGAAAGTCATTTTTTGGCACTCGGAATTTTTTTTATATCAATCGCGGGCTCAATGTATCAATTGCCTTTAGAAAACGAATCTTTTTTTGTTCAGAAATGAGTTAAAAAATCAATATGTTTGAATTATAAATTTTATTATTGCATAATATTATTTGTTATTATATATCGATGATTTGTATAAAAATAAATTATTATGATTGAACTCATTTAACCCTTTGACGACCGTTGGGACACCGGTGACCCTTTTACTTTCGAATTTTTCCTGGAAAAACTATGCAAACGATTTTTCTTAACAAGGTATCATTCAATAAGGAATGTATGTGGCTTCCACAAAGTACTTAATTTTCAAGGGTAGATTCATCCCTTTGTCGAGCAGACCACCCCAAAGTCGAAAAATCTTTACTTTTTCTCCCCCTTCTTCTTGCTGCAATATTTTAGGGGTAGGAGGAGCAATAGGTAAAAAATTTTTGGGAAAGTTGCGGGCAACCTTCCACTTTTTAGCAAAAAATAGCAAAAAAAGATAGTCCACTCGGGCTATCCTCGCGACCACCAAATCTGACGGGACCTATATGTCCCAATGGTCGTCAACGGTAAAAATCTTAGACATATTTAATTTTGTTGTAAATTTGATTTATTTGAAATAAAAATAAATTTGTTTACATTTTTGATCAATGCATTGAATTTTCATTTTCTTATGATGAAATTTGAAGTTATTTCGTTCATTGGCGAAGCAAAATGGTTTTTTGCAAAAGGCACAAATAGTAATTATTCGATGGCCTTTGTATATGTAGAAAACCTTTTTATGTCTTAACATAAATAATTATTGCTACGATGAATTTCAGTAACAGATGGCGCATTTTACATTTTCGAATATGCGCCATTTTCTATTTTTGAAGACATGATTAGGCCTTTTACTACCATTTAAATATACTTTAAGTCTCTTTTAAATAAACCATTGTCGAGGTAAGACCGAAAAAAACCTAACTCTAGCCTTTTCAATTATTCTAACTCCAATCCTATTTCTATATCTAATTTTTTTGGTCTCAAAACCGCCTCTGGCTTCTTTTTTGAGACCTAGAGTTCCACAAGCGATTGTTATATTGGGAGAATCTATTTTAGGTACCTTACAACAGCACAACACCGGTTGGCGATCGTATTGATCATTTGAGTAGCCAGTTGCCCGCGGACTTCCAATGCAGATATACAAAATGAATCATTATTTGAAGTAGAAATTTTGTTGTAACCACAATGTACAGCGGCGGATTTATATACGGGTTGATGAGGCTTTAGCCGCCATCCCCCTTGAAGAAGTTTTTGTGTGGGAAAAAAATTGAAAAAAGTGCTAAAAGCCGTTTCAGCCTCCCGCTTGGACTATAAAAGCTGTTAGCTCAGTCCTTCCCCCCCCCTGGTGAATCCTAGATCCGCCACTGATTGTGTACACTCAAATCAAAGCGATTGCAGAAAAGACGCAAGTAGAATTTGGTCTAAATCAAAAACAATTTGGTCAAAATCAAAAGTGTAAGTTTCTTTCTAATTGTGGTACTTTGGCCACTCTACGACTATTGGTCCAAAAGATATTTACAAAATAGGTCAAAAATTCGTTAAAAAATCCCAAGAATTGTTTGTTACGGAGTTTTGTTTTACATCAAATGAAAGATCCGATTTTTTGGAAAATTTAACCTATTTTGTGATATTTTGAATATTCGTAAAGAGGTCAAGGTCAACCACCATCGGAAAGGTTATTTTTCAACCTTTCATTGGATATCAAACATTACTTCGTAGCAAATAAAGAAGCCCAGATATTATGACAGAATTTTTAGGGTTTTTTAATAATCTTTTGAAATATTTTGGGAATATCTCCTAAACTAATAGTCATATAGAGGTCAAAGTACCATCATTGCAAAGGTTATTTTTTAAACTTTCATTTGTCAACCTTTAAAACAGACCTTTCTGCCCAAAAATGTTCGCAAAACTCTCACCTTACGCAAAACCTTCGCTTATGGTTGAGTGGGTGCGTATATATAGAAACTTCCATCAGAGGTCCGTATAAATGATGACTTCAAACAATTTCAATGTGATAAATTTATTCGATACTATATATGACATACTGAAGTGCTCATAGTGCTCCAGCGAAAGAGTTTAATTTTATAAAAACTGTTTATTAACTTGTTTCATAAAATAATCAAAAGTTTAATTTACCTACTCGAACGTAATGTTCTTGTCAATATCTATCTACCTTTCTCTGTCAATATCATCAAAATGTTGCCTCCGAAATATAATCAAACGTTTCTTTCTATTCGGAGTGGAGTTGTCAGTGTAGCAACCCTTTTCCAGATAAGGGTGGGAACGTAGTTTCTTTTTTCTGTTTTTCTATTTAAGTTTGTGCAATAAAATCGCGTCTTTTGAAAACTATTTTCATTACAACTCACAGCATGTTCTCCACACCGAATCCTCAAGTGTTCCTTTGCACAAAATGCTTTACCTGTGCTGTTCAGACCCAATTGCTTAGGTCCCCCCTCTCCCAATTCTCCAGTGTTGCCATCTTCGCAACAGAAGTGTTAGTATTTTTTTTTATTTTTACTCCGTACTTGTTAGCGTGCTGTTTGCTTGTGTGTTGGTGTGTATAAATGTGTGTTTCTCCAAAGTGTATTAGTATTTGTTTATTTCTATGAGTGTTTGTCTATGGTAGTGTGTATAAATATATATATTTAGTATAGTATCTCGTATTATTTTTGTATTTGTGTTTGTTTGCTACAGATTTCGGTTTAGTTTTGATGTGTTTGTCTCGATTGATGTGGTTCTACAACTGCTTTATGTTGTTACTCTTGTAACATTGTTGTTGTTGTTGTTGTTCCTAAATCTTCATTTCAACTTGTTGTTGACTTAAATCCAATAACGCTACCTCAACTCAAGTTTGGCAGCAATCGTCATGCTGCCAGAGCATCATCATCCTCTTCAACTCCTAGGTCGATGCGGATAAACTTTAGACGACCAAAAACTGACTTTTTCATCATCGGTGCGTGAGATTTCATTTTCTTGCAAAGTTGGCAAGAGTTGATTATTATTTCATCTCCGAGTCTCTGTTTACAATCATGAAAAATTAATTTCAACCTTAAATGTTGTAAAATGGGTTTGAATAATTGAAGGGAGAATTCTTTTTCTTATGTCAAAACTTAATAAAAAAGGTAAGATTTTTTGCCTTTGCAAATCTTTTCTTTGATTTTCAAAATACTATTGTTTTTTTTATAATAAAAACATGTCCAGGTTCCAACATCGGAATTCCGCAGAAATCGAGACAGAGTTTTCAAAATATGTTTTCTTAATAGTCATTATGAACCATTTAACTCGAAAGAATGATCATCAAGCTTCAAATAATAATATTTAAATTGATTTTTTATCGAACAAGTTGAGTCAAAAGCTTTTGGAAAACTTATCTTATTTCCCTTCTCACTTTCAACAGACTTTTCTCTAAGAAATTTTTGATATAACGGGTGTTTTCTTAAAGATATTGATTTCCTAGTGGGATAGCTGTCAAACCAGTTGTCAAAGTAAACACATGTGTTTGACATTTATGTTCAGTATACTTTGGCAAATTACCATACAAAGACTTACGCCGGAACAACGTTTACAAATCGTGGAAATATATTTCCAAAACTGTGCTCTGTGCGGCAAAAGTACCAGAAGATTTCATACTAAAAAAACTTCTCAAACAGTTTAGTGATTGCTTGACTCAGTTTTATTTGAGCGCGCGTCAACGATGGATACCAGCAAAGAAGAAATTTTACATGTACTCGTATACAGTTTTTTTCGATAAAGGCGAAAACGCAAGCCTGGTAGCTGAAAATTTGAATTGTCTTTATGGTCCTGATACTGTAATAGCCAATCACGTGCAATTTTGGTTTCGTCGATTCCATTCCGGTAATTTGGATGTCAAAAATTAACTACGCTCTGGAAAGCCAATTGTCGAAAATGTCGATAAAATCATGGAAATCGTCGAGTCCGACCATCATATAAGCACGGTTTTGATTGCGCAGGAGTTAAACATTGCAGAAAAAACCGTTTGGAACCACTTGAAAAAGGCTGGATACAAAAAAAAACTCGATGTATGGGTACCACACGAGTTAACGCAAAAAAACCTCATGGACGGTCCATGATGGACCGAATTTCCATCTGCGAATAACTGCTTAATCTCAACAACATCAACCCATTTCTGAAGCGGATGGTGCGTGGTGATAAAAAGTGGGTCACTTACGGCAACGTCAAGCGAAAACGGTCGTGGTCGAATCGCGATGAGCCACCGCAAACGGTGGCCAAGGCCAGAATGACGGCTAGGAAGGTTTTGCTGTGTGTTTGGTGGGTTTGGCAGGGAGTCATCTACTATGAGCTGCTCTCTTACGACCAAATTCTTAATTCGGACCTGTACTGTCAACAACCTGGACCGTCTTTAGGAAGCAATCACCTAGAAACGGCCAGCTTTGGCCAATAGGAGAGGAATTGTTTTCCAACAGGACAACACCAGGCCACACACATCGATAGTAGCTCGCCAGAAGCTAAGAGAGCTTGGTTTGAAGGTTCTTATGCATCCACCTTATAGACTGTACCTGGCACTAACTAATTACCACTTGTTTCTGTCTATGGCGAATGCTTTTTGCTAGTGACAACTTCGCCTCAAGGGAAGCATGTGAAAATCGACTCTCCCAGTTCTTTGCCAAAAGAGACGAGAGTTTTTATGAGAGAGGCATAATGAAATTACCTTCAAAATGGCAACAAGTTGCCGATCAAAACCGTGCATATCATTATAACTATGATAAATAAAGCCTTCAATTTCATGCAAAAATAATGGATTTCTTTTTAATACACCTGATATCAAATTTGAAATTTTAATTGCATTGAAATAAAATTCAATGCAAATTTAAATTGAAAAACATATAAATTTCTCATAAATATTTGCCATCACTTTTACTTTCTTAATGAATTCGCCACCAGTTCTATTGCTCTGAAGAAGAAAATTGAGAAGTGAGCTTCAAACTGAAAATAGAAAAAGAGTGTATTTTTTTAGCGTCATGTGGCGAGCTTTCTTTCTCTTCACTTTGTGTGGATCGTTTATATGGAACTTTATTGGTGTGTACGTTCTGTGGCCGACGAAAATACACACAAAATCATTCGCCTCTGTTTATATTATTCGTTTTTCTTTCCCTTTTTTTTCGCTCCCCCAATCGGAAGGTAGGCGAACACCTCTCTGAAGCGATCTATCTTTTCTTATTACCTCGAGTATTTGAAAAAGGCACTAATACCTTAGGAGATGAACACGGCAGCTGCAAAGCGATGTGTTGGAAAGAAAATGCGAAAAATCCACAAGTAAAAATTAAACAAAACGAAAAGCATACGAAGTCAAAACAGTACAAAAAAATTAGTAGTTGAAGAATATTAATGTCTCATACCGTTATTTTAATAATATCTGTATAAATAAAAAAAATACAAAAATTATTAACTTTACACCAAAAATTTAATATTTTTTACAATAGTGTAACAAGATTACACTAGTCAAGTCATTTATTCAATAAAAGTATCGAGGCAGGCATTTTTCCAGAGTGTCTTAAAAAAGCAGAAGTAATTCCCCTTTTTAAAAAGGGAGATAAATGCATTCTTAATAATTACAGACCAATCTCCATTCTTTCAACCTTTTCCAAAATCTTTGAAAAAGCTGTCAAAACAAGAATGTTGAACTTTTTAAATAAATATAATTTTTTTAATAGCAGCCAATTTGGTTTTAGATCTGATATGTCCACTGAAGATGCTCCCTTAAATTTTTGTTCCAATATTAATTCAAGTTTAAATCACAAAAAGATTTCAGCAGCTCTATTTGTTGATATGACAATAGCTTTTGATACGGTGGATCACAAAATTCTGCTAAATAAATTGTATAGATGCGGTTTTAGAAGCAATACTTATAAATGGTTTTCTTCATATCTGTCAAACAGAGCGCAAAGAGTGAAAATATGCAATCATCTCAGTTCCTATAGAGACGTTAACATTGGTGTTCCTCAAGGTTCAGTACTGGGTCCGATTTTGTTTTTGATATTTATAAATTCACTCTTCTCGCAAAAATTCTCTAGTGAGACGATCGCATTTGCAGATGATATGGCTTGTACATATTCCTGTGATACAGTGTTTAACTTTAATGTTGCATTAAATAGCGATTTGGAAATCTTAAGGCATTGGTTCACAACTCACAAGTTGGTTCTTAGTGACAAAACTAAAATCATGCTTTTTCATGTTGGTGGAAAAGAACTTGAACTTGGCAATTTCATGTTTCACTGCGCAAACTGTAAAAAATACTCTGTTTGTAAAGATATTTGTGGTTCACAAAATAATATCCACACTTATGTTGAATCCGGTTCTTGTTCCTCAAATTGCTTTCGTATTGACTGTGTTAAAAGTTTTAAATATCTTGGGTTAATAATTGATTGGAAAATGAATTGGACTGATCACACAACTGCTCTGAAGAAATATTTAATCATCATTTAAAAAATTGTTGTTCTGAAAAATTGCTGACTAGTATTTACTATGGCATTTTCCATTCAAAATTAGAATACGGTCTGGCATGTTGGGGAGGTACGCATAATAATAAAATTAATCCCCTACTAACTGCTCAAAAAAATGTCATTCGCATTATGTGTAAAAGAAATCGGCTTGAAAGTAGTCTACCACTATTTAAACAACTCAATATATTGCCTGTAAAACATTTGTATCTTCTTATATATTAATACGCAAACATCGAATGTTGTCGTACACTTTTTCAATATTTGTTTTAGAATAAGGACAATAAAACGTATATCATTTGAAAGGTACTGCACCATAGATGTGCCGAATTATGTTAGATTTTAAATTGATGACCTTTGACCCGAAATATTAACGTTGAAAGTTTATATTAATTTTAGTTAGGGATCTCAGAACTGGGAAGAGGTAGAATGAAGAATGTGGTATCAGATGAAAGGTCTGGCTGCACAATATGATTGAATATACGATTGGTGACCTTTGACCTCAAATATGAGCTGAAAAATAGCATTTATTAAATAAAAGCTAAACTATAAGAGATGGAAAAACATGATATAAGAGAGATATTTAGACATTCATAATATGTGCAAAAAAAAATTTAATATTTTTCACCACCGTTTACGGTTACCCTACAATATGCACTTTTTCATGTAACAAGTGTCAATATATATTGTGATGGTAAAATTGCTTACAAATAGTAAATTTTGAAAAATTTCCGTTACTTTGACATCAAAATTATTGTGATATCTCGAAAACTATAGATGTTTTCAGTACAACGTTTTTCGTATGGAAATTCGTTGGTTGAGAAAAATAACGGTATACGAAAACTTTTTTGCTAATATTGTCCACCAATAGTATGTTAAAAAAATTTCCCGTTATTATGACATCAAAAGTATTGCGATATTTCGAAACCTGTAGATTTTTTCCATGCAATGCATTTCTTAAAGCAATGTCATTGCCTCAGAATGAGAAAAAAACAGTTGATATTTCAAATTTTGATTTTGCATGCAAATATCTCAGCCATTTTTCAATCGATTTTCCCTTAATTTTCTTTGTCTGAAAGTTTAATAAAATCACTTTTGAGAAATAAGAAAAGATTGACCATAATCTCACTAACTCAATTTCTTGTGTTGTTTTCAAAAAAACTCTAAAATATTCAATTTTTGCTCAAAAATTAGACCAGACATTCTTTTTTTGTAATTTTATTTTTGTTTTTCAATTTTCTTCTCTCACACTCTTTGATATACCATATCATTAATTTGCAAAATTTACTTCATTTTGACACATAATTTAATTAAGTGTTTCTATCATCGAAAATCATGAGCTACCCCCTATGATTTTTTTGATGAAAATTACATTTTTCAAAATGTTGTTTTTGTATTTTTTTATAAAGTTCTACATATGCATACATATGTTTTATACATATTATTATTATATATCTATATATAAATAGGTGTACGCAGAACAGGCCCGTAGCCAGGATTTACCTAAGGGGGGGTTTGGATTAAAAAAAATATCGATAGTTTTGATATCGATAAATGAAAAGGTATTTTTTATATAATTACCAGAAAGATGTGAAAAATCACTGGCTAGAAATAGACAATACTTTGAGAAATGAATTTGTAATAAATTTTTCACAATAAAGCGACAAACTTGAAAAAAAAACACTTTAAAACTTTTTTGTACACCAAATACATTTTTTTGTTTTAGTTTTAATTTTTTATTTTTGTTTATTTTATATATTTATATTAATAGCCCGATTCTGCGTACTTGATAAATTCACCTTATTGAATATTTATCAAGTATTGACTATTTATCAAGAGTTGGTATTCTGTGATAGAAAAAAAGCTCTTTAATTGATAAATTTGTCAATATCTCATTTGCTATTGATAAATTTATCAAGAGAGTTGTGGTTGCTCGTAGCAGGCAATATCAAGGTTAATATTAACATAATAATGTTAACAATAATAATTATTTTCTACAAATTAATACACTTTTGTGGAACATAAGGAAAATGAAAGCAGAAATCTGTTCTCTGTGTTATGCTATTAATGAGAACAATTAGCTGTTAACAGGAATTCACCTACTCTGGTGAATTACGAAAACTTTTTATTTATCAAGGCTGCTGTAGAATACTAAAAAAGCTTTCGCTTGATAAAATTCTTTACAAATTTTATTTATAAATTACTTATCAAGAAAACGCAGAATAGGGCGGTAAGTCTTCTTATTTTTTTTTTTTTTTGTTAATTCTAATAAAACAGCGTCCGCTGTGACACTGCAATCCCTATGTACTTATGCTTAAGGATGCACACCCATTTAACATAAAAAACGTGTGTTCTATAATTTCAAAACTGTCGTTTGTTGAGTTCAATGTGTTTCGGCTATATATCTTGCTTATCGTTGCAATGTCATTTTGGAATACAGAAAGACGCTAAAAAAATAAAATTTTCAAGACAAACTTCTAAAATGACGATAATTAAGCATCTTATATTATTATTTTAATAATTTACTTGCAAACTTATATCGGTTTATAATTCTATATAAAAATAACCACGATTAGAATAACGACATTTTCTTGTATTTCCTGACTTTTGTAAAGGCCACAATGAAAGGTTAGAAAATTTTATTAAAAAAGTTTTTATTATCATTCGGTAAAATTAACAAGAGGTTGTGATCCTGCGCCTCCAAAACCAGTGTTAAAAAATACGCAAAACTTGCAATAAGCTGCATTTTCCAATTTGGAGTAAACCAACCAATGCCAACGGTTCGACCAAGAATGCTTAACACTTTAACTGCCACCATACAAAAAAAAAAATATCGGGTCCTCCAGGCCATTTTTTCTAACAAATCAGAAAAAGTTTTTTTTTATATTTCGGTGAAATTTTGAAATATAATATTGAGGCACAACATATGTACCTCCCGGCCTGATGTATACGTTTACTGTATATTTAGTGTGGATGACGGACAGATGGACATGGCTAAATCGACTTGGGTGATGATGCTGACCTGCTGATATACACTTTTCTGTACCTACCACGCTTCCTTGTGGGCGTTACAAACGGAATGACAAAATTAAAGTTTTTAAAATTAAAATCCCAGTAAAGGGGGTTTTTTTTTAATCGTGGGGGTATAAAAATGATGCGCTAAAGATAGTTTTAGGTATGCCAGGCCATGCGGAATGGAACTACGTTTACAGATTTGCATTTTGAGGTACGTATTTTAAACCATGAACTATAATGTGTAATCAAATACTGAGGCACATACGCTATGCCTCAGAGCCTACGTGGACATTTTACTGAGGCACACCGTATGTGCCTCATGGCAGTTAACGTGTTAAATCGGAGTTTGCGAGAACCGCTGGCAGGAAAATTAAAATTTGGTGGAGGCACATAAATGCTTTGAAAACTTTCAAGGCGGTTCGAATCGGAAATATTGCTCATCAACTTGAAAATATCGTTATTTGGACATTGATATACTCTCGAAGTCGAATGCAGTTCCGATGAATCAAATGATATTTCTGGAAAAATTTCTACAATCATACAAACAAACTTAGAGTTATAAGCATTAAAAGTAAAATATTAATACCGCAACTTGTACTTGTACTTGTACTTGTACTTGTACCGCTTTCCACATAGCTGTCAACATTAAAGCTTTCTACAACTGCAGGTTACAAAGGAAGTTCTGAAGACTTTTCAGATTCCAAAGTTTCTTGAACGTTTTCTATCGGGTTTTCCAATAAGAGTTGTTATTGTGGTATTCAAAGAAAAATGCCATTTTTTGAGATAAAAGATCGGATGTTTATTTCATAATAAAGAGGAAGGTATTTCGTTAATAATGAAAAGCAACATCAGCCAAATGGCCACCACGACCACGCTTACAGCACAATATCCTTTTCATGAAATTTTCCATAACCAAATCGCAAAGTGGCTGCCCTATGTCCTCATTTTCGAAAAAGTAAGGTCCAATGACCCCGCCGGACCATAAACCGCACCAAACAGTCACACGTTGAGGATGAAGAGGCTTCTCAACAATAACTCTTGGATTTTCCGAGACCCAGATGCGACAATTTTGCTTGTTGACGTAGCCACCGAGGTGGAAATGGGCCTCATCAGTCAAGATGATTTTTCGATGGAATTCCGGATCATTTTCATGCATTTCAAGGACCCAATCAGCAAAGACACGACGTTGTTGTATCGTTCCATTTTTAGTAATGGCATAGTTTCTACTTGTCAAATGTCAAAGAATAAAAGCTTTAAAAGTGAGCGCTTCACAATAGCGGGCGATTCACAATAACACCTCTTATTGGAAAACCCTGTACAATACATATGAAATATAATATTATTTGGATTTTGTCGGTTCCGCATCAAGCAAAAAGTTAATCCATTAATATTCAATCAATGCAAACACGCTTCCAAAAAAAAAACACAGCTTTCAAACATTCAGAAATATTCGGCAACTTTTTAACACATTTACGCATTGATAAAGGAAAAAAAACCATTGAATCAAGCACTTACTTTCCACCGTTCTAGCCTTTTTTTACTTGTGGTTTCTGCAGCCAATTAAGTAGACTAATTTTTGTAGTTTTGGCACAGTAAAATTAACAATAGAAACTCTTAAACTTATCTAACGAAACGCAATCAAAATTTCACCAATTTCACGTTACACCTGTTAACGCAATAAATTCTTAAATTGCTGGTCGTAGACAAAGTTCAATTGAATGTATCGAACTTTTTTCGATACTTAAGCTTGTTGATGTTTTCGCTGTATTTCACTATATTATTTTTTTATACTTTTTGGACCATAAGGGGGGGGGGGGTTTTAACCCTAAAAACCCCCCCTTGTCTACGGGCCTGACGCAGAACAGTTAAGAAACATTTTCTCCCGTGTTTCTCAAACAATTTTGATAATTTTTTTTAAATTAATAGGAGTAGGGAATATATATGGTGGGCAATTCGACCTCAAATCAGACGTTCCATTCCACTTGTTAAATTTGATGAGCGTTGAAATAGATGCGAGGCACTTTTCATCAGCCCAAATTTTCGGTATAACTTTTGAACTATAAGTCACAAATCAATGAAACATGGTAAGAACTTCCTTCCTTGACAAAGGGGCGTAGAAACACTCATACAACTCAAAGTTGTTATATCAAATAGCTTTGAAAGCATTTCTACTGGAAAGTAGAATAAGGGATGTAGGGTACTAGGGATTTTTACTAGGGTAAAGTAAAAATCACAGAACATGGAAAATCAGAATTGAGTTACTGTTTTGTGAGTTCCTGCTGGTGGTGCGTTTGGTGCTGTATAAGTTCGGTTACGTTTGCATATGAGTGAAGAAAGAAAAAAATGTTTCCAATAAAAACACAAAAAAACAAAAATCAATTTTTAAATGGTCGAATCTCGACCAAAGGTGATACTAGTTTTTATAAAGTTCTGAAAATATTTTTTATTAGGTCCGGCTATCTGACAAATAGATGTTACTCAAATTATAACTTAAGAATAAATCACCTTTATATGGTTCAAGTTCCGCCACATAGCGTGCAACACTTTTTATTGTTTTATACATCTATAGCCCCCAGGCTGTTCAACTGCCTTCCAAGTAACATAAGGTGCCTTCGTAATAAATTTGCTTTTTTAAAACAGATGAAGTTGTGGCTTTTTGATTTGTCCTATCAAAATGTCTATTGTCTACTTAATATAACTATCTAATAACTAAATACATAAGGTTCTATTTTCAACTTTAAATTAAAATTTTCTATTCGTATAATAAAATTTGTATCTTAATTTATTTTAAATGACCCCATGTAGATTATATACTTTTATACTTTGTTTAAAAACTGCATTCGCTTCTAGTTCCTTGAGAATTACAGAATGCAGGTTTAACATTATTATTTAATTACTTATGATATAATTGTTATTGTAATATTGCATTGTAATAAACAAATAAAAATAAAAAAAAAAACAAAAAATTAAAATAATATTTAAAAATTACTTTGCACCATAGTGTAAGACGAAATAAAAACAAAAGTGGAAAGCAATAACAAAATAGAAAAAAATCTATATCCTCATCCACATCGACTTCCATATCCTTCCTTCATTGCCAAAAGAAGTTACTCGGATTCTTGACTAATCACTTCTTACGTGATTGAAAGTGGAACGAAGGGATTAATACCCCCTGCAAATCCATACAAAAAAGATACAGCAGTTTCGACTATGTCGTAACAAAAGACGTAGAATTATTCAATTCGCTTTTGATGACATCTTTTTTAAAAAAAATTTAACAAAATATTTATTCCATACACCTGAGCATATGACCTTTAAAAGAGTGCCAGAGAGGGTTAATATGTATGACCGACCCCCATTACTTTTGCAAAAGGAACATTTTTGCCTTTGACACATATTCCCTCCGACCACTCCTTAGGGGAGCTCCCATACAAATTTTATGATTTTGTCGATAAAACCGGAAACTGTCGATAAATAGGTAGCAAGTTCAAGCAAACAAAAACATCAAATGTTGGCTTTATATTTCATGTAATTGTGCAAAATTTATATAAGTTAGAGAGTTCTAACATGAATTTTCGTCCCATTGAGGATCAAGCAGACCAACAAGTGCTAACATCAACATTGTACGATCAGTACTTTAGGCCCACCAAAGGCTCAAAAAGTGATATAAATACCGACACCTGATCACTTTCAACCACCCTACTTACCTCCGAGAATGACGTATTCTACGTCAAAAGCTGTGGCATTTGGTATTGAAGGCTATGATTGCCGAGTTTTAAAGGATGTGCCAAGAAGTTATATTGTGATGATATCTTTTCCTACTGGGCATGTGCGAACGAAACAATGCCAAACGTGTTTTTTTTTCTTTCTTTCCTTTTTGTGTAGATCTTCTAAGTGCATAAAGGCTCTGGGTGAAACATCATACATCATTTCACCTGTTCAAAGCAGGCAGTTTCTATAAAAAATATGCGGTGCACTTCTTCTTCGTACTATTATTCATTTAAAATAAAAAATTATCATAATCGGTTGAGAAACATTGGAAAAAATGGTTCTTTATTGGTTTGTCTACGCCTTTAATATATAGATAATAATAATTGTTTTACTCTATCCATAAGAGGTTGAATAAATAAATAAATAAATAAACTGGTAATTTCAGCCCTTGAAAGGACTTTGACCGAATTTCTTATGATCGAATTGTGTTGTGCGTGTTATAATTTCAGCCCCTGAAAGGACTTTGACCGAACTTTTTATGAATTAATTGTGTTGTGCGTGATATAAAATGTTTGTAAACAATTGATCGAGAACTGGACCTAAAAGATTTATGTCGACTCCGAAGGGCTAATATGCATGTTTTCAAAATGCTTTACATGGCATTATTCTTTGAGGGTTGCCATTTTCTGAAGAGAGCTGTATACCGATCAGAAAAATTGATTACAATTGATAAAATTGTTTGTGTCTATTGGCGGATTCGAACCTTGGACCTCGCAGCTCGAAAATTTGCACCGAGTGGTTCACAGCCACAAAAAAAAAAAATAAATCGCCCGGGAACGAGGTTAAAAATAACACAGAAACCAGAACGTGGATATTATAAGTGACTGTTACATAAAAAATCGTTTTTCTGTTATTTTTATTACAGAATCGACAGAGGTGGGTCTTATATGACCCAATTTCCATGCATGGTTAAAGGTAGAAAATGAAAAAAGACATGTTTGATAACTAAGCATTCAAAAACTTAATTTTAACTTTTAATGGAAAAAAATGTAGAGGTCATAAATGACCCAAGGGTTAAGGAATGTAAAAATTCAGAAAGCAGACATAACATAATACTATTTTTCCAACAAAATTAATTTAATATCTACTTGCGAAATAATAGAGGTGGGTCATATATGACCGATTTATAGCACAGAGTTAAGGATAAAAAACAAATCAGTAAAAAGACACTATTGTGGCGTCCGTGGCTTAGTTGGTTAAAGTGCGTGGCCGCTATGTCAATGAACTTGGAGACCCAGGTTCGAGCCCCAGCAGAGACAGAAAATTATTTGAATTAAAATAATTTTTCTGTACGGTCGCCACCTCTCTGCAGACAATGGCAAACCGCAGAGAGTATTCAAAATGCCATGTAAAGCTTTTTGAGAACAAGAACAATTCCGTTCATCGCCGGTCGGAGTAGCCGTTAAACATGTAGGTTCGGTTCTCGGTCAATTATGTACAAACTTAATAACACGCACAACACAATTGATCATAAGAAGCTAGGTCAAAGTCCTTTCAAGGGCTGAAATGGCCAGTTATTTATTTATTATAAAAAGACACTATTAAATGCTATTTTCTTAAAAAAAAATAATATTAATGTTCACTTAAAAAAATTCAGGTGGGTCATTTAAATCAAAAAACTTACATACATAGAAACTGTCTACCTAAATTAAAAATTTTGGCCGCCTGTTTCGAACAAATACCCCATAGTGCGCTGTCACGTCAAAACCTAGGAGTGTGCCCACTAGACCGCACCACCTCCTATGCAAAAAAAAAAAAGTGCGCCGTATAATCAGCAAAATAAAAAGGAAAAGTGGAAAAATAAAATAATAATCCATTGTATGTTTAATAAATCACAACAAAAATGGTGTTGATACCTCTTTTAGCATTGGCGTTACAGATTTTTTTATTCTTTTACGAGCTTTAGAATTCCTCAAAATCAATTTAAGGCCTTCCAAGGACTTGAAGGAATATCTTTTTTTATTTTGGAGAAAAAATAATTGGTCTCTTTCAGACAAAAACATCGATATGTCATTCATTATGATCTTTTAATACCGATGATATGTGACCCGGTCTACGAAAAGGGACCTTCGGTGTGAAAATATCATTTTTCACTTTTTTGGCTATTCGGATAGACTAATGTGTGCTCTTTCTAATGGCGCAAAGCAGAAGTTTCCAACTCGTAAAGTGAACGACAAATTGGTATGCCGAGGAAAGAGAACTGAATCTGATGCCTTGTAACTTCTTTACCTTTTCTGCATTCTTCTACCTTCCGCTTAGCTATTTGTGAGTAAACACTTTGCAATTCTGCATTATACCTTATTCCAGCTTAATAGACTAAGAAATACAACTCTGTAAGAATAGAGGATAAGCTGAAATAAATGAAAAGACGCCATTCAGTGTGCGACAATTAAACGTTTACAAACAGCTGTTTTCTCGAAAACTTGTTTTTACACCGAAGGTCCCTTTTCGTAGACCGGGTCACATATGATGAAAATGAAAAAAAGGGAGCCCTACGTTAGGCAAAAAATTTTCAAAAAATTTTTAAAAATAGTTTTGCTGGAAATATCGATATACTTTCTGAGCAAAAAATTAATGATATTTTAAGAGTTTTATTTTTTTGATATTAGGGTGGTACATTAGGATGGTAGGAACTGAGATCTGGAGGGTAAGTACTAGAACGGTGCACCTGAGGCCAATGACTTTTATAGAGGTCATATTGGTCTTCTTGAGACAAAAACATTGATATACCAAACTTAAAAATCCGACTATAAACATCAGAGATATGAAGAAATATGTCAATGCGCGACCCCTACGTTCGGTCAAATTTCGTAATTGTCTTGCAAAAATGCGTCATATTCGCTGGTATACGGCAAACTTTTTTTTGAGGTACGGTCTAGTGTCCACGTTGCAGCCAACTTCTTTTTTCCCACCTATAGGCAATTAGCGAGTACTTATGGTATGGAAGTAACGCAGTTTCCATAAGAAGCTACTATACAGCTTGTCGCAATCTTTATAGAACCTTTGTGCTAGTTGAAAAAACAACCTAAGGAGTTAATTAATATTTTCTACGTTTATAAATAAAAAAAAAAACATTTCAGGTCCATTAGTTTCCCCATTAGTTCCATCAGTCAGAAAATATTATGCTTACGTATGATTGCATAGATTTACGTACTTTTAACTCAATTGTAATGCTTCTGTAAACAATGATAGTGTTGAGAGAATAAGTTGACAGATTTAAGTGCAGAGAAACAAAGTTTTATTACTTTTAGCACGCCTCTCAAGGTACCTACATAAAATATGAATGTCGAAACTTTCTGGCACTTTTATGTGATGGCATAACAAAACCAAAAACTGAGAAGAGAAAAATAAAAAAAAACACACCAGGAATCAACCAACTCATTGAACTTGCAAAGCTGGCAAAAGTGCTGGGAAAATAATTCATATACAATCAATGCACAAAGCCACACACCGACGCTAACTGACTGACTAACATGCAATCATACAAACCTACACACACACACACACACATACATACACAAAGGCACAGATCCATTGCTATTTGTGTGAATAGACATGCATACATATTTGAATTTGCCACAGCCACACACACACGATCGCAATAAATTTTGCCACTTTTGGTCATAAAGTTTGAACTCTTCGACTGCCGCCGCATTCATGGCTCATGCCACTTCGGCCGAAACTTCAAAACGGCACGAATCGTAGGACTGAAGTTAAAAATTTCGAAAAAATACAAGAAAATAAACAAAGCGATAACGAAGATGTACAGCATCAATGGCAACGGCACGTTACCGAATATTGAAGCGGAAATGGAAACGAATACGTAAGCGCAAACGTAAGCGATGTTAGAGCAAACGTCAGAGCAACTAATGTCCATAGTTCATAGAATTGCCAAATTGCAAGAAGTGAAATTTCCAATTTTCATTTTAACCGAGGAAGGAATCCTAGTCGTCGTCGTCGTTGTCGTCATCGGAAAAACTGTCCATGCCAATGATGCAGCAATAGCAGCAGCAGTCGTCGTCGTCGTCCTGCATGATAGCGTCAAAATATTGACTATCATGTGGTGGGAGGAGGTGGGTGTTTTTCTCTTTTTTTTTTTTTTATGCAGCAGTAGCATCAACATTTGTGCACTCTTTCGCTAGTTGGCCAGAAATTTAACTACAATTTGTTGCTTGGTAGTGCCAATTATTCATGGAATTATTAAATCATTTAAAATACTGTCAATATAGCTTGTGGCTGGCTATTGGCTGGCATGGTGGCAAGCGTTGCCAGATGGTAAGGGCTTAATTTAAGTGCCCTGGCATAACTCATAATGAATTTAGTGCACAGAACGAATTGTTTGCGTTTCTTTTTTTATGATAATTTAATTCAAGTAATTTAAGTTACTTAGAGGAATAGAGTGAATTCACTTTATTTATCTTATTTATTATGGTTAAAGAGGTAATTTAAGTTAGTTTCGTTTAAAAGGAATTTATTATTTTTAGCTTGGTCGAAGTAAAAATACATACACACTCGTGCTTGATGCATGATATCCGAAGTTATAAGAGTTTTATTATTTGATGACGTCAGTTTGTATGGCAGATAGGCGTTGCTTGTGTTCAATTTATCCAAAATTCAAACTCATTGTACATTTTAACTATCAAAGCTTATGTGTAAAATATCAAGTCAATACGGGAGCAATTTGATAAGTCGTATTAACTTTAAATGCGACATTGGGCCTGTCAAGTACCAGCTGTTAATAGACTACTATCAAATTTTCAGTAAGACGAAATTGGAAAAAGTGAATTTATTTATTCATCAAGCATTATTTTTTTCATCAAAAAATCATCAGCGAAACCAAGGAAATGCTTGATAACTACTATAGGGAGTCTGCACCCTCACTTTCAATGGTTAAGATGTGATTTAGTGAATTCCTCTGTGGTCGTAACAGAACAATTGACGCTGAACGTTCGGGTCGACCTAAAGAAGTCGTTACCCCAGGAATCATTGATAAAATCCATGAAATGATATTGGACGATTGGAAAATGAAACTGTGTGAGGTGTCTGAGGCTAACCGCATCTGAATTGAGTGGGTACATCACATTTAATATGAATATTTGGACACAAAATTACTTGGATTACTCACACTTGACCATAAGCGCAGGCGTGTGACCACTCTTCAAAATACTCATACATCACAACCTTCAGATACTCGTACATCACAACCACCAGAGACCAAGGAACAATCAAAGCAGTGGACTTCTCCGGGTGAACGTGCGACACCAATGAAGGTCAAGGTGGATGTGTCGGCCAACAAGGTCATGGCGTAAAACGTCAAGGTTCACCGGCGAATATAATTCACAGCTGTTTGACTGATTTGATATTAATTTGAAGCAAAAACGATTCCAACGGCAACGCACCAGCGCACAGTGCTTTGTCCCCATATAGTGAATCGGCAAAATTAGAGAAGTTATCGCAGAAAAATGAAATTTGGTGTGATGGTTCAAAATATGTTAATTAAGAAAAATTCGAAGTTTCGGAAAAATCGGTGCAAGGACATGACTACCTCCCATACATCTTTAAATTTAAAAGTTTAATTTTAGCTATAATTGTATATAGAATAAATCGAAAATTGGTAACTATCTGTTAAAATATGTCTTTTAGCTTAGTGGTTAATTTTGTTTCATTCGGTGCAAGGACATGACTACCTCCCATATATAATTTTTCTCAAAAACTAAATTGTAACTACATTAGTGATCAGAAAGCACTGAAAACTTATAACAACTTATAAAACTATCTTTTTGGGCTCTCTGGGAAATTTCGCTACATTCGGTACAAGGAAATGACCATCTGCCATATATCCTTTTTTTCAAAAACTAAATTTTAGTTACATTTGTGATCAAAATGCACTAAAAACTAATAACAACTTATAAAACTATATTTTTGAGCTCTCTGAGAAATTTTGCTTTATTCGATACAAGGACATGGCCATATCCAATGTATCCTTTTTCTCATAAACTAAATTTTTGCTACATTTGTGATTAAAATGCAAATAATTTAATATTCTCTTTAAAAAGGGTCATAAATAAATTTGTTTCTAAATTTGCTTAACAAATAAGATAATTAATTTTAATTGTAATTTATGATGTTTTCTTTCAAAATGTATTTCTCAATTTCTTTGAATTCATCATTTTTTTTTTTATGTGTTTTGTAGACCTAAGTGACGATAGTTCCGGATCCGACATTAATAACAAATGAGCCATTGAATTTGTTTTTCTATTCTCTATTTGTATTTTCTCTCGTCGTTTTTCTTGTATGGGATAATCGCACATTCCTTATATTTTTATGACTGGCTTCTAAAGTTTCTTCGGGCAAACACCCTAGAATAAAAATAGTTTTAAAAAATGTGTAAAACGTTTTTTTAATATTTTATTACCTATTGGCAAGTTGAAGTATTCCAGAACATCGCACCCATGCACTAAAACCTTATGAACAGTACTTGGCATGTAATACCAGCCATACTGTATTAAATATGAGTTTCTAGTAATATTAGGAGCTCCTTAAACGTTGTCACATTAACCGGGATTACGCAAGATAAAACTCTTAATATTATGCCAAAGTTATCAATAAGACTTCTATCAATCCCCGTAATTTCAGCAGAAATTTCACTATTTTCAAAAATTAATTTTTCATAATTAATTCAAAAATTATTGATAAAAAAATGGTGAAAACTTCAAAACAATCGCAAACTATTGGAAAATGATCACGTTAAACTGAAATAAACACGCTCTCATCTCTGGCTCAAATATAAAAAATAACGGAAAATAGCAAAATGTAAATAACAAGTCATATCGTCAGCTTATTATTAGCACACACAACAACAAAGTGCAGTGTGTTCACGGAGTAAATGAGTTGAAACATAGGAAAAACAATGAAACGAAAAAGCAAAAAGGAAAACATGAATCATCTGTTACTGAGAGAGTAAAATCAGTCTTACTCTCCCAGTAAAAGTTACTTGATATTTTTTACTCGAAAAGTTCTCAAACAGACCTACAGTCAATAAAATTGCACAGTTTGCAAAAATTGAATTGAACATTGATCGCCGCTGGAGCCCTTTACTTGGAAAAAATTATATAATCATATTTTTGGTTTTTTTTTGGTTATTTAAAAAAAATTATACACTACATCAAAATTTGATTCATTTTTTAAAGTAATAAAAAAAAATTGTATAAACTTATTTGTTTTTTAAATTTTGGCAGTACCATAAACTTAGGTCTTTGCAACTTTTTCTGAAACTTATGAAATATGTCTTAAAAAATTCATATCATTTTTACATTTCCGGGTGAAAAATCGAAAACTTGTATTCTATTCAAGCCCTTTAAAATGTACTACAATCACAAATAAAAAATTACCTATTCTTAAAAAAAAAAATTTTCAGTCTATCAAACTTTTGCATTTTGGGAATTCCAAATAAAAAATCGCAAAAGTTTTCGATGGCACAAACAACTTTTCTATATAAAATATTTACAAAAAATTATTTTTTTTTTGGTATCTACAGTTATAAACAAAACTGTTAAGTTTCAAAGCAATTCAATAAAAAATGAAATTTTAAAAATTTTTTTTGTAACACAGTAAAAACCGCTTTTCCGTTCAACAGTTTTACCTCAAACGTTTTCTGACTTTAGCGCCCTCTACTGTTAACAAAAAGGCGAGATGATAAATAATATTTACGAATTTATTTATGGTACTTTGTTAGCTTTACAAAAATGTATATTACTTAAATATTCTAAGCACTTTATTTTATTTCAATTTTGCCTATGGGACAAAGCACTGTGCGGCCCGTCCCACATAGGGGAATTTCATCGGTTTAGGCGGCCAAAATTATTTTATCGGGTAAACACTTTCTAATCATGTATGTTTTTCGATTTTTGACATCCTTAACCCTATACGACTATTGGGTCATATTGACCCACCCCGAATTTTTTTGTAGGTGAACATTAAAACCGTTATGTTGCAACAATATTATTAATTGATATTTGTTTATTGATTTTTTTTTATCCTTAACCCTGTGAGAACAATGGGTCATACATGACCCACCTATTTTTTTTCAAGTAAATCTTAAACTATTTTTTGTATAGCAGAAGTGATGTCTGTTTTCAGTTTTATACTTTTCTTAACCTTCTATCAGTCTTGGGTCATATAATTGAAATTCGCAAAAATTGCTTGATTTTAACTCTAAAATTAAAATATTTTGCTTGTAAGTTATATTCTAAGTAAGTAAGTAAGTAAGATATAAAATCGAAGGTACTATAGCAGACTGATCTGTTGTTTGCAAACACATAGCTAAAGGGTTATTTATCGGATATATAAACTTACCTGATTCTTGAGATTCCAAGAACAATATGTAGTTTAAAGAAATAATTGAATTTCATAACTTTTAATAAGAAAACAAATAAAAACGTTCGTTTTTTCAAGTTTAGGGTAAGAAAAGGGTAGGGGTAAGTAAGAAATGCTACTAACTCTGTTAAGTAAGCATATATTTGACGTCTACTTTTGAATTCGATTCGATTATAGCTTATTTCGTTTTTAAGATATAGCGCAAAATGTGTTTAAGTTATATGGGAGCTACCATGCCCACTTGTCCGACTGCGCCTTAATTTTGAGAATTGTTTAGAAGTTACATAACTGACGTCTACTATTGATTTCGATATTGTAGGCTATCTCACTTCTAAGATATAGCGCAAAATGTGTTTAAGTTGTATGGGAGCTACCACGCCCACTTCTCCGATTGTAAATTATTTTTGAGGATTGTTTAAAAATTACATAACTGACGTCGATATTGATTTCGATATTGTAGATTATTTCGTTTCTAAGATATAGCGCTAAATGTGTATAAGTTGTATAGGAGCTACCACGCCCACTTAGCCGATTGCGCCTTAATTTTGAGAATTGCTTAGAAATTACATAATTGACGTCTACTATTGATTTCGATATTGTAACTTATTTGGTTTCTAAGATATAGCGTAAAATGGTTTTACTTTGTATGGGAGCTGCCACGCCCACTTGTTTAAAGTTTCTTAAATACTTTTTTTTGTTCTTTCCTATACCTTAAACATTGAAAACTATCAAAAAAAATTTAAAAAAGAATTTTCTCCGTCTAATTTGTATGAAACGAAACACTGTGCGGCGCACACGTAAAAAATCCATAAGTGTTCTACGAAGATAGCTCTAGATTTAGCTCCCTGCGACTATGTCCTATTTCCAAATCTGAATAAAATGAAAAACCTATTTTTTGGAAGGATAAACATATAATAGAAAAATTCAATTCAAAAACATTTTCGCCAAGCTCTATAGTCGCGACGCGAACGTTGCAATCAACTTGATTCTCGCCAAGATTTAACTTGATTGCTTGCATTACACTGAGCGAAATTAACCATTATCGATTTAAATAAGTTAATAACCACAAAAAAGCAATTTCTCATATAGTGCGTGATGAGAACTTTTTGTTTTGAATATTTGTTGATTACACAGCCCGACAAACATTTTGGTGCCGGAGATTTTTCAGCTGATTATAGATTAGTTTGGTTTCTTGATTTCAAATATGGACTCCGTTTTTCTCCATCAGCTCGAGTTTTTGAGTTATAGGCAAAAACATTAAAATCAGTTCTTTTTCTGATAATTTTGCTATATCTTTTACATTGATCTACCAATTTGTATTACGATGACGAATTTCAATGAATAAATATTAGACCTCTCAATTTTTGCACATAAAATTACAATATCTTTGACAGTTTTGAAGATATCGACGTTCAAAGTGGAAGAAATGTCACAATTTTACGTAGGCTGCTCTTTTGAAACCCTGTATCTTTAATATTTTTCAACGAATTTGCAAAAACTTTTTTTTACTGATAGAAAATTTCTCCAATTTGAATAAACATTTTAGTTTTCTTTTATTATCTTACATTTTTTCAAAGAAATTAAAAAAAAAATAAAAATTTTTTAAAATTTATTTTATTAAATTTCAAGTTGAGTTGATAAGGTTTTTTTTGATAAGGTTAGCATCATTTACGACTTGAAAAACTTCTCTTCAGTGACTTTCTGGAATGAAAGGCATCAGGACCATCTCGCTTAAGACTACAACAGTAGTCTGCCATCATATGTTTGTCCCATCTTCCTTGGTAGCGGTCTTCCATTATTTTCATGTCCTGATGGAAGCGCTCACCTTGTTCATCAGTGAATCTTGATGCTCATATTGCATCCAAGATCCCTAAAACTGTCTAGCATGTGGGTCACTAGTTGCTCAAAATTACTTGCTTTGCAATTGCCTAAAAAGTATTTGACAATTTATTCAAATGACACCCATGCCTTTCGCTCAAGGTTAGTCATCGAGGTTTTTACAATCGGTTTTGTTTTGTTTTGAAATGACTTGAAAGCTTTTATGTTCATAAAGCAATTAATATATTGATGATAATACAACAAAATAGAAAAAATGAAAATGATAAGATTTCCAATATTATAATACATAAATATAAATAGCTTTTAAAATATGACCAAGAAATGAATGGGAAAAGTTAGTTAAAATTATTTTTAACTTTGTAGTGTTTTTGAAGTCGGTTTTGTTTTTTTTTGTTAAAAAGTTTTTATTTCTTCCTTTCTAGAAAATATGAAATATATTATGTAATAGTATTCTTGAGGAAAATTTCAAACATGAAACTTTGTTCTTAAAATATTTGTTTTATTAATTCCTGAAAGTTTGTTGGGTATTTTCCATTTCTGTTTCTTTACAATTTTTAGTGAAACGCCCTTTCTCTAATCCCACTTTATTTACCGTACCTTATTATCCTTCTTCCTAGCCCTGTGCCAAATTTCAGTTTCCAAGTATCAATATTAACCGTAATATAGTACTTTCCCTAAAGTGCCACACCCTGTGTACAATCCCGCTCACTTTTTTAATGATTCTACCTACCCACCTACCTGCATACCAAATATTAGTACGCTAGTGTCAATATTAACTAAGATATACTATTTTTATAATATTGACACGCCCCTTTGTTGAATAACGCCCACTTTTTTGGCCGTAATTTGCAGTAAATTTACCTACCTATGAACTAAATTTCAGCACCCTAGTGTCAATATTATTCGATATATAGTGTGTTTATAATATTGCCACACGCATTTGTCGAATAACGCCCACTTTCTTTACAGTAATTTTTAAAAATTGTGTCTACCCCTGTAATAAATTTCAGTACCCTAGTGTAAATACTATTCGAGATACAGTGTTTTTCCAATATTGCCACACCCCTTTGTCAAATACCGCCCACTTTATTGACTGTAATTTGCAATAACTATGCCTACCCATGCACTAAATTTCAGCACCCTAGTGTCAATATTATTCGATATATAGTGTGTTTCTAATATTGCCGCACCCCTTTGTCGAATAACGCCCACTTTCTTTACAGTAATTTTTAAAAATTGTGTCTACCCCTGTACTAAATTTCAGTACCCTAATGTCATTACTATTTGAGATACAGTGTTTTTTTAATATGACCACACCCCTTTGTCAAATAACGCCCACTTTATTGATCGTAATTTGTAATAGTTGTGTCTACCCCAGTATTTTTACTGTACAGTGTTTTTCCTATATTGACACACCCCTTTGTCGAATATCGCCCACTTTTTTAAAAAAGGACCTCCGCGTTCATGATATCTATCTTTTGACAAAAAATTACGGAAATCGGACAAGTGCTTTAGGAGTTATCGATGTACATACATTTAAAAAAAAAAAAAAGCGGACAAACCAACGAACTTGAGAACCTCCTCCTTTTTGAAGTCGGTTAAAAATAGGCTGGATTCGACAAATAGGCATGTCACTTTTAGAAAAAACTTACTTGCTCTGTTAGAGATTCAAAAGGACTTGAAACATTTCTTCAATAATCCTTAATTATTTTTCCAGCATTTATCATAATCTCTTAATAAGTAATGAAATGACTTATAGAAAAAGTCATTTACGGTGTTTTTTTTACTGTGAAGTGATTTTGAAATCTTTTTTTTTAAATTTTTTGTTTGTTAAAAAGTTTTTATTTAAGATCGCTTATAATCCAGCAAAGTTTTATAAAAAAATCCATTTTGACAGTTAATAGAGTATAATACAGGGTGGCGCACGAATCGTGCTACAAAAACAAAACGTAATAACTTTTTTTTTGTGTGATTTTTTTTATTTTGCAGATTAGTATATATATTTACTAAAATGGATGCTTGGGATACCGAAAAGAGGATTTGGGTAGTGCAGCGGTACCATACTTTACAGTCCATCATTTCCGTCCAAAGGGAATTTAGGAGGGAGTTTGGCGGCACTGCCCCGAGTAGATGGACCATTATGAGGTTGGTAAACATGTTTGCCGAATTTGGAAGCATCGCACGCAGACCGTACCATCGAGATCCCTATGTTCGGGTGCAAGACACAATCGCGGCTGTAGCATCGGCAATTCAGGCAAATCCACGCGTTTCGACACGAAACTTATCGGCGCAAATTGGAGTTAGCAGACGGTCATTACAACGGATAATTTAAGATGACTTAAACTTGTTTCCATACAAACTCCAAATTAAAAGCAAATTAAACCCTCTGGATTTGCCTATTCGTCTGGAATTTTGCCAAAAAATGATTAAAATGGCCGAAGAAGACAACTTAATAAATTGCTTGTTTATGTCTGATGAAGCCCATTTTGATCTAAACGGCAATGTAAACAAGCAAAATTGCCGTATATGGAGTGAATCTAATCCAGAAATACTCCATGAGACGGAACTGCACCCAAAACGTGTCACTGTGTGGTGCGCAGTTTCATCAAGGTGCATTGTCGGGCCATACTTCTTCGAGGAAAACGGTGTAACAGTAACCGTAAATGGGGACCGTTATTTAAACATGTTGAAGGAGTTTTTTTATTCAGAACTGCGGCGAAGTCGTATCCCTTTTAACAGCATTTGGTTCCAGCAAGATGGAGCAAGTTCACATATAGCCAGACCGGTTATGGCGGAGCTGCAACGAAAATTTCCAAATAAATTAATATCCAGAAACACCACTTTCCGCTGGCCCCCAAGGTCACCTGACCTCACCGCGCCAGACTTTTTATATGGGGTTATGTCAAGCAAGAGGTGTATAAAACGAAACCAAGGAATTTGACTGAATTGAAGAAGTCCATTACAACAATAATTGAGGCGATCCCGACAGCTACCCTCCAGGCCACAATGAATAATTTTCTGATCAGGTGTCGCATATGCGTGAATGAGCATGGAGGTCATTTACGGTGTATCATTTTCAAAACCAATTAGTTAAATAAAATAAAATTGAATTATTTATACAAAAAAAGAAAAAAAAAATTAAATACATTGATTTGAAAAAAAGTTATAACGTTTTGTTCTTGTAGCACGATTCGTTCGCCACCCTGTATTAAAATTCACTCAAAGTAAGTTCGGAAGAAGCATTACAATTTAGTTGGAGGTTGTAAAGATTGAGTATTGGCGATGGAGATTTGATTTAAGCCTACACAGTTCAATCACACTCGCAGGGACATTCAACAATCCACAATATTCCACAATCCTACTGTGTGACCGAAGAACGAATTATCTCTGTAATGCGATGTTCTATTGGGCATCAAGGTAATGGTATACCTATACATACTATAGGCCTGACTGAGTGGTCCTGGGAAACACTCAAAGCGGTTGCGTCAGGTCTTGTACTTCCCTTCAACACTTCCGATGATAGTACCTATATAATACGCTTAGACACCCAACATTGCATCAATGCCCGAGAGAATTGAAAGAAGTTGAAATATATTAATTCCCTATCAAATATATCGCACGATGTTGGATTCTTTCCAGAAGATATTGAATAAGATATTGAAGCCCCTGCAAAAATTTGCGAGTTGTGCACCCTTTTCGGCCTGATGTATGAATTGTATGTGATCATAAGAATATCAGCTATATTTCACTCCATCTTTTGCACTGTTTGGAAATGATTTAACCTTTTCTTTTAACCATTTGGTGCTGACAGAAGGACTTAGGTCTGGTAGTGTTAGTCACGACCACTGCTTCAAAAAGATGTCGTTCAGTTTGCGTTGTTCCCAGCAAAGTATGCTTATGCTACGATGATCTTGATGAATTTTTTCGCTTCAGCGAAGTGAATTCTGTTAAACAGTCAAGCATAATACCTTTTCTAAATACATCTCATGTAAATTTTGACAGCCCCATGATATTTCAGTTAGTGCTGGCCCATGGCCCATCTATCTGATGCATAGTCTGTCAGACATGATCACCATTATTGCTCGTTACGCTGGGACGAACAGTTAAAGTCTGTTGTTCTTTTGGGTTGTTGCTTGTATCTAACATTCCTCTGTAGCCTGTCTTATTTTCGGTCATACAGGATCAAAACAAATAAAGAATAGATCTCAAAATTACGAACCAGACGAAGCCGTATGTAAAATGTATAAATTATAAAGGAGAATATTTCGAAAAATAATAAAGAAAAAAAAGACGGTCTTTATATTTATTCCCGAAATATAAGTAGCAATCTTTGTATAAAGCATGTTCCAACAATAATTTTTTTTTGGCATTTTAATTCTCCTTATTTCAACATCAAAATAATGGCACGAAACAACACCTTCTATTCAATTCAAATTCATAGCTTGAATGGCACATAACTAGGATACCTAACATCTGCTTAATGACTTAATACCCTTTGATCCTCTTATTTTCTTGCTCGTAACATCATGAAGTAATGTTATTTAAGAATAGTCAAAATGAGCTTTCAATTGCCACGCCTATGAAGTATTACGCCAAAGTATTATGTTAAGTGGAAATCATTAAGACACCGCATATTGTGAAATATCCTAGAAATGCATAAGTATTATTTTTTTATTGTCAATATATGGCCGTTGTTTTTGTTATTGTTGTTGCCATTTCAAGTGAAACTTTCTACAAATTTTTCAAAAACTTACAAACGCACAATGCGATGCAAAAGGAAACGGATAGTCCAAGCGCAAGGACATGCATACGTTGAGAAGCTCCTCCACACAAAAACACGTAGACACACACATTCACACATACATATACGAGCTCAATATAAGAAAGGATAAGACATAGAAATAGAATATTATTTGAAAGAGTAAGGCCAGAGAAGTTGGGCGAAGAAATAAGTTGTTATGGCCTGAATAGTAGTCAAGGAGAAGTAGAAGACAAAAGTAGCATGTGAGTGCGATGCAATGCTTATTGCAATAAATTCGAACGTCATAGTTGAATGCTACTTCCGGCTGCTGCTGCTGCCGCTTCTGCTGCTGTTGCTCTACCACATCCTCTTCTACAAAGGATCAACTTTAAAAGTTTTGACCTCTTAAATTCATAGAAAATGGCATGCTGGCAAATAGATAATAACATAGAAAAAAAGAAAAGCAGCAGCAGAAGTTAAAACGAGCGATCATAAGATATTAAAAAAAAAACAAAACTGTATATTTCATGTTGGAAGCTGAAGCAAGAATCGTTGCTGCTTTTTGAATTTTTTGTGTTTATTTTTTTAACGTCTGCTGCAAAAATATTTTTATAACAAGAAGTATTGAAATTTTTTTTTTCTTTTTGCTTAGATCTCATAAATTTAAATTCTTATTCTTAGGATTGAGGAACACTTTATAGTGTTTAGCAAATTTTTGAAAATTTAAGTTCATATGTTCAGGGCATGACAAAGTGATTCGATTTAAGTAAGCTAAGTGAACAGAATTATTTCTAAATATTTTTAGTTCCTTTACTTGTACTGGTTATAAGATTAAGAAATGGAACGTTCTCATACAAAAATCTTGACGTGACAAGGTTACGTTTTACCGCGCAGGTTTCCAAAAAAGTTGAAAAGGGCATTTTTTAAAATGCATCGGCGTTGCATGGAATTGTAACTCAATGATTATAGGTTTTATAATAAAAGTAATGACATGACAGTAAGATCAATTTTTTGACTATATGACAAAAATATGAAAAAATAATAATGACGTCATAGGGACGTAGAAGGAGCTATCTGAGCACCGAGACCATAAATTTGTTGCTTGGAATTATAACGCGCTATCTATAGATTCCACGGTAAACAATATTGCACTCAAGTATAGGCCAGTTCTTAGACTCCTCGAGAAAAATATAAAAAAAATCATGAAGTTATGAGGCCGGGTGGAGATCCAAAATCCGCCGCTACAAGACTACCGCCGATCCAAGCCGCTACAAGATCCAAAATGAACTAATTATACAACGGCGTTCTATGAAATTATTACTGGGTGAGTAAATGCGCCACGGCAAATTTGATGAAACGATATGAAAGATGTATACTTGGCCTTACGATAAAAATAAAAAAATAAATTATGACGTCATCAGTTTGCGTAGGTAGCAACTTATGCAACACAAATGAATTATTGTTGCATAGAATTATTACTCTTTCTGTAGAGGTGATTCGGTCAATTTTATTTAACGTCACCAAAGGTCGATTCTATAACCTCATAACGAATATAAAGCAACTTTTTGGCGTCATGGCAACACGTAGGTAAATGCAATGAAAAAAACCTTGCAAGGAATTATAACTCGGTTACTATTGCCACTATGGTAAATTTAAAAAAAAACAAATTTCTTCATATTTATAAATATTAAAAATAAAAAAAGAAATAACACTGAGTTACAAAATGACACTTTATAAAAGGTGCAGAGTTCTCAATAATCAATCCCGAATGCATTTTGGCTGCTGATTTCAAATATGGACTCCGTTTTTCTCCATCAGCTCGAGTTTTTGAGTTATAGGCAAAAACATGAAATTCAGTTCTTTTTCTGATAATTTTACTATATCTATTACATTAATCTACCGATTTGTATTACGATGATGAATTTCAATGAAGAAATATTAGACCTTTCAATTTTTGCACATAAAATTACAATATCTTTGACAGTTTTGAAGATATCGACGTTCAAAGTGGAAAAAATTTCACGATTATACGTAAGCTGCGCTTTTGAAACCCTGTGTCTTTAATATTTTTCAACTGATTTGCAAAAATTTTTTTTTACTTACTTACTTACTTACTTACTTATCTGGCGCTTACAACCGAAGGTCGGTTTTGGCCTCGTATAAGAAATTGCGCCAGCCATTTCTATTTTGCGCTTGCTGGCGCCAGTTGGAAACACCAAGTGTAGTCAGGTTATCCAACACCTGATCCTTCCAACGAAGATGTGGGCGTCCTCTTCTGCGTTGACCACCACAGGGCACCGAATCGAATATATTTTCGCTGGAGCGTCGTTTTCCATTCGCTCAACATGACCTAGCCAGCGGAGCCGCTCGATTTTAATGCGCTTAACTATGTCTATGTCAGCGTACAGCTCATACAGCTCGTGGTTCCATCGAATTCGGTACTCGCCATTGACGCAGATTGGACCGAAGATCTTACGAAGGATCTTTCTCTCGAAGGCTCCCAAAGTCTTTTCATCAGAACTGCTCAACGTCCAAGTTTGTGCTGCATATAATAGGACAGGCATGATTAGTGACTTATAGAGCGTGAGTTTTGTTCGTCGAGAGAGGGCTCTGCTTCTCAATTGCCTACTCAGCCCAAAGTAACACCTGTTGGCAAGAGTTATCCTTCGCTTTATCTCAATACTGACATCGTTGAAAGAGTTTACGCTGGATCCCAGGTAGACGAAGTCCTTAACAACCTCGAAGGAGATGTTGTCAACAGTGACGTGGTTTCCAAGACGCTGGGACTGTTTATTTGTTGACACTAGGTATTTCGTCTTATCTGCGTTCACTACAAGACCCATTCGACTCGACTCTTTCGCTAACCTGGAGAATGCTGCACTGACTTCGCGCGTATTATGGCCAATGATATCGATATCATCAGCATACGCCAGCAGCATAATACTTTTGTAGAATATCGTGCCACTGCGTCTCAAATCAGCATCTCGGATGATCTTCTCCATCATTAGGTTGAAAAAGTCGCACGATAAGGAATCACCTTGTCTGAAACCTCGTTTGGAATCGAATGGAGGAGTGAGGTCCTTCCCGATTTTAACTGTGCTGCTGGTGTTGCTCAGTGTCATTCTGCAAAGGCGGATGAGCTTTGCAGGAATACCAAATTCAGACATGGTGGAATATAGATGATTCCTTATTGGACTGTCGAAGGTGGCTTTGTAATCGACAAAAAGATGGTGTGTGTCGATTTGTTTTTCTAGGGTCTTCTCCAAGATTTGTCGTAGCGTAAATATCTGGTCTATGGTGGATTTGCCAGGTCTGAAGCCACACTGATAAGGTCCAATCAGCTGGTTTACGATGGGCTTCAGTCTTTCACATAGTACGCTCGACAGAACCTTATATGCGATATTCAGAAGGCTTATCCCACGGTAGTTGGCGCAAATTGTGGGATCGCCTTTCTTGTGGATTGGGCAGAGCACACTGAGGTTCCAATCGTTTGGAATGCATTCTTTCGACCATATTCTGCATAGAAGCTCATGAATGCATTTAAATAGAGCTTCGCCTCCATTCTTGAAGAGCTCAGCAGGTAAGCCATCGGCTCCTGCGGCTTTGTTGTTTTTAAGCCGAGCTATAGCTTTCAAGACTTCACTATGGTCGGGCAGCGGAACTTCAACGCTGTCGTCCAAAATTGGGGATTCCGGAATATCATCTCTATTGGCGGGATTGTTGTCGTCGTCGCCATTCAGAAGCCTAGAGAAGTGTTCCCTCCACATCATCAGTGTACTCTGGATATCTGTCACTAGATTCCCATTTTCATCCTTGCAGGAAGAAGCCCCGGTCTTGAAACCATCGGCCAGGCGTCTTATTTTTTCGAAAAATTTTCGGACCTCATTCCTGTCACCATGCATCTCAATTTTTCTCGCACTCACGCATTTCCGCTTCCCTTTTCTTTCGCCTGAAAATGCGTCTCTCTTCCCTCCTCTTCTCTTTGTATCGCTCTTTAGCAGCACGCGTTACAACCGACTGCAGAGTGGCTTTGTAGGCGGCGTCTTTTTCTGCAGTGGCGTCGCGACACTCTTGGTCGTGCCACTGGTTTCGGCGAGGGTGGTGATAGCCAATCACCTCTTCGGCAGCCGTACGCATAGAGTGGGAAATATGATTCCACTGCGCGCATATATCGTCGATCGGAGGAGTGCTTTCCTGAAGCAGGAGTGAGAGTTGAGTAGCGAAGTCTTCGGCTGTTTGCTTTGATTGCAGCTTTTCGACGTCTAGCTTTCTCTGTGCTGGATTGCGCGCATTCTTGGTTGCGCACAGGCGTGTACGGATCTTGGCTGCGACAAGATAATGATCCGAGTCTATATTGGCACCACGGATCGTGCGTACATCTAAAACACTGGAAGAGTGCCTTCCGTCAATCAAAACGTGATCAATTTGGTTACGCGTCTTTTGATCAGGAGACAGCCAAGTTGCTTTATGAATATCGAGATGCTTGAATCTAGTGCTACTAACGACCATGTTTCGCGCTGCGGCAAAGTCAATCAACCTCATTCCTTTATCGGAGGTATTGTCGTGGAGGCTGAACTTTCCGACTGTTGGACCAAAGATATTTTCTTTTCCCACCTTGGCGTTGAAGTCACCAAGCACGATTTTTATGTCGTGGCGGGGGCTGCGCTCATAGGCATCTTCAAGGCGCTCGTAGAAGCTGTCTTTGGTCTCTTCGTCTTTGTCTTCTGTCGGAGCGTGCGCACAAATCAGGCTTATGTTGAAAAATCTTGCCTTGACACGGATTATGGCAAGTCGTTCGTTCACAGGTGTGAATCGCAGAACATGATGTCGTAGTCTCTTGCCAACCACGAATCCGCATCCAAATTCGTGCTTCTCCGCATGGCCGCTGTAGTAGATATCACAGGATGCTTGCCGTGAGCAACCCTGTCCCTTCCATCGCATTTCTTGGATTGCAGTGATATCAGCCTTGTATCTTTCTAAGATATCTATCAGTTGGATAGAGGCACCATCCCAATTAAGGGTTCGGACGTTCCAGGTGCATATCCGTAAATCATTGTCAGTTTTTCGTTTGCGGTAGTCGTCATCAGATTTGGGGATCATTTTTATCTTATTTCTTTGTCGTTTCATTGAAATTTGTTTTTACGTGGTGGGCATCAAACCCAACGCACAACCCTTTAAAGGCAGGGGGAGCCCGCCGCTCAGATTAGCCGTCAAACTAACGGTTGCCAGTTTGCCGTTTCTAGAGGACACCACGCAGAGGTTTGAGTCGACTTGAGACGAGTTCGACATGGATAATGCTGGCCTCACCAGGTTGAGGCAGTCAGACACGTTGCCATGTGAAGATCGCCCCCTTGACCCTCACGCGTTGCCTTGTGAGGATCGTCCTCCAAAAATTTTTTTTTACTTGATAGAAAATCTCTCGAATTTTAATAAACATTTTAGTTTTTTTTTATTATCTTACATTTTTTCAAAGAAATTAAAAAAAAGAAAATTTTTTTTTAAATTAAGTTTATCAAAATTCAAGTACAGTTGATAAGGTTTTTTGATAAGCAATTGACAAAGAAGGACCATGTATTGCTTACTTAAGTAGAAAAATGCCGGGAATAAGTTTAGAAAAGCTTAAAGCTGGTGTAATGGAAGGTCCGCAGATAAGGCAGCTAATGAAAGTCCCTAATTTTAAAACCTCGATGACTAACCTCGATCATCATTTACGACTTGAAAAACTTCTCTTCAGTGACTTTCTGGAATGAAAGGCATCACACAGAAAAAAAAGAGTAGAACTTTTACCTAAAAATGTAGTCAATTCAGCTAAAGTAATCCGGTGATTTTCAGTCAACGAATTTGATTAGGTGCGCTACCAATTTCTAAATGTTAATTATATGCAATTATATTGGGTAGTTTAACTGCGAGAGTAGCTAAAAAAACCTAAATATTTAGGTGTACCTTCAACCATAAAATAGATAAGACACTTAATTTATTAGAAGAATAAGCTAATTTTTTTTAAACTATGACCACTTCAGATTAGGCAAGCCACCTACTAAGTGTAGAAAAATCATCTAATTATTTAGATAGCATTCCCACTTAAGAGTGGGGCCGTGCAAAAAATATGCAAAAAATATGTTTTTTGTTTTGCAATTTCTATTTTGAAGTGAAACTTTCCTTAGGTGACTTTACTTCATTTCGTCACATGATAGAGAAGAAAGATTTGTTTTATAGTAGATAGAATGAGAGAGATATATACATTGTATAAATGACTGAAAAATTTCTTTGCCACCGCTGAGAATCGAACCTGTGATCTCAAGATTTCAACAACCAACGCCTTATCTATTGAGCTAAATTTCCGATAAAGGAATTTACTCTACATACCAATTAATCAAATTGCTGTAGATCCCCAGTGGAAACATAATTTCAGAGTTGTGGACCTCATATTTTTATATACATTTTGTTCACAATTTATCAAACGGCGTAACAGCACAGCGGTAAAGCGTTTGACTATAACGCCAGCGGCCCGAGTTCAATTCTCCCATGAGGCTTTACTTTTTGTAAAATTTTCTCACTTTGTTTTTATTTATGTTTTTTATAGGAGAGCGCTGTGCTCCTATAAAATTCAAATACGGGAAAAAATAAGTTGTAAGGAAAGCATTTGATTTATCCACGTAAATATTTATATAAAATTTATACTGAGGCGTGGATAATGCTAATATGCGTTATTTCCCTAGTGTACGAACAAATCCACAACTTGCATTAGGTAAAATAACTAGAAGAATTAGATGATTTAATAAGCAAAATTTTAGTTGAATTAACTAATTTTAATTAGGTGAATTACCTAATGCATGATTGTTAAATTAACTGTGTAAGTAGAAAAGTTGTTGAAAAGATTAGGTGAAATAGAAACTTTCACATTAGCTAAACTAGTTTAGGTAATAAATCAATTCTTTTATTTTCTGTGCAGGACCATCTTGTTTAAGACTCCAACAATAGTCTGCCATCATATGTTTGTCCCATCTTCCTTGGTAGCGGTCTTCCATTATTTTCATGTCCTGATGGAAATGCTCACCTTGTTCATCACTAATGTTTCCTAAATTCTCATGAAAGTGGGATAAATGGCTGAGTAGATAGTGAATCTTGATGTTCATATTACATCCAAGATCCCTTAAACTGTCTAGCATGTTGGTCACTAGTTGCTCAAAATTACTTGCTTTGCAATTGCCTAAAAAGTTTTTGACAATTTATTCAAATGACACCCATGCCTTTCGCTAAAGGTTAGTCATCGAGGTTATAAAATTAGGGTCTTTCATTGGCTGCCTTATCTGCGGACCATCCATTACACCAGCTTTAAGCTTTTCTAAACTTATTACTTACTTAATTTTAAAAAATTGTTCTTTTTTTAATTTCTTTGAAAAAATGTAAGATAATAAAAGAAAACTAAAATGTTTATTAAAATTCGAGAGATTTTCTATCAAGTAAAAAAAAGTTTTTGCAAATCCGTTGAAAAATATTAAAGATACTGGGTTTCAAAAACGCAGCCTACGTTAAATTGTGAAATTTTTTCCACTTTGAACGTCGATATCTTCAAAACCGTCAAAGATATTGTAATTTTATGTGAAAAAATTGAAAATTCTAATATTTCTTCATTGAAATTCGTCATCATAATACAAATCGGTAGATCAATATAATAGATATAGCAAAATTATCAGAAAAAGAACTGATTTTCATGTTTTTGCGTATAACTCAAAAACTCGAGCTGATGGAGAAAAACGGAGTCCATATTTGAAATCAAGAAACCAAGCTAGTCTATAATCAGCTGAAAAATCTCCGGCACCAAAATGTCTGTCGGGCTGTGTAATTTTAATTTAATTTTAATGTGACCTTTTATTAATTATATTGAAACAAATTTGAGCTTTAGGCCAAGCATGTTGACAACAAGACAACATGAAGACAATAAAATGTTGGTTATTGTCCAACAATGTCCAATGGTTGTTGCATGTGCAATGCAGCAACCAATAACAACAATCATAGAGCAGACTAGACAGACTGTTTCGTTGGCCGCTACACTAACTCATCAGTAG